>JAUMHM010000078.1:13178005-13189083 GCA_032362435.1 Melikaiella ostensackeni
TACTGCGAACGAAAATCACATAGAAATAGTTCATACGGACCTGATTGTTGACATTGGAGTCGGTCCGCTATATGTCCTAGGCCATTTTAGGCAAGAACCAAAGTTGGACTTATATGGGACTTTCAGTGTATTTCCCAAAATTTCAACTCGATATCTCATCCCGTGTGAATATAAGTTCTTCCAAAAAAAAAAATTCTGACGTTTCTCCAGTTTTAATTTTTTCGAGAAATTTTTTTTTCCAAATTTCCTCCTAAATGATGTATACAAACTAGGGTTGCCAACTGGCCGGTTTTCCAGTCGCAAGTCCAGTGGCCGGTCAATTTGCAAAAAATCATGCGAGAAGCCGGTTTTCTGATGTTGGACACAGTCCTACTGAAATACCTTGTTTTTTTTGTGTTTTTTTCCTCTAAAGGCCGTATCCATGATCATCTTCACCAACAATTTCTAATGTAGAATCAGTTCGATCGATCTGCAGTATTTCGCAAAAAATACTACAGTTGGTAACGCTGGAATGCCAGTCCTAACACCTTTGATTCGAAATTGCTTAATTACAAATCCTGTAAACTCAAAATTGTGCAACTATCAAGTCTTTCAATTTGATATTCTACGATTTCGAAGAAAAGAAAAAACAAGGGAAAAGGTTGATCAGGAGACTGAGATGTTAGAAGGGAAAAAATATTTTATGAAATTGTTAGTAGGAGGGGAAAAAAGTAACGAAGGGAGGGAAAGAGGGAAGAGAAAAGGACGAAGCAGAGGATATTACAAGGAAAGAAATAGCGAGGGCGAGAGGAGCATTGAAAGAGGGAGAGGCAGCAGGTATAGAAGAAATCCGAAATGAAGTTTGTCAATACGTGGGAAAGGCATTGAAAGAGTTGGCATGGTTAATGTGCAACAGGGCATGGAGAGGGGAGGGTTGGCCAGAAATATTAAAATGAGGGATGGTGGTACCAATACTGAGAAAAGCAAAAGGTTGAGGTGTTAAAGATTACAGGGGGGTGATTTTGATGCCGCCATTATATAAGATATATGTAAAAATAGTATTAGAAAGGTTAATGAAAGAAGTAGAGGAGAAAAAGATAATTCCGCATGAGACAAGATTTAAGAAAGGAATGGGAGTGATAGATAATATTTATTTGCTAAATTATATTATAAATAGAAAGATCAAAAGAGAGAAGGGGGGCATGGCAGAAATTTTTGTGGATTCGAATGCGGCGTTTCATTTATTGGACAGGAAAGAGATGAATAAAGCTATGGAGAAAAAGAAGATAAGAGATGTTTTGAGGGAAACAGTAGCAGAGTTCTTTAGAGAAACAAAAAGTAAGGTTAGGGCGGAAGAAATAATAGGAGATAGTTTTTGGTTGGCGAGAGGTGTAAGGCAGGGTTTTCCTCTAAGCCCGCTCCAGTTTAATATATTAATTTGAGATTTGGAAAGGGAAGGGAGGGAGGAGGAAGAAAGGAAAAAATGGACAGCGAGATGGAGAGGTAAAAAGTTATAAGAAGTAAAGGAATTTGAATGTTTTGGTTGTATAACGCAGAACGTGGAACATGGGACGCATATTAGGGAGAGGGTTGTGAAAGCGGCGGGGGGGTGATAAAAAAAGATATGGGGAATAGTAAAAAAAAAGGTTAAAAAAGATTGGAAGAGGCGAATGAGGTTGTTTGCTATGCTGGCATAGCTGGTATTAGGCTATGGGGCAGAGATATAGGGATGGGAGGAGAGAAAGAAGATAGAAAAGTTGCAAGAGAGATATATTAGATGGACATTAGGGGTAGACTAGAGAACTCCGAGTTATATGATAAAAGAAGAGGCTCAAAGGGTTAAATTGAGGACAAGGGCAAGAAAGAGGCCGTGCAAATTCGAAGAGAAACTAAGAGAGTATGAGAATGGATGGAGGAGACATGAAAGCATGTTCAGGATGGTTGTATGTATTACAAGAAAGGAGGAGAGGGAGGATTTCAAAAGAATGTTAAAAAGATTCTAGGGGAGAAGGGACTGGAAGAAGAATGGATAAAGTAGGTATGAAAAGCTAGAGGAGTTAAAGAGGAAGAAAATGAGGGAGTGTGGGGGAGAGAGAATGGAAAGCATTAGCGGGAAAAAAAGAAAGAGGGGAAGAAACGGAAGTCACATGTAAGCATAAGGGCAGCTGAAATTGTACAGTAAGATAGAATAAGTAATGTAAAAAGGGTGTTCTAAAGATGTAAAGGAATGGAAGTTACGTAAGTTCTAAGGGAACACATTATAAATAAAGAAGAAGAACGAATGGTGTTTTTATTTTCATAAAGGATAGCGCATAGTGACACAATTGAATTAAAAATTGACTAAGTGAATGAATGGTATTTTGATTCTTATAAACGATATTCTATGCTCTATAGTGACATAAGTGAATTCAAAAATGGACTAATTTTTATAAATTTTGTTTTGCAGGGTGAGGGGGCATGTTGGTCTGCCGGCGGTTGCTGATCGCAGCCGCGATCGCGGCCTCTGTCGAGGCCTCGGCTTCGTCCGCTAGTTTTCCGGAAATCCCCGGGTATTCTGGCTTTTCCGGTTATCCCGGCTTTTCCGTCTTCGCCCGTTCTGCAACATCCTCCGCCGGCACCTTTACCACTGCGCCACCCACTTCCGGCTGCAGATTATCAGAGTTCCTCTGCAGTACTGGCCACTGTGTTTCTCAGGACAAGTACTGTGACGATCAGAATGACTGCGGCGACAACTCCGATGAACCGAGATACTGCTCCCGTAAGTGATCAGACAATAATTTATTTAGTGTGTTAACAAAAACCCTATTTTCCTGAAGGATATCGCACCAATTGTGCAGAAAATAAATTTCAGTCAAAATATCTAGTCATAGCATTTTTTTATAATTTCAAAACTGCAGATCAATAATTTGAAAGAAAATTAATAGGAAAATTAGTCAGAGTAGGTGCTATGCGCCTACTAAATAGGGTTTCATAGCCTAATAACTCGTTAGTAAAGTTCTTCAAATCTTTCCCCTTCCTTATCCTATCCGATCCTGCCATCCCCTCATTTCCCATCACGACCTCTCCCCCCTCCTCTTTCCTCACTCCATCTTCTATCCCTTCCCTTCAACTCACTTTATCTCCCCTCCGCCCGCACCCTTTTCACTCCACGCTTCCCTGGCCTACACTAAGTCCCCATTCACATCCCCCTGCTCTCACTCAACCCTCCAAGTCACTTCATCACGATTGCTCTTCCCCCCGCACACTTCTTGCCGCTTCGTCCCCTCACTTCCTCTTCCCTTCACCTACACTAACTTCTTTCTCACATCTCTCTACTCTCACTCAATCTTCAAAGTCACTTCGCCTCACTTCCTCTCCGCTAACCCCTCACTTATCCATCCCTTCATACCATCCCTTCTCTCTCCTCGCTCCCCTCACATCTCCTTCCCCTTCGGTCCCCCAGCATCCACTCCCCTCGCTCCTCTTACTTCCCCTCCCTCCACTCACTTCGCCTCACTTCCCCGTCTTTCACCCCTCACTTGCCTCTCTCTCCCTTTCCACCCCATCCCTTTCCCTTCCGGGAAAAAAGTACGACGGATGGAGGCCCGACCGAAACTATAAGGGTTTCTGCCCGGGACCAGATGCCTCATATTTTGTAGATCAGACCCTCTGAAACAAAAGTTATATCTGACGTGCCACGAGAAAAGGGGAATAACGTGAAAAAATGGAATTTTACATGGCAAGCGGTAGAAGTCGAGTCTCGCTGAGAAATGTGCTATTTACGGCCTCCTGGAAAGCTGTTTTTTTTAAGGAAATGATGCTCGAAATTTTTATTCTGATTTTTGTGCTGGATAGAGAAACTCAAAAACTAACAATAGAAACAATAAACGGATTTTCGATTTTTTCCGCCTTAGTCCCCTTTTCTCGTGGCGTGTATACCTATGAACTTGACAAATTCACTATTTTGCGTATACAGGATGTTTCGGGGTGGTTTTAACATCCACAAAACATTCAAGCAAGAAAATCGACATTTCCTAAAATCTAAAACCACGAGATATTTTTTGATTGAACTACTGGGGTCGAAAATCACTTCACAATAAATATGAGAAACATTATCTAGTAGGGAAAGTTTACGAATTGATTTAGGGGTTGTTTTCTCATCTCTCAGAAATTCAAGCAAGGAAATCGAAAATTTCAGAGAACCAAAATCATGGGAGATTTTTTAAATAAACTACTGGGGTGGAAAATCACGTCAAAATGAGCGCACAAAGCGTCTCCTATCTTAAAAAGTGTTTGAATTTATTCTAATGATTGTTTCAACATCCGTCAAATATTAAAGCAAGCAAATCGACATTTCCAAAAAACCAAACCACGTGAGATTTTTCGACTAAGCTACTGGAGTGGGAAATCTTCCTCAATAAATTTAAGTAACATATCCTAGCAACGAAAGTCGTTAAATTAATTTTAAGAGTTGTTGTAACATCCCTCAGATATTGAAGCAAGGAAATCGACATTTCCGAAAAACCAAAACCACGGGAGATATTTGATTAAACTACTGGCGTGAGAAATTCTTTCACAATGAATGTGAGAAGCATATTCTAGCAGGGAAAATCGTTGAATTTATTTCAACGGTTATTTTAACATCCCTTAAATATTCAAGCAAGAAAGTCGAAATTTCCAAAAAACCAAGATCACGGGAGATTTTTTGATTAAACTATTGGAGTAAGAAATCTCTTCAAAATAAGTGCAGATACCGTCTCGCACCAGAAAAAGTATTTTAATTTATTTTCAGGGTTATTCTAATATCCCTTGAAGATGTAAGCAAGGAAATCGAAATTTTTAGAAAAAAAACCATGGGAGATTTCTTGAATAAACTACTGGGGTGGAAAATCACTTCAAAATAAGTGCGCAAAGCGTCTCTTGTCAGAAAAAGTATTTTTATTTATTGTAATGGTTGTTCTAACATCCCTTGAATATTCAAGCAAGAAAATCGACATTTCCAAAAAACCAAACCACGGGAGATTTTTTGACTAAACTACTGTCGTGGAAAACTTTTTTCAATTAATGTGAGAAACATATGCTAGTAGGGAAAGTCTATTAGGGTTGGAAATCACTTCAAAATATGTACAGGAAGCGCTTCCGAGCAGAGAAAAAAGTTCAATTAATTTTATGAGTAGTTTTAACATCCGTCCATGATTCAAACAAGTAAATGGACATTTCCTAGCAATTAAAACCACAGGAGATGTTTTTTTCAACTACTTAGATCAATCAAAAAATCTTCCGTGAATTTGGTTTTTAGGAAATGTCGATTTCCTTACATAAATCTTTAATTCTTAATCTTAATTTTAATCTTAATCTCAATCCTTAAAATAAATTCAAACACTTTTCTTGGTAGAGGATGCTTCCTGCACTTATTTTTACGGGATATCTCACCCCAGTAGCTTGATTAAAAAATCATCTGTGGTTTTAGTTTTTTTTTTTTTGGAAATGTTGATTCCTTGCTTCAATCTTCAAGGGATGTTAAATCAACCCTCAAAATGAACTCAAACACATTTTCTAGCAGGGGACTCTTAGTGAACTCATTTTGAAGTGATTTTTCATCCCACTATCTTAATCAAAAGAGCTCCAGTGATTTTGGTTATTGGAAATGTCAATTTTCTTGCTTTAATCTTTAAGGGATGATAAAACAAGACTTGAAATGAATGTAAACTCTTTCAAAAAACGTTAGAAACATCCCCTAGGACAAGAGGTTGTTGAGTTTATTTAAAGGATTGTTTTATCATCTCTCAAACATTCAAGCAAGGAAATCGAAATTTCCTGAAAGGCAAAACCACGGGAGATTTTTCGATTAAACTACTAGGGTCGCAAATGAATCAAAAAGAAATGTCGAGTTCCTCATTTGAATGTTTGGGGTGGGATTTTTAAAACTACCTTGAAACTAAGTTTAACGGCCTTTCCCGCTAAGGGCTGTTTTGCACTTTTATTGTAAAGTGGTTTCCGGCCTCAATAGTTTATTCAAAAAATCCCCCGTGACTTTGGTTGTTAGAAAATGTCGATTTCCTTGCTATAATCTTTATGGGTTGAGAAAACAAGCCTTAAAATGAATTGAAAAACTTCGTCTGCCAGAGGATGTTGCTCAGCATTTATTTTGTGGTGATATCCGACCCCAACAGTTTAATAAAAAAATCTTCCGTAGTTTTGGTTCTTAGGTAATGTCTATTTTCTTTCTTGAATGTCTAGGGGATGATAAGGCAACCCCCAAATATCCTGCATACACAAAATCGTGATTTCGTCAAGTTCATAGGTATAAAACTTTTGTTTCGGTGAGCCTGATCGGAAAAATATGAGGCATCTAGCCAAATTTGAAAAAAAGTTTCTGAGAAAGATGACATTTTAATAATAGAGGAATGAAAAAACGTATAATTAGATATTTTGACTAAAAGCTATCTTCTGTACATTTGGTAAGAATCTGTTGATGCTAGGGATGCTAGGTTAATGGGCTTGTTAAAAATGTACTTCCGTAAGCAATAAAAACATTTCGCCTTTGTTTTAAGATAACTTTCTGGCTGAAAATTGATCTGTACTACTTGAAATCAACAACAGAGTGTCACTTTCCCGAATCTGAAAAGAGTCAATATCGTCGGTTGAGAAATGAGTCACTAGGGTAATGTTGAAGTTGGAATTTCTGAAAACCCGATTTTCGAAAGCGCGTTTAGCTTATTAACAATTTAAAAATTCAACAAATTTAACAATCGTTTAACAACTTGAAAAGATCCTTAAGAGATCTTATGAAATCTATCGGGACACAGTCAAAAAACTGGAATCCTAAATCGCTCATTCCGATTTTTATGTGAATAAAAATTCAACTTAATTTGCTGTAAATTTCAGCTTTGGAAATATTTTTTGTCTCAACTAAAAAAATATATTCACATGACTCAGGTCGTTTTTACATTTCATACTTCAAGTTTTTCTATTTACAACACAGGGCTCGGATCATGCGACTTTTTTACTTTTTTGACTTTATCGAAAAAATGCAACTAATCGACTTTTTTCCGCTTTTCTTAGAAGTTCGCTACGTCTAGTTTGAATTTGATTCACCTTGAAAGTTCTAAAATTGAAATTCAAAAATAAGAAAAGTTGTAACATATCAACTGAGAACATTAAAAATAGGATTCATTTTTTATTTTTTCGAATCGCAAACCTTAACATAATTCGTAATAAGTTTAAAGTGTTCGATTATTTGAAGCGCTCCAAATTCTTAAAATTTCAAGTGAAAGTATTGCATTTTCAACATAATCGATTAATTTTCTACCGAAAAGATGAAGCTTTAACCAAGAAAATTGATTTTCTACCATAAAAGGCAAACTTTTAATCAAATAGTTGAATCATCAACTAAGAAAGATCAATTTTCAACAATGAAAATATGAAAGGACCTGGCGCAAAATATATGGAAAAGGCCTTTCGGTCAAAGTTCGGTCAAGTTCAATTTTCTCATGCTTCAGAAGATGCTTATGGAAAGTCTCAATGAGACAGTTTCTCCAAAAGGCTTTTTCCATACATTTTTTGTGGGGTCCTTTCTACTTAGAGATGAGTTTTAAAGACAAAAAGACGAATTTTCAACAAAATAGTTGAATTTTCAACGAAAATATTCCTGAGTGAGGAAAGAAACAAAATTTTAACCAAATTGTTGAATTTTCTAGCCAAAAAGATGAATTTCATACAAAATATTTAAATTATTAACCAAAGAGATAATTCTTCAACCAAAAAATAAGTGTCAAACAACATACATGAATTTTCGTCCAAATAGATTTTTCAGTCAAGAAGAAAAAAAATCAACCAAATGGTTGATCTTTGAAGACAAAAAGGCGAATTTTCTTCAAAGTAGTTGAAATTTTAACCCGAAAATATGAATTTGCAACAAAACAATGGAATTTTCAACAAAACGATAGAGTTTTCAACCAAATGGTTGAGTTCTCTACCAAAACAGCTGAATTCTCTACCAAAACAGTTGAATTTTTAGCCAAAAAAGATTTTTCAGCCAAAAAAATTTTCAACCAAATTGTTGAATTTTCAAGCGAAATAAGCGAATTTTCTACAAGACAATTGACATTTCAACCTGAAAATATAAATTTTTAACCATGAAAGATTCTTCAGTCAAAAAGAAAAAAAATATAACCAATTTGTTGAATTTTCAAGCCGAAAAGACGAATTTTCTACAAAACAGTTGAATTTTTACCCGAAAATATGAATTTTTAACGAAAGAGTTAATTTCCAACCAAATTGTTGAATTTTTCACCAAAGTAGTTGAATTTTGAACCCAAAAGAGCGAATTTTCAACAAAACATTTTAATTTCAAAACAAAAGGATGACTTTTTAACAAAATTGTTGAATTTTCAACAAAATAATTAAATTTTCAACGAATCAATAAAATTTGTGATCAAAAGATACGAATTCCAAATTAAAAATATAATAGTAGAAAAAAGGATGAACTTTAAACGAAAAATAGTTTTTTGTCCGCCGTACACAGAAAGTAGGCCTTGTCGGTGTTGTTTTGCGTGCGAAAAGTTGATTCTTCCGCACTAGTGCTTTAAAATTGTAAGTGTGCGGAAAATGAACTTTCCGCACGAAAAACGACATCGACTCGGCTTACTTTCGGTGTACAGCGAACAAAAAATATCGTTCGTATCACGTGCGGAACGTATTTTAACGCGCAAGCGAGGCGCGACTCGCTCTTGCGTTGAAATACGCCTTTCCACACTTGATACGAAATATACTATTAAATCCGAACTACACAAAATTCTGGGCCCTGTGCTCTATACTTACAAACAAATAAAGTTATTATCTTAGTCATTCAGTGTATGATACTTTTTTTCTTCATTATCTTTAAAATTTTTTTGCGAATTTTTGTGGATTTTTTTCGAAATAATATGCGACTTTTTTGTAATTTTGTCTACTAATGCGACTTTTTTAGAGCCTTCTAGTCGATCCGAGCCCTGATAATGGAGAACTAAATCTTCCTAACTCAAATAATTGTAATTTGACGTACGGATTTTATAACTTAATAAAAATTTCGATAAAGTTATGACTGTTTAGCATTCTGTTACGTCATGAATGACTCGACAATAACCAATTGATCCCCAAGTTCCTTGATATTGTCCTTAACGAAACAGGGACGGGACAAGTCAAAGTTGAGAATTACATTATGAAAAAGGTATTTATTTCATTGATTTTGAGTTTACGATTGTTGTAACATTTCTCTTTTCTCATATTATTCTTCTGGCAATTCATTCCTAATGCCCTCACATAACTCTACGGATTTCCTATAATTTGAAGTCCTAACTTATTTAATAGGTATGTCGCATGTCGACCAGTTTCAATAATGCGATTAATTTTTGAAAATTAGTTGAGTTTGCTATTAACTGTGTCCTAATAAACAGATCGTAACCGATTATTATTGACGTCGGTCCTGATGATGGCAGGATATTGAAAATAACCCTCATAATTTTATTGTTATGATTGACAAGTAAGGTAACCCTTGGAATTAAATGGGTTCCTCTTGACCCACCGCGAACACAAATTCGCATCTAAGGATTCGAAGGCCTTTGAATGAGACGTAATTTGCAATAAGAAATTTACGTGAGATGTAATTGTCTGAAGATCCAAAATTAATTATTGCAAAAGACACGAGACGGAGAATTTCATTTCTCTGATTTATTGTAAAAGCTTGAATAAATTAGTTTATCATTCTTAGGAGAAGTTTGGAACCATTAAAGTGACATCATTGCTCGAATTAATTCAAAATTTCAGAATTAGTCCGAAAATTATTCGCACAGCGAGGTCTTCATAAAAAAAGTACAAAGGTGTCACGGAACCAAATATCAATTAACTTTAATTTAATTTACTCATAAAACTTTTCTTTTTATTGCACTGAATTGAAAAAAAATCCGTGGTAAACATCTCAAGTACCAAAAAGCTTCTCAAAATAAAGATTGCTTTTCATTCTTTCGTAGTCAACGTACTTTCTGAAGATAACTTCTGGCTTAAAGTTTCTGAATTCAGAGAGAATTTCAAACGCAGCTCACCCTCTGAAATACCAAATTGAATAAGCCTCTCCAAGCTTCTCAAATGGCTTCGGGACCCGCGAGGACCCATGTTATCCCCACCATTTCCTATCAGCATGCGCGGAATTATCGATCGTTCAAAATTCGCGAAATCACCTTTACGCGCTAGTTCATATTCACTTTCAACATTCACCGTTGAGTCAGGAGCGTATGGAATTGAAATTATTCCCTATTATCTAGAATATTTCATTTTACTTTACAAAAATCAATCTATGATTTTAGGATTAAGACTGACCGTCTCATTGTGCTATATAGAGAAGGAGAAAGAGAGAATTCTGAAAAAAACGATTCGGGTTGGTTTATGTGAACAATGAACACCCGCGTAGAAAAATTGACACTTCAGATGAAATCGGGGATATATACTTGCTCGATCGTATGTAGTTGTCTTCTTTGGGTTCTAATGGTTTTTGTGTGTTCCTTGAATGTGGAGTTAGACCCTTTATTGTACACAGCTGCAGGCCATGAAAACCCAGATGTTGGTACCACTTTGATATTCAATATATCGTTGCTGAAATATCCAGTGAACTCGAGAATAGATTGGCTTAATTTACCTGAACTGGTAATTCGGGTTCAAGTGAACTTCCGATTAAATCGGAACTGGATTGAGACTGGAACTGACAACTGGTCCTTTTTTTTATATGTTCTCTAAAATCCATTATTCCACCGGAGGTACGTAGATCGCCCCCGGAGATCATAGTGCTGCAGCCGAGAATCCGTTTTTCATTCCTGAGAAGGGAAGCCCGGCCGTCAGAGATTTAGAGTCAGGAGTAACGTTAATAGTTTCTTCTCTCGGCCATACTCTCTCTTTCATATATACGAGTACACGCAAAAAAAATACTTTCTTAGGACAACGAAGTGTACTTCGTTAACTTAGTTTTTGTTGGATTAACCAATTAATTGGTTTACTGAACCAAGTCACATTGGTTAGATAAGTCGACTTTGTTCACGAAGTGGACTTGGTATATTTAACCAAGTTCTTGGTTTTCAGAAATCCAACGA
>JAUMHM010000078.1:13189183-13202090 GCA_032362435.1 Melikaiella ostensackeni
CGCACGGTCCGCACTTCGCTTCATTTGCTTTCAGTGTTTACGTTATGTGTTACAAAAATGTCGCAGGAAAACAAGAGGCTGCGTGTATCCTTCAAAACAAAGAAACATGTAAAGAAATTTTATAAATATTTTTTACTGCGAACGAAAATCACATAGAAATGGTTCATACGGACATGATTGTTGACATTGGAGTCGGTCCGCTATATGTCCAAGGCCATTTTAGACAAGAACCAAAGTCAGACTTATATGGGACTTTCAGTGTATTTCCAGGTTGAAAATTCAACTGCTTTGTAGGAAATTTGACTTTTTGGCTCGAAAATTCAACAATTTGGTTAAAAATTAAATTTTTGGTTGAAATTTCAATTATTTTGGTATAAAATTTAGCTATTTGGTTCAAAATCATACTAGTTATCTGAATATTCAACTATTTGATAGAAAATTACTTTTTTTGTGGAAAAGTCATATTTTTGGGTCAAAAATTCAAATTTTTCTTTAGAAAATTCGTCTTTTTGGTTTGAAAATTCAACAATTGGGTAGAAAATCAACTTCTTTTTTAAAAATTCATATTTTTGGCTGAAAATTCAACTATATGGTTGGAAGTTGAAGTACTTTTTTGAAAATTCATTTTTTTAGATTCATCTCTTTGATTGAATATTTAAATCTTTTGTTAAAAATTCGTTTTTTATTTGGTTAAATATTAATGTTTTATCTTAAATTCAACTATTCCATTTTTCGTTGAAAATTTATCTTTTATAAGTTGAAAATTCAAATATTTGGTAGAAAATTTATGTATTTTGTGGAAAATTCTTCTTTTTGGATGGAAAATTAATTTTGTTTGTTGAAAATTCATCTATCTTGTTCAGAATCCAACTACTTTGTTGAACATTTGTATTTTTCATTGAATTCAACTGGTTAAAATTAATTTTTTTATGAAAAGTGTTTTTTGATTGAAAACTTAACTGATACATTTTTTTGAAACTTATGTTTCTTAGTTGAAAATTCATATATTTTTGCAAAAATTCGTGTGTTGGTAGTAAATCAATCTACTTGATAGAAAATTCATCTTTGTGGAATAAAAATTCAGCTATTTGGTTGAAAATTCTACTATTTTATTCAAAGTTTTCGTTGAAAATTCAACTTTACGGGCTAAAAACTTAACTGTCTTCTAAAAAATTCGTCTTTTTGGCTTTAAAATTCAACTATTTGTCTGAAAATGCAACCCTGTTTGGTTGAATTTTAATCCTTTTAATCTAAAAATTCGACCATTTGGTTGAAAGTGTATCTTTGTAGGTTGAAAATTCAACAATTTGGTAAAAAATTAACTTCTTTTTTTAAAATTTATATTTTTGGCTAAAAGTTCGACTATTTTGGTAAAAAATTCAACTATTTGCTCAAAAATTAAACTATTTATTTGAATATTGAACTGTTTGGTGAAAAATTAAATTTTCGTTGAAAAGCAATATTTTTTGGTTAAAAATTCAACTGTTTTGTGGATCATTCGTCTTTCTGGCTTCAAAATTTTAAAAAATTGTGGAAAATTCATGTATTTTATTGCAAATTCTTTTTTTTCTTGTAGACTTTCAATTCTCTTGGTAGAGAGTTAATTTTTTCTTGTTGGACATGTAACTTAACGAAAATTCCACTGTTTTGTTAAAAATTCGTCGTTTTGGATTGTAAATTCATATTTTATGGTAGAAAAGTCATCTTATTTGATTGAAAGTTCATCTTTCTTGGTTGAAAATTAATTTTTTTGTTAAAAATTCAGCTGTATTTATGAATAAAATCGTCTCTTTGGATTGAAAATTTAACTGTTTGGTTACTGATACAACTGTTTGGTTTCTAATTCAACTGTTTGGTTAAAAGTTAATTTTGTTGTTGAAAAATCGCTTTTTGGAGTTGAAAATTCAACTATTTTAGTATTAAATCCTTTTCGTCCACGTTGGCATATTGGCAACCAAACTCACTAGAAACGCGAGGACGCGCGGAATAAACGTGAAATCTGTGTTTAGCCAACGGGTACGTTATTTTCGGGGGGTTTATGGACGTCCCCTGAGGAAATGATGTGAAATAAATATTTTTGTCTCTTTCACTATTCAACAACAACTAATTGTCAGAAAAAACGAATTATATTCATGGATATACATAATACTGCAACTTTGCCCTAAGTATTCACTATCACACCAAGAAAAATCTGTTCCGAATTTCGCATGAGACGCTATTTCCATTTGTACAAGTGAATATTTAATACGATATAGACATCAGAAGCGAGGCAGTTTGGCACGAAATAGTGCGAATTTAGTATGTCAATGTTCTGTACGAGAAATGCACGACATTCGTGCTCTTTTGGAATGGCTTTTTTGCGTTTTGACGCTAAGCGAGGCACGCAGGCGCGTATCGCCTAACTTTAAACAGTTCAAGCGCAAAATGGCCAAACCCAAAAAGCACGGATCCCGTGCATTTTTCGTACTGAGCATTGCCGTACTAAATTCGCACGGATTCAAGCAAGAGAGATAAGGTGCATGTGGAACAAATTTTCCTCGGTGCAGAAATACATTTTTTGAAAGGCTATAATAAGGTTGGATTTAAAAAAACAATTGAATACTTTCCATGTCTAATGTTCTAAATTTGAATACTCAAATTTTCCAAATATTTCATGACTTTCAATAAATTAAGTCATGGGTCAATAATTGTTAAACTTTATTTTTTCAATTAAATACGTGTGTAGAAGCATAAGGAAGTGATTTCTACACGCAACTCAAGTTCGCTAAAAAGTAGAGTTAGGCGTTTTTAACTTTTCATAGCTCAATGATTAAAGTACCAATATTCTATATTCTATAGCCAATTAACTGAATAACAAAAATAACTTTCTAATTGCTCCTTCATTTCGTTCCAGCGTGCAATCGAACTCTATACGGCGACGTTGGTCGAACCTACGAAGTGGAGGTTCGACGACCGAGGGAGGATCGACTGCCATTTTTATGCCACCTCAACTTCACTGCCGCCGGGGCCGAACTCGGAGACCTAGTTCAGGTACTTTACGTAAAATGCTATTGGATTTTATGAAAAATAACAAAAAAAATCACTCTCTGAGGTAATTTTTAATTGCACCAGAAACTATTTGTAACACAAAAAAGCACCGAGTTTTTATTATCCTAGGATCGGATAAAAACGCAATTATTTTACAAAGCCATAAAATTTATTTATTTTTACTGATTTTTACTAATATATTTACATTTTTCGAAAATTCATTTTTCAGTTTCAAAAAGGGCCATGCTTTCTTCACCTTTACGAGGGGTTTGAGATCACTTTTTAATTTCTTAATTTTTACGTAAGGGAAACCTCCTTTCAGTGGACAATACAACCTACAGTGGATAATCGTTAATCAAAAATACTAACGTATGTGAAAAACATTAATTTAATTTAATTAATAGTTGAGATACGAAATGTGTTAATGAATTAAATTTAAATTTAATTATTTTGTGTATATTTGCCCTCTGAATGAATGATTAGCAACTGTAAGGAGGTTTCCTCTACATTCCAACTGGGTTCTATAATTGTTATGCACAAAACTAAGATTTTTTTAAGCTTGAGAGTTGCTTAGTGGCCTGTTTTTAAGTAAGGATCATCTTGTACCTATATTCGCGTATTAGATGAACCTTATGACAAGTGGCGCATAAGCACTGTTGCAGAGCACGCTTCACTTGCTCTTTTCGACCAATTGTAGCTTTCCAGTGGGTGGAAATTTGAATAAATTTTCATTTAAAATGCTTCACTTTATACCTATAATAAAACGAATCTTCAAAAAAATATGTCTGGCCTCAATTGCTTAATTTCACTGAGAGAGAGAGAGAGAGTTCAAACTTTTATGTTAACGCAAATAGCAAATAAATGTTTATTCTTACCTTTTTCTTCTATCTTTTCGTGAAAAAAAACTTTCCTACGCTCAGTACTTCTTGGATTTTATGCGCAGAGGTTTTTGAAGGCAAAAAATGTTTGATAAGTAATATTATTTTTCGTAAACAAACTCTAATATCAAATAGTGAACATTATGGATTGTTGGTTCTTAAAGGAGTATTTTAGCAATAAAATTACTTGCTCTTATTGACAAGCTGATACTTTATGATATTAATAATATATATAATACTATTATATACTATTATATATTACTATAATATATACTATAATAGTATTATATACTATGATAATACTATTTCTTAACTTTAGAAACAAATTATATAAGCAAATTATGTAAACAAATAAATATTTTGGACATTTATAGGCACAGAGAAATCGTTTTCTTCTTAATTTTCCCTAACTTATATTGCCAGTGATATTTAGTTCCTTATGTATAAATATAACAAATGACATCAAATGACAAATTTTCATCACTAAGCTACACTGGTAACATCATTTAACAATAATTATTATGAAAAATGATTTCTTTCTGCTTTTTAAAATCTGGAAATTCGGGAATTTGAGAAACTGAAAATTTGTATATATTATTTGTTTATAATATTATCAAATAATATTAAATAATAAATTTTCTTATTAATAGATATAATTGGTAACATTAATTGCCGAGAATGAAATAAAAAGATTCTTTCTTATCTATAACATACAGAATATGTATTTATTTATATAATTTGTTATTTAACTTCAATAAAGAATATCGAATGACACATTTTCATGATCAAATACACATCGCCGATAAAAGCAAATAATTTTATCGACAAAACACTACATTAGAAACGAACAATCCGTAATGTTCACTATTTGATATTAAAAGTTGTTTATAACATCTAAAATTACTTATTAAACATTTTTTGCTTCCACACGCTGCTGCGCGTTAAACCCAACAGATAGTGAGCGTACGAAAGTTGTTTCCAAAAAAGTAGAAGAAAAAGGAAAGAATTGACATTTGTTCCATATTTGCAATAATATAAAATTTTTCATAGCAAAAATTTGAGAATTGGTTGCTCGTATCATTTTAAAATTTAATTCAAAATGTTTCTAAGGGTCAAGGTCTAAAATCGGTTAAGAATTGCGATCTAAAAGCTATTTAAAAGTTTTTTTCATTTCGTCTCACTGTGCCGATCATTGCGCGTAGATAGTCAGGTCGCGCAGCCAAAACAGAAAATTAATGTCTCCGAAAGTTACAGAGCGTCCATAATTTTTGTTTGCTTTTGAATTGACGTGAAAAATTATAAGGATTAGAAATATTTATATTGAAAAAAATCAAAAGTGTGCTTTTGAACGAAAACTTGACTAAAAATATTTTTGGATTCTTTGGGCACGATTTTGAAATTTTTTGTTTCTAAATTGCATTTGAAAGGCCTATAAATTATATACTTCACCTACAAAAATCAATTAAATTTATCCAGCTGTTAGGGAGGCATGGGGTTTTCAAAAAAGACGGATCTCAAAATTCAAAATCCTGTAACTCCCTGAATTTAAAAAATTTTGGAAAACCATTTTACCATAAACTTCACTCACTTAACACCAAGGTTTCGCCAAGTTTCATCAAAATCGCTAGAACCTCCTACAACTCTGACTTTCTGGAAATGGATTGACCCGCATATTAAATTTTTACAAATACTAACTATAGCTATATGCTACAATGAAATGGAGCAGATAAATTGTCTTATATATATATACACACATCACAAGTAAGAGAGAGAATTCATATGGTCGGAGCTTTTTTCCCTGGCTCAAATGTTTTGAGTCAACGAAGTGTAAAAAGAAACTTTCGTCTTTCGAAGCGATGAAAACGTAGTGCTTATGCCGGATGCATAAGTCGAATAGACATCTTCAAATGTAGGAAGCCGTCAAGCGTATTTTATGCTGTGAAAATTTCTGGGCTGCTGTTTTTCTCTAATCCTTCAGAATAATTGCAATATGATTCCACATATTAACTGAAACAATGCTACCTCTTTCTAAATTTAAAAAAAAACCCTCATTTTCATAATATTCTTATACATATATAGGTATAAATTTGAATATATACCGGACATCTTAAGCCCAAATCAAACCCTCTAAGTTGCAAAAAAAGTCTCCGTTGGAATATTGAACTTGGAATTTTTAATAGCTGCTTTTTAAAAAATGCGACTGTTTGTTTGAGAAAACTTATATTTCAATCATTGGAAATTGTTCACTTTTAATAGTTTTCAGAATAACATAAGAAGATCTCCACATCATACTGTTTCAAGACTGTCAGCTGACTAAAAATTGAGCTGTATTACTCAAAATCTACTATAAAAGCCCCATGTTCTAAATCTATGAAGATCCTTATTGTCTCAACAACTTATATATGTATGGACATAGGTTTGAATAAATTGCAGACATTTTAAGCCCAAAACAAACCCTTTAAGTTAACAAATAAATCGCTAGGGCAATATTCAAGTTGAAATTTCAAAAAGATACTTTTTTTAAAAAACTGCGACTACTTAATTAAGAAAATTTGTATTTTAACCATTGGAAATTCATCAGTTTCAATAGTTTCTAGAATAACATGAAAAGATCTCCTCGCCACACGGTTTCAAAATTGTCGTCTGACTAGAGATTGACCTGTACTACTTAAAATCCACTATAAGAGCCCCATCGTTCTGAATATATAAAGATCCTTTTCGTTCTAACATACTTGTACATACATAGGCATATGTGTGAATAAATTCCAGACATTTCAAGCCCAAAGCAAACACTCTAGGTTAAAAAAAGTCTCCGAGGCAATATTGAAGCTGGAATTTTTAATAGCTGCCTTTCAAAAAAAATCGACTATTTGATTAAGAAAATTTGTATTTCAATCATGGAAAATGGTTCACTTTTAATAGTTTCTAGAATGACATAAAAAGATCTCTTTGCCACACTGTTTCAAGATTGTCGGATAAATTAAAATTGAGCTGTACTACTCAAAATCTACTACAAAAGCACCATCGTTCTAAATCTATGAAGGTCCTTATTGTCCTAATAGACTTACATATACATGAGCAAAAACCCAAATTCATTCCAGACATTTTAAACCCAAAGCAATCCCTCAATGTTATAAAATAAGACGCCTGGGCAATATTGAAATTACAATTTTTAAAAACAGCTTTTTATAAAAGTGCGACTATGTGATTGAGAAAATTTGTATTTAATTCATTAAAAAAGTTCACTTTTAATATTTTCTAGAATAACATAAGAAGATCTCCTTCACTACACTGTTTCAATATTTTCAGACATTACGGATCTGAATTCGAATGTGCTGAGTAAAATAATTTAGATAGATAAATTAATTTTAATAAAGTAATGATAAAGAACGAATATATTAATTCATTAATATCTTCACTCATTATTTGTTTGATTTCAGTTAACTTTCGACACTTTTACGGTAGGGCGTTTTCAATCTTTTACTTCAGAAGGATGTCCTGACGGGTATATGAGTATAAGGGAAGAAGGACGTCCAGCAACTGATGGCCAGTGGTGTGGTAGCGCTTGGGGTTACACTGTATATTACAGTGAGACTTATTCCATAAATCTGACTCTCTTTTTATCACGCCTTTCAGAACAGGTATGTTCTCATTCCACTTAAAAAGACTAAATTTTCAAAGGATGAAAAAACATACTCAAAAATTAACTCTCTATTCGAAAAAGAAGTTACTTTTAATTAGTGATGTGTTATTAAACCAAGTGATCGTTTGAAAAATACCAAACAAACAGAAAGATTAAATCCGCCAATGGTTAATCAAATAAATACAGCTAAAACAAGTAATCGGGTATAGAAATTATCACTTCAAGTGCCGAATTGATTAAATATTTCACGATCCCGAAGGCGATTATTTCACACGTTAGGTGAATAATTCTTTAAAAGGTGATACTTTAGTTGTTGACCAGGTAAAAGATTTAAATGAATTGATGTCAATTTTGTCGGTCTACGGTGAATAATTCTTTAACTAATTATTTTTATCATTTATTTGTTTTAGCTGATTTGGTTGAATTGATTTGATTAACCATCGGCTTATTTAACCGTTTTTGTGTGTTTGGAATTTGTTAAACGATTGATTGGTTCCAGCGCACAGCACTACTTTTAATTGATGAAAAGTTGAATTAATTTTCCAGTAATTGAGAAAGTAAATGATAGAAACTGATCATTTAATAAGTTTAACTTTAATGCTATTAAAACTTTTCCGTAGCATCATCTGTGACAGAAAAAATGTCTCTTCCTCGAATTAAGGCTCTTATAAGACCTACTTACATAGCTCTCCCTCTTTGCTTCGAGACGCGGAAAAACTTTTTCAACAAAGAAGAAGACTTTCGTGCAGTGTGGCTTTTTTCACGCAGCCCCTTACTTTATTTCGTAAAACTTTGCAAGCTTTATTTTCAAGCCATCACAAGAGAATATCCGTTTTCTGCAGGGCACGGGTTACAACTTTGACTTCAAACTATCGTATAAGTTCTTGAAGCGTAGCGAAGCTCACCTGAGATATGGGAACAGCACCATGGCCACGTGGCGTGGTGAATTAGTGAATGGGACTTACTGCGATCGAGTTCTAACTAGGTAAGACATGATGAAATAATTGTTCAAAAAGTACATGATCTTTCCTTAAAATCATAGTGATTGATTTTTGATATAATTACACCAAAGTAGAAAGAAATGGCAACACTTTTCTCTTCAGCAGTAAAAGCGAACAAAACGTGATAAATCCACTTAAGTTAATTTCTCAATATTTGTTGCAACTATAAAATGATCTCAACTCTTCGATGAAGTACTCTCAGCTCGTCCTATTTTATTTGCATTTTCTTATTCACAGTTTTTTGTTGGTAACTTCACTTCATGTTTTGTCATTGACCTACCAACATTGTTATCAAGAATAAACTTACATTTGTATCTATTGTAATAAAAATACACGATTAATTTATTGCAACAAGGTAGCAGAGCGCGGTTCGTGAAATTAATCAATTAAAGTATATAGTCATTATATCCTGATCAGTGTGCCCATTGTACTCAATACCGGTAACCAAAAAATATATTAGGGATTCCAAACTTTTTTTGGCAAATACACTGCATGATCAGAAATCATAAAAAGCTCGCATATGAGCTAAAGTACTCCAAGAACGTAGGCCATCTTGGCTTGACTTGATACATGACCCCGAATCAGATCATTATGAGCTAAAAAATCGATCATTCATTCCGGCCGATCAAAATGCTCTTGATTTTGGTAGCATTTTTGTTGCATATCAAAATGATATAGATTTTCGTATCTCTTTGAACATTGTTTTTACTTTGTGTATCACCCAATGATTAAATCATGTTCTGCTGCTAAAGAAATGTGGGTAAAGTTAATTGGCCTTTATGAGCGAAGTTCGACAAACACGAAAATTCTTGCCCAACAAGAATATCATGCATACAATTTTTCTTCAGATATTTCAGGCTCAACATATACACTCAAACCGCGGCTTTAGTCCCCTCGGTTTCGGCCTTCCTAGAACGGTTGGCCCTCGCAGTTTCTACGGCGCGCAGGACGAGAGACGATGTTCAACCAAGCGTGAAACACCAGCAGCGTATATAAAAAGGCGCAGTGCGTGGGTCCTCAGGTTCGAACTCACGTTCGGAGATTGCGTAATATTAGGAAATGATTCTTACGACTCTGACTGTTTACGTTTGGATCCCCCCGATTTGGGACCAAAACAATTTGAAGACAACCCCCAAAACTGGACTGAAACCACGATTTGAGTGTATAAGTGGGGTTAACATTAAAATTCGAAAGTTATAAGCACTTGGAAAAAATATTGAGGAAAAATCTATCATCGCTAAAATTATTAACGATTTTCAAACTAAATTCGAACATTTTAAGCGTTTGTGGAATTTAGCATCTGCTACAAATGATCAGTTGACTCAGAAAATACCAGAGGAGCAATTGTTAATATTTGAGGCAAGTTTTAGTCAAAAAAGCTTTTCGTAAAAACAAGCATCTAGAAATAAATCAACGGACGTCCAGAAGAAGGTATTAACTTGTTATCACTGTCAAGAAGAAGGTCATTCAAAAGAGATTATCTGGAATTTATCAAGGAAGAATCAACGTTAAAGTTTTCAATGGATACACATGGGTAAGAACCTGGCTCAGCGATGTATTGCATGTTCCTGATCTCAGAGATTTTAAATTTATTTTCTGTGTCCCATGCAAGTAATAAAGGGTCATACATTTTTAAAATCTCAAAAATTATTGGTTTTAAAATTAATGAAAGTCAAGAATTGATCGTTGTTGGAAAAATAACATGGAATGTATGGACTTTACTGCTGAAAAGAGATGTAGCAAATTCCCAAATGAAGTCAAGTGGGTCAGATAATCAAGCTTTTGAGGCCGCAAACACAAGGCTTCGAATTTGGCATGAAAGATTCGCTCATGTAAGTTCACAGTAGATTAAAACTATGGCAAATAATGATATTGTTGAAGGTTTGCAAGTATCTGGAGATGATAATTTTGTATAACCAGGCTGCATCCTCAGAAAATGACGAAGAAACCATTCAAATCAGTACCAAAGAGGGAGTATCAAGCAGATGAGTTCATTCATTTTGAACTTGCCGGACCAATGAAAAAAAAATCATTAGGAAAAGAAATATATTAAATCAAATTTAAATATGAATTTTCTGCATATCGACAAGTTCATTTTCCAAAATCGTTTGATCGAGTTCTTGAAAAGCTTAAGAAATTTATTCCTCTCGTTAAAGCTGAACTGGCAGAAATATTAAACGCCTGAGAACAGATAATGGAACGGAATATGTGAACAAGCAATTTGGAATGCGTAAGAAATAAATTTGACACGAAAGGACTGTGCCGACAAATTCTCAGATGAATGAATTAGCTAAAAGGGAAAATAGGACTTCATTTGAATTGGCAGGATCAATGTTATGGACAAATAAAATTCCTACAAAATAGGAAATAAACAACAAAAACGCCATGTGAAATGTGGTATGGTGAAAAACCTGATGTTTTACTTTTAAAAATATTTGGTGCAATTTCATATAGCTATGTTACTGAAGAAAATCGAACTAAGTGGGAGCCGAAAACAAAGAAGACAAAATTTGTTGATAATGGTGATTCAACTAAAATTCTTCACCTTTGGAATTCTGAGACAAACAGAATCATTGTGTCAAGGACTGTTATTTTTCATGAAGTTCCAACAACAAAAGTAATTCAACTTTTGGTCATGGTAGAAGAAAACAATAAAGAAATCTACAATATAAATGATTAACAAAACAGTCTGGAAATTATTCAAGGAAGAAGCTCTAACGAAGAAACTGGTCAAAAAGATACATTGATGAAAACGGCTATGAAAAACGGCAATGAAAACAGCAGTGGTTTGCAAAAGCCAACGTCCTGCAATTTCCTTATTCGTTCTGATGGCTGGTTCAACAGTAAATAAATCTTCGTCTCACGAAGAAGCAACAACCTGTTCGGATCAAAACGAATGGAAAAGGGCTGTGGATAAAGAATTTTCATCATTAATGGAGCGCAATACGTGGAAACTTGTTGAACTGCCGCCTGATAGAAAAAATATGAAATGCAAATGGATTTTCAAAATTAGAAGGGATTCTTCTTGAGCAGTTTAAAGGTGTAAGGCTAGGCTTGTAGCAAAGGGCTATAGTCAACGTAAAGGTTTTGACTACGAAGAAATTTTTGCACCTGTTATAAGATATGATTCTATCAGAACCATTCTAGCGGTGATTGCTCATTAAGATACGGAGTTAATGCAATTTGACGTTGAGACTGTATTTTTTTTGTGATATAGATTTTGACATTTATATGGAACAACCAAAAGGTTATAATGATAATACAGGACATTTGCAAACAGGACTTTACGGTCTTAAACAAAGTCCTCGTCAGTGGAATGAGAAACTTGATGATTTCTTGAAACGTCACTGTTACCAACCGGGACGGTTCCATTGTCAAAATCCAATGAGGAGCGAGATGAACAAATAACAAAAATATGAAGTCGTGCTTTATTTACTTAATCCACAATCCTTGCAGTAGTTTCACTCAAAGAAACAACGAATGGTCGCTCAAAGTACGACCGCAGCTAAGTATATTGTTTGTTATAGTATATCGTTATATTGTTAGGCTATAACGACACCTATAATTTGACTTGGGTTGCAGTCGAAAGTTTTCTAGAATTATTAGATGCGGCAATTAATCAGCAATAAAATTGGTTAGACATCCTGAATATTCTTCTCGCACAAAACATTGATTTACGTTATCACTTGATTCGTATCTGGAATACAAAAAGGTGATCGAAGTGAAATTCGTATCAATAAATGAGCAGGCATCTGTCAACGTTGTTATTGGAAATAAACTTATATTTATATTTATTATAATATAAATCCACAGTTTATTTATTGTAACAATATTTAAGTATACTATATATTATCCAATTCCACCTTAAATCATGCAAAGTGGCCAAGCTGAGGGTTAGTGTGGCCCAAAAAAAATTAATCCTTTTTTTCGTTGGAAATTTATAACGTGCTTTTTTCATATGACTTAGATATTTTTGGCTCTAAATGATTAAAAATGATCTTAAAAAGATAAAATATGTGCCATTGATGGAGAAATATCCTTAAACTTTCAAAAACTACTCCATACGACGATATTTTGCTTCTTCCACAGTTCTTCACATAATTTCTCAGAAGAAGTATTCTAGGATGACTTCAGAAATATTATTTAAAAAATCTGCCTGCTTCGCGGGCACATTCTCATCGCGCGCTTTGCGCGCAGCTCGCTTCGTTCGCAAGTTTGAGCGCGCCTGGGGCGCACGATTCGATCGTCGCGCTTCGCGCTCCGAAACATGTGGGTCTCGCACTTCGCGCTCGGTGTTATATGTTTTTGATGTACAAATTACTAAATTTGTTTTTGATTTCAAATGAAAAAGGAAATTT
>JAUMHM010000078.1:13211495-13242443 GCA_032362435.1 Melikaiella ostensackeni
GCGTTCGTGCCAGCGGAAAACGTTCGATCTCGTTAGAGTATCGTTGCCGAAACACTTCTCCAACATTTCCAAAGTCTACGCACCGTTAAATCCATTCTTAACACAAAATTTAATGCAAACTCGTTGATGCAAAGTCGATGACATTTTTTTTTGTGAAACATCGAAACTACACACAAAGATAGATGTACACAATACGGCATCACTTCAACAATTGTCAAGCTATCAAGCTGAAAATCTGACAGAACGTCAATGACACTTCTACCAACACAACAAAAATAGAAGAATTGAAATCGGCCGAACGAGAGCGCCACACAGTGACGAGTCCTCAAACTTTTTGATCAAGGTGGTATACTTTCACGTACAATTTTCATATTTCTTAATAGGCATAAAATATCAAGAAAATGTGATTGAATTCATAGTTCAAACTGCGACGTATGCGTAAACAAACTGAACAGCACGAACCCAACGGAGTACCGAACACACTCACTGACATACTAACACTTGTAGTTCGCCCGCCCGCGCGATATTTTAAACGGCAGAGTTTCTGAAAATGTAATGGAAGAAATTATACTTTCAAAGTAAACTTTTTTCAGATGATATAAAATAATATACGTGTGTAATCGGTTTCCTCGTTTCTTGTATCGATTTTTCGCTTTTTTTGACAGGTGGAAACGAATTCATGACTTGATTTTCATATACAAAAATATGTTACAACATGCTTAATAATGTTCAAGTGTTACTTTCCTCTTGCAAAACCATAGAAGAAGACTTAGATAAAAGTTACAGCATTTATTACAAATCCGCATGTTACTCCGAAACTTTGACGGAGTGGAAGTCGTATGATGAGTTGCACATCGCGCCGATCGTGTGCGCGTACATTGCGAAGTGCAGCTAAAACTCCTTTTCGTAGCATTAAAATCCCTGGAGAATCCTAATTTTGAGGCCCCAATTGATTCCAACAGCTCTTTCATGCATATTTTTCATGTTAAAAGAAATGGATTTCTTCAAACTCCATTCCCAAGGAATGCCTACCCTGATTTTCTTTATACTTATTCATTTCTACTTTAAAAAGTCCTTTCAGGGATAAAATGATAAAACCTATGTATTTCTATTGCAAAAAAAATAATTGATTATATCGGGTTAACAATTGACTTGATAGATTTTCGATATTATCCTTAATTGAGGGTTATTTAAATCATTCTAAGCGTCATTCTTTTGATGAAGGTGATTGCTTGCTGCCACTATATCACGTTATTTAGTAAAGTTTCATATAAGGACTTCCGGTACGATTTTGGTAGTTACCCGGCGGTCAGATGTAGCGTTGGTAGATACTGTGTGATTAAGAAGATTGTGTGGCGAATATGGATACTGGTGAGTGAGAAAAAGGTAGTGTATGGTGCGATGATAAAATGCAAGTAAATGTGTAAAGGTGGGAGTGGTTTTGAAACAGCGGATCGGCTCTGAGAAAACTGCACATGGAAGTTTTGAGGTTAGGGTGTAGCATCGGAAGGAGGCGAAACGAATTGAGAAACGCAAAGGTGTCGAGTGTACGAAGTTGACTCGAGCATTGGACTGGCTTCGCTGAGAAGGAGACAAGAAGGAGAGGAACGGAAGGGAGAGAGAAGAATTTGCGCAGGTATGGCTGAAGCCATAGAGAGAAAAAAGTGCATGTGCAGAACAAGGATACCGGAAATACACTGGAGGTACACACGCATCCACTACCAAAAATCACGAACGATAATGAGGGAAAAGCACGTACCAGGAGTAGCGCCTTACTTTTGACTGGCATCGTGTCAAACACTGATTAGAGTGTATTAATGAAGGGGTTTAATTATCTTATTTATAAGTCATTTTACTCGACAGTAAATTATAAAATGACCGATGTAACCATTTAAAATCTCTTTTTGCCATAGAAAGATTATTGAAAGTTATTTTCCTTACTTGAAAAAAAAAATTGAATTAAATACTAAAAAAATTACATTCAAAGCTAAAATTAAAGAAAAGATTTAATGAAAAAAAATGTTTGGACTAATTTATGTGAAGCACGTGGGTTTCATCCTTTTTTCTCTAAAAGGACTTTTCAATTTATAAAAAAAAGGAGTATAAAGAAGATCAGGGTAGCCATTTTTTGGCAATCAAGTTTAAAAAAAAAATTGAAATATTTTTTTTAAAACATGGAAAATGAGCATTAAGAAGCTTTAAGAATCAATTAGGGCTTAAAAATTTGGATTCCGCTGAAATAAAATTTATGGCAATATTTATTTTCCCTACTAAACAAATAAGTTAACGAAGTTTCAGAAAAATCGATGATGTGAAGGTTTGGTTTGTGTGAGCCCTGTGTGGAATCCACCTGTAAAATGATGTTTAGTTCCTTATATTTAAAAATTTGTAATTAAGGATTTTAAAAATGTTTATGTTTTTAATATCAGGAAATAAAAATCCAAGGAAGTTAAAGTGCGCTTTGCACGAGTGCATTTACTGCTAGTATATAATAATCACAAGAATGTAATTAAAAATACACTTTTAACGGAAATACAATTGCTATGATCATATGGTTACAAGGTGAGATAATAGAGATAATTTGTCGTGTTTTTGTCTTTATATATAGAGTATGGGATCAGTGCAACGTGGTTCAAGATTATCTGACCGTTTACGACGGAGGGTCGACTTCGGACAGAGTTCTTGTGAGATTGTGCGGCGGAGATGCAGTTCCGGATATCGTCAGTAGTCACGACACGATGCTTCTCGAATTTCACACATCGCCATACGACAATCCATTTCACCCCGTCCCCTTATCGTTCCTTCCTGGCTTTGAGCTCGAGGTACAGGTAAGAAAAACTTTTAACTTCCTCCCCAGGGTTACAACTAACTGAGTTAATCCAGTTATGTTACTTGTTTGTTTACCAAATCCAATTTGCTCAGACTCAGAGTCTCAGATAAAGAAAAGAAAGCCAAATGGAGGATGCATTTCGCGAAGACCTTACCACTGGGAATACGAAATATGAATTTTTCGTATTGTCATTCATCTTTGCAGAAAAATATTACAAACTGTACAATCCCTCATTCAATGTCATATTTGCGCTATTGAAGTAAAAAAATTACATGCATCATATAAGAATTCTACATTATTTATTAATTTCTTAGTTAATTTAGTTCAGTTCACAGTCGGCAGGGGGCCCGGATAGGGGCGCCCCCTAGCGCTCATGCGATAGAGCCCATTGTGCCACACCCATAACAGTTTGCTCCTAGTGGTCGGTTCCATACCTCATGATGAAGCCCAGGATGTCGACCACTCTTCTCATTGTAATTTCCTCGGGTTCCTTGAACTGAGGGTTTAATGCCTGAGCCTGACAAGTGGCGGGCACTGGCATAGGACATGCAGAAATATCTCGTCATCCCTGCCGAATTTCCTGCAATCTGTCCTGGGACTTAGTTCCATTTTGTGCTTGTGATGGTTCAAGTGGTTGTGCCCTGTGAGCATCTGAACCACTATCCTTAGATCTTTCTCGGGTGGCCTCAGAATTTTCCTGGCTATGTCTATCCTGTACGTATAGCCCAGGATGGCTTTCGCCTTTCGACAACCCTGGGTTTGTTCCCATTACTCCTGGTGCTTCGTCCTAATCCAGTTTTTGATGGCCATCCCGATGCAGCAAGATGCTAGTCCCAGTACCGGTTCTGGGCCTATGTACTCACTTGCTGCACCGCTGTTCGCTAGCTTGATGGACCTCTTTTTCGTTGCCTCTGATCCTTGTGTGACCAGGAGACCATATAAGTCATGTTATTCTTTTCTGCCAGTTGGTTTAATGCCTTTTCGCATTCCCAAACCAGCTTTAATGTTATGTCTGGTTTTCTAACTGCAGTCAATATCAATTGGCGATCAGAGAAAATTGTAATCTTCCTGCCAGCCGCAGTGTACTGATATTACTTGGGAAGCTTGTGTGTGTAGTGCCCCAAGTCCATCTATCTGAACTTGCCAGGCATCCCATCGCTCGAGCCACCCTGTCCGTTATCGCAAAGTATAGGTGTTGTTCACAGAGCATGTAGCCCTATCGCCGCCCTATCACTCCCGTCGCATCCCTGAACGCTAGCGTTTGTAATCATCGCATTTTCTCCTACATCATTTTCAGTTTTGCTCGTGGCCATCAGATCATGGCCACGTGTTTGAGGACGTGTTCGAATTAAGGACAGCGAAGTAGATCCATGCAATCATTTTAGTCGCTAAACCTCATGTCAGACCAAAGCCTTTTCTGCTCATCCAAAAAGTCATGACGAACTTTCTGCATTGGGACTCCAGATGCCTCGCTCAGTTCACTTTTCTATCCAGGATTACTCCAAAATATTCAACCGAATCTGAGATCATCAGCCTCTTGCCACGGAATGCAGGAGCGTCGAACTTCGGCTTTTTGTACTTTCACATAAGAAAACACCAGGCTGGTCTTTTCCCGATTCACCAAGAGCCCTGAGCTGTCGCACTAGAGCTCTACGATGCGCAGCACTAATCTTCCGAGACACATTAATGTTTCCAGATGAGCCCTCCTTATTAGGGTTACAAAGTAATTCGCGTATCCCTGGGTGTAATACCCTTTCTCATTGAGCCTACGAAGAAGACCGTTGACCACAATGCACCACAAGAAGAGTGGTGCACAAAACTTGTTCCTGTGGGCATTCTCGCTGCACTACTCCCCTAACTAGGCCTTCACCCCATCTGTTTTCGAGAAACCTCTGGCGTAGCATGGTTCCTACCCAGCTTACTAGCTTGTCTGGTACGCCGTATCTTGCAGAGTCCCGGCAGATGACCTCCGGGGACTCATTACTAAAGGCACCTTCTATATCCAGGAGGGCATCCACAGCATACCCCCCTTGTTCGAGTTGCTACTGCAATTCTGTTACAGTAGTATGGAGCGCAGTTTTTACAGAGCAGCCCGCCTCTAGTGCAGTGGGTGGGCTAAGAGCACCTCGTTCCTAATGTATCTCTCGACCAGCTTCTCTAACGTCTTCAGAATGAAGGACGTCAAATCGCCTGAAATCTTTAGCAGCATTGTAGCCCTCTTTCCCGGGTTTGAGAATAGAGGCCACTCTGCCGTCATTCCGTGCCGTTAGCACGTGTTTAAGGGCAATGCTCGCTCTGAGTAGTTTTTTCAGCGAGGGGACGACGCACTTCATGTAAGAGACCTGTCCTTTTGTAAAAGCATTGGGTAGACGCTGTCCGCCCCCTTGATTTAAAGCGGCAGAAGGACCCGATGGCACATTCCACCTTCTTGACATTAACGACCTGTAAGGCGAAATGCCAATCAGCTTTCTCCCACCCCTTGTCTCAGCATTCCTCCTCTCGGTCGGTTTGAGTTCGCTGAAAACCTTAGACGTGAACTTCCATCAGATAAAACAGTGTTTCTTCTTCGTCTTCGGCAAACTCGCCATCGTCGAGCCTTATGAGCCCGAGGAGATCCTCCGGATCTTCCGCCAGGACCTTGTGGAGCTTCGCTGTTTTCGGAATGCATTTAGCTTCCTCGCAGAAGCCCCTGCAGTCGTACTGTCGGTAGGTTCTAATTTTTTTCTTGTGTTCATTCTGATCCGACTTATAGTTGTCCCAGTCTGAAGGCAGTTTAGTTCTCTTTGCCCTATTGTACATCGCTCTAGTCTTTTAACGGAGCTTCTCCAGTTGAGTGTTCCACTACTCTCCCTCTTTCCTACATTCGATTTTACTTGTAGAGCAATTGTTCTTATGGAAGGGCAATTGTTCTTATGGAACGGCAATTGTTCTTATAGGAGAACAATTGCCGCGGAGTTTGGGCCAAGGGTTCTGATCACATCAGAGCCCTTAGCGGAAACTTCGCGGCGTGCTCTATCTCATCTATGGTACCGTAGTTCGTGGGGATATCCACAAGCCTATCTTGAAGTTCCTCCTTGTATGAGTCCGCTAAGTATTCAAGTGAGTCGCTTCCTCTGTCGTTGATGTTTGTGCTCCCCCACACTATACAATGGGAGTTTGCGTCACAGCCCAACAGCAGAGGAATCTTATTGTCCTGCTAGTGCTGAATGAGACCCTCAACCTCTCTAGGAGATGGGGCCCTTTGCAGTGTCGTCCGGAAGTAAGCTGAGGCGATATACACCTCCAGGCTTTCTTCGCTTTCGCTAGTAAGCCTTACGTCGATAACGGTGAGGTTCCTGGAGCAAAGTTTAGTTACCAAAATCGCATCCATATCCTTTCCAGGTAAAAAATGAGTCACCGAAGGAATTTTGAACTTGGAATTTCTAAAAAAAAACAATTTTCAAATAATGCGACTACGTAATTGAGAAAATGTCTATTGAAATCATTGGAAATTCTTCACTTTTTATAGTTTCTAGAATGAAATAGAAAGATCTTCTCGCCAGCATTACTGTCACTGTTTTGAGATTGTTGGGTGGCTGAAACTGACCTTTACTACTTAAAATGTACTATTGAAGACCGACCTACTCGAATCTGAAAAGCCCAAAACTGAACCTCTATGTTGAAAAATACAATTCCTCATTCAATGTCAGGTTTGCGCTATTAAAATAAAAAAGTTACACGTCTTTTGACTATTTGAAAAATTCCATTTCGTATCATATGAAAATCTGCATTTTTTATTTTCCCTTGATATTCTTGAAAAAGTATTCCGAATTCATTGAGTAAAAACTACAATCTTTTGTTTCAGGTCATTTTTGTTGATGAAAAGTCAAGGAGTTTCGTAAAGGAGAGTGAAAATTGCGATTTTTTGATATCAAGTTTTGAGAGGCCCTCGGGTATTTTAGAAAATCCGAAACACTCGTTGCCGCCAAATACAACATGCCGTTATCACTTTCAGGGAAAACCAAACGAGATCGTTTGGATATCTTTCATTAAGTATTATGCAGCTACTATTGATCCCGCAGCGAGCATTGACAGTCCCATGGAGTGCAATGCCAAGATGCTCATTTGGAACGGCGATCATTCGACGGATAAACTGACTAGTCGAAAGGTAAATAAAACTCGACAATAGATTTTTCTGCATATTAATCAAAAGTCCCTCAAAATGAGGCCCAAAAAAGGTCCTAAATGTTAAGTCCCAAAACGCAAATCCTGAACTATAATACCCTACCCTCTCCTCTCTTATCCAAATATATCTTGTCATATCCAATCCTATCCTTTCCTATCCTGTCCTATCGTCTCCTATCCTAGCATATCCGATCCGATCCTGTCCTATCCTAGCCCATCCTATTCTATCCTATCGGCGGGAGAAAAGTGTGATGGACGGAAACTCGATCGCAACTATAAGCGTTTCAGTCAGGGGCTACGAAACCCTAAACACCATAAGTCCCAATATTGTAAGGACCGAAATCACAAGACCTTAATGCGATTCCTTTTATGTTTCCAGAATGTTACCCTGATGGGTGAATTTTGCAAGTACGACGTCCCACGACTCTGTGATCACAGTCTTCTGCGGAACAGCAGTCGTCACACTCGTCCTTGCAGTCTCGCTGAGAGTTACGTCTCCTCCGGGAGGGATTTGACTCTGGAGCATATCCTGAGGCAAGGAAGTGCTCTCTATCCTGTGAGCTTTGTTCTTCGATACGAATTCGTCCACGAGTCAATGTCATGCAATCACGTATTCACATCTTCGTCCCTTGCCTCCTCATCTTCTTCGTCATTGTCTTTGTCCTCAGGAACATCGTCTTCCTCTAAATCTGGGAAGTTCGCTTCACCCAAAAGTGTCTTTTTCTATGGGCGAGGTGGAGCGCAGAACCTCAGTTGTATTTATAGGTTTGAGGCCGAGCCTGAGCAAAGAATTGAACTCTCCATTCTTCGGGCGTCCTTTGGCGACAAACAATGCAAATCCTATGTTGATCCTTTGACTGATCGATGGGCTTGCAACCGCGATAGAGGGAAACCGAAGAAAAACGGAATTGCCGAGCTGCAGGTTTGTTATATTAGTTACGAAAATTTAATTGTAAGTGGAGGGTGTCATCCTTAAATTAAGAATTTTGCAAATATTTTTTCGGTTATCAAAATCAATAATGAGTCTCAGGGGCGCACAGTGCGACAAAAAGAACTTTTTTTTACAAAAATCGCTCGATAGTTCAATTGATAACGGATTTTGATGTATTTTTTTCAATCAACGTAAAGCTTTTAGGTATGACGAGGTACTTCTAATGAATGATTCCAGCTAAAGCAGCATATTTTATTTAATAACAAATACAAATTTTTATTTTGTTCAACTTTTTAAGTATATTTCTGTCTTAAATATTTTTAAATTCAATAAAAAAGGGTCTTAAACTATTATAATAACAATACAGAAATAATTTGAAATGCGTTGGAGTAAGAAAAAAATTGGTTACAACGTTATAAACAAATTAATGTACATGAGATATTTCTTCGTGATTTGCATTAATTAGTTGTTGAAATTCGTCATTTTTACATAAAATAGGAGAGGAATTAATGTACGATTACGATTAGTTAAAAGTAGCTGCTCTTTTGCAATTCTTCAAACGATTTTTGTAAACAAATACACAGTTTGACAATGTCTGAATGAATGGTACAACATAATTTTACCGAAAAAGCGAAACCCCGAATATTGAAAAATATCAAAATATAAAATTTCCGAAAATAAATAGAACTACCGAAAATATTTATTAGTGGAATTAAAACATTCTAAAAGTGAAAATCAACGAAACTAAAAAAAATCAGAAGTTTCAAATTACGGAAATTATTAAATTCCCCAAGTTTTATAATTACTGAAATTCTCAAACCTGAATTTTCAAACTGACAAAATTTCCAAATTCCCGACAAAATAAAAATAAAATAAAATTTTAATATTTTGTATCGGCTAGAGTAATATTTCACTTGATATATGGGAATTTGAAATTCAGGAAATCCACTACTTTCGGAAATTTGAAATTTTGGCCTTTCGAAAATTTTGGTTTTAAAATTTCAGTAATTATGCAACTTTGGGAATTCAATAATTTCAGTAAGTTTGAATTCCCAAATTTAGTAATTTCGTTAATTTTCACTTTTGGAATATTATAATTTCGTTAATAAATATTTTCGGTAGTATTATTTATCTTCGGTAATTTTGAATTTTATAAAATATCATTTTCTGGAAATTTTATATTCAGGCAATCATCTTTGCAATATTTTTCAACATTCGGGATTTTGCTTTTTCGGCAAAATTATGTTGTCCCTTTATTTAAACAAATCTTTTAACTAAATGCCCATGTGTATTATTCTTCCATGAATAGACTCAATTATTTTCACGGAATCGACTAGGTCGAAATGTCTTGCCAGTGACTTCTTGCTCTCATATTTTTCGAGTTAACAATAACTGTTAGTTATTTAAACAATTTCTATTGACAAATGCATATTTCGATCTCTTTTCCATGAATGGTCTCATTTTTTCAAGGAATCAACTAAAAATGTCTTACCAATTACTTCTTCTTCTCATATTCTTTAAATTAACAATAACTGTAATTATTTAAACAGATTCTATACACAAATGCACATTTCGACCTTTACCCCAAAAATAGTCTCATGTTTTTGTTTTTAAATCAACTAAACATGTCTTACCAATGACTTTATGTTCTTATATTTTTAGAATTGAACAAAAAGGTTAATTTTTTATACAATTTCTATAAATAAATGCACATTTCGATTTTTTTCCATCAATAGTCTCATTTTTTTTTAGGAATCAACTAAAAATATCTTACCAATGACTTTTCCTGGTCATATTTTTAAATTTGACAGCAAGTGTTAATTATTTGGATAATTTTTATGATTACATGGTCATTTTTTAATGAGTCTCCTTAGATCGGCTAATTTTTTTGCCTAACCGACTAAAAAACGCGAGTCCTTATATACATGTTTTGAAGTCGTCAAGGTAGCAGTTGTTGAAAAGGTGAGGAGGTAAGAAAAACGCATTCCAATTCAGAGAAAATGGAAAGAAATTTTTTATCCGCTCAAAGCGCATATTTTCCCACTTTTATACGGTGATTTAAATGCACTTATTTTCAATTAAAAGAAGCAAAAGTAAAATAGATTTGTAGCTTTTAAGTTCAAAAAAACTGCAAAACATTCCAAAAAGTTTGAAAATCTCGCAAAAAAAATTAAAGAAAAAAGTTCTTAAATTGAAGGGTGTCAAACCATAACAGCCTCAACGCCATCTTTTACAAAACCGTTTTTAGTGGTTCAAAATTCTCTCAATTCTAGACGCATTATCCCAGTAAAATGACTTGCCCAAAAAAATTTGTAGTTGGTGTTTTGAAAATACAGAATAAAATAAATTTTAAAAACTTTTAAAAAATCAATGAAATAAACAAATTAATTCAATTTAATTACACTTTTGTAGTTGTCACGTTGTGACAGCTACAAAAAAGAACATCTAATTCTCGGAAAAACCACTCACTAATGAGCTAAAATAATCATTTGTGAACATTTTTATATTTCTACGGATGCACTTATGGATATTATTGAAGATTACAGATAAGAAAAATTAATCTCTCATTAGCGCAGAGCTTCAAAACTAAAAAAAAAATAAAAACGGCGTAAGATGCTTGAAAAAAATGTACTACAAGGAATACAATAATTTTTTTTTTACTTCGAGGATATCAATCATTGATCTTCTTCAGGATGACATAAACATAAAATATTATTTCATTAGCCCAGAGCTACAAAACTGCAAAAATACCAAATCTCACCGAAAACATTCACGATACAAAAAATTTCCATGTAAAAAGTTATTAGCACAATCAACACTTTTTCAAATCGAAGTTTGCCAAGTAATTTTAATACATACCCAAAGTTAATAAACTAAAAAAATTACAGAAATTCTGAGAATGTATTAGAAGGAGGAGAAGATAAAAACTTGTCAAGATTATTAGTATCAAAAAAAGAAGAAAATCTCTCCAAATTTTTATTTTTCCCCCTTCTAATACATTCTCAAAATTTCTGTAATTTTTTTAATTCAATAAATTTGGATATCTGTTAAAATTACTTGGCAAACTTTGATTTAACAAACTGTTTATTTTACTGATAACTTTTTACCTGGCGAAATTTTTCGCATCGTAGATGTTTTTGGTGATATTTCACTCTTTTTTCATTAAAAATGTTATTATTGCAAAAACGGTTTAATAGAACTGAATTACTAAATAATCATTCCTTCATAAAACTGTGAGAAATCTTGAAATATAATATCGATGAACCAAAATTGTAAAAAAGAAACCTACTAAACATTTATATTAACTTTTGTGCCAGTCGACTTAATATTGTAGGCTTTAGATTGAATAAATTACTAAAAAATCGAATGTTTCCAATAAAGAGTGCAAAATCTTGAAAAATAATTCATGAATCAAAATTTCGCAAGAAGTATAGTTCTAGATATTCATTTAATGGAGTTATGTTCAAAATTTTGTACAAATCGGTTCTATAGTGTAAGCTCCAGATCAACTAGTTTACTAAATGAACCGCATTTTTCCAATGAAAAGTGCAAAATCTGGAAAAAATTAGGAATAAATCAAAATTCGGCGAGATACAGTCCTAGATATTCATCTAACGGAGTTATGTTCAAAACTGTTTACAAATTGCTTCTATAGTGTAAGTGTAAAAAATAATTATTGAATCAAAATTTGGCGAAATACAGTCCTCGATATTCATCTAACGGAATTATGCTGAAAAATTTGTACAAATCGGTTCAACAGTGTAAGCTCCAGGTCGACTGAATTATTAAAAATATTAAATTTTTCATGTTCTCTGAATCTGCCAAATTCACTTTATAAAATATAGATTATATATGGAAATGAATAAATAGCGACACATGTGACATTTCATATAATTCTGGGGGTGATCAGCATTATATTCTTACTCGTGTACAATCGTTTACTTGATGCCACGGGCATAATACACATTTTTTGATAAATCATCCTCACCTTATGTTTCTCCTTTTTTATTTTCCTTGAAAATGATTTCCACACGTTTCGTATATTTTCATTCGAACATTTTAAACAACTGTCAGAATGACAGGTTATAAATTCCCAAGAAACGGCAAATTTTACAAGAGTGTCTGGTTTCGTTGCACCAGCGAAAATTATTTAAAAATTGTTATTAATATTAAAGTACACACAATTTTTTTGACGACACTCATAAGTGCATTCCTATAATTGAAAATTAGATGTCTATAATGTATTTGATTTATTTAAACTAATCTTGTGAGAAGCCTTGCCCGTTACACCAGCGGCATTTTATTTGTATGAACGCATTTTCTCATTTACATGAAGAAATAACTTTGCAAATTAGCTAGACATTGACATAGGTAGTTCAAGAAAATATATTCGCGGTTGTTACTTGGCATCGATTCTCTACTTGATCTTAATTTAAATGGATGGAGGTAGGTAGTTCTGAACAAAACCCTAATTTGACCTAGTGTACCTCATGTACCTAGTGTACCTAATGCTAGGCTGTTATGGTTTGACATTCTTAAATTGCAAAAAAATGAGAAAATAACGTTGTTGAACACCCATTTTGTCACAATGTGCCCAGCTGAAAATTCCCGTACAGGAACCTCGGAGGAACTTACAGTTCCTGTACAGGTGTTCCTGTACAGGTTCGCGCACACGAACCTGTACGAATCCTGAATCACACGAATCCTGAAGATTCCTGTACAGGAATTTGGCAAAGGATCTCTCAATGGTTACTTTGCATACAGGTCCCTTTGCAGGATTATGTGCAATTTCCTTCGCATGAACTTGTATAGGAACATGTGCTGGATCCTCCATGGTTCCGATGCAGGCATTTTCAGCTGGGTGCATTGGAATTTATATTATTTTTTGGTCCAATAATTTCATTTCCACAAAAATGACTTTCTCAAGAATGTTTGAATTTGTTAACACAGATATCGGAGCAACCTTGGCAAGGAGTGGAGCTTGGAAGAGATTGTCTATGTTCAAACATAAGCGAAAAGGTCATTTTGAGAACTCTGACCTCTAATATAGTAGAACTTAAATTTATGGTGACCATCATGAACGTCACGCAAGATTATAGAGATTTTTTCTTCGAGGGTGAATTTCGTTTCGTCGCTGGAGCCGAAGGTGGTGACCAAACATGTGCCACTAGATTAGAAGATCGAAGACTAAGAGGCTCCAGTGGCGAAATATCTTTGAGAAGCCCTTTTCCGCCAATCATACCTGGTAAATCCTTTATTCTGAATAATTTCTTCTTTATTAATAATATTCAAGTTTCTACATTCTTTGAGAAAGTACATTGATTACTGAATTATATAACCATTTTTTAAAAATAGGAGTGGCTGCTGTTGAAGAAATTTTGACGAATTCTGAAGATCTGACGGCCACACAATGCGTTCATGAGCCGTGGCTAATAGAGCCAAAAGATATTCGAATGAACTTCCTTTATTTAAGAACAAGTGGCTTCAGTATTAACCTGGGCAACATCGAGGAATGCAAAACTCAAAATCGCATTATAGTTTATTCAGCCGCCAATACAAAAGACCGCAGTGTCATTTGTCCCGAAAGCAGTTCTGATACTGCCAAAACAGTCGATTTCTTCTCAGGAGGCTGGAATTACAGTTCAATTAATGGTTCTGTGCAAACGACAGCTATGATGCAGCATTCAAGAAGTTTCGTTGTCGAATTTCTACAAAGGGAGGCTGGATTTTATGCTGTCACGTGGATGGCCATTTCAAAACAGTCTCCAGGTTCTAATCTTGGCTCAAATGCTTTTGCGTTTGTTCCTCCTGATGAGTGCCCTTATAGGTGAGTTCCTGGATGTTTCATAATTATTTAAGGCTGTTGGAGTGGGGTACAAAATAATGTCGAAAACTGTGGGTTTCGCTGTGTCAAGAGTTGGGCCTAGTATATGGTTGTTCGAAAAAAAGGAAATATCTGCTAAGAATGCGAGAGTGAAAAAGTGTGTAAATAAGGGGAAGTGAGGAGGAGACCCACAATGCTATCATATAAAAACAAACTTCCGAGCAATAATTTCATTTCTATATTAATTGATTTCTTGGAGACATGAGTGCCACTGAAAATGCACTCGTTGGAAAGAGCACACACTTATTTTCACAGCATCTTCTATTTAGTGCGTGAAAAACGAATCCCAAGCTAAAATCACGAACAATACCTATAAATGGAATACAATACATTAAAATTAGCAGATATAAAATTATGATTTAAATATGTTGAAGGAGATATTCAAATTTCATCAAATTTCACATCTAGAATATTAAAATCTGCAAAATCAACTCAATCACTTGAAAATATTCAGGATTGGGAAATGTAGCATTTTCAGTGTACAAATCAGATGTAAATACCTACATTACCGACTTTACATAAAAAAGAAACTCATGTCTATACGATATGAGATATCGAGTTGAAAGTTAAGGAAAGTAAATAAAAGGTACTAAGGAAGGTCTAACTGGTCATATATGTTTATAGAAGTATCTTTTATTTGCTTCCCAAAACTTAAAACTCGATATCTCATTTCATGTGGACGCAAGTTTGAAAAAAGCAAATTTCGGTAATGTTGGTACTTGCTTATTTGTTGCAAATTAGAGTATTATTTAGAAATGTGCAAAATTGTTTGTTACTCAATTTGAATCCTGCTTCATAGAATGATTTCAATTGTAATGAATTTGTCAACTATCTGCGTTATCTGTCGAAACTGTTGATAATTTTGACAACTACAGGTGTATGATATGAACAAATAATGAAATGTTTTGATCCAGACTTAATTGTTCCTTACTATCTCCTGCTCTGTCCAAATCTAAGAATAAGAAACCTTTGCGAATAAGGGTCGGTGGTTTTAAAACGGTTTGCAAATTTTCCTATTCTCGATGTGAAATTTGAACATCTCCTTCAACATATTTACATCCTAATTTTCTCTCTGCTAATTTCAATGTTTCATATGTTTCCTTTGATAAAGAAAAAACTAGATTTTGGAAATGCGACTAATATAATTGTTCGATAGGGAGAGTGTAGGGTGTTCAATACTTATCTTATACGATTCTACGTGGTGCGTCTTCTCCATATTTTCCTTGCACGTTACAACGTAATAAATACGTATAACTACAACTCTGTCATTCAATATAATATAATAATGAATCATATAATTATTATCATTCATGTCAAAACAAGAAAATTAAATAATTAAATTATTGATCAAACTTTCAAAATTATCAAAATAAATAGTTTTAGTAAACGTTCAACAGTACTTCACAGCGGCATTCTTTTATTATTCGCACACTTTTTCTATTCGTAGTCCACATTTATTCCAAGAAGAAATCAAGTAGTCATTTGAATGACAATTATACAACGAAATTGTAATCCTTAATCATTCGAACTTGTAAATAAACAAAAAGAACTTGAAAATCGCAACTGGCATTTTTTCAAATTCAAAATTCCCGACAAGACGCGAAAGATACCAGCAGCAAGCTTTACCGACAATGTATTTGGCAGCGCTGCGATCAAGCGTCCAGTTATCATCCGCAGAGCTTATTGATTATTCCCTCTGGAGTGTTTGTGCCCCCACGTATTTAATCGCATTTATAAGTATTGTTCGCAATTTTAGCTTGGGATCCGGGTTTCACGTGCTAAATAGGAAGTGCGGTGAAAATGAATGAAAGCTCCTTTCTGCGAGTGCATTTTCAATGCCACTCTCGTCTCCAAAAAATCAGTGAGAAATAAGCTTGTTGGTGGAAAGTTTTCTTCCTTGTGACAGCATTGTCGGTCTCCTTCCCACTTCCCCTCATTTACACACTTTTCTACTCTCGCTTTTTAGAAGATGTCTTCTTTTTTTCAAAAAACCATATACTAGGTCCAACTCTTGCCACAGCGAAACATCTTACAGGGGTTTGCAAATTTCAAATTGTACAGCTTAAACACTTCAAACAAAAATATTTTGAGAAGCACTAAGTTTGAAATCTTCAATTTAGAATATTATCAAATTTGAAATAATTTAATTTTGGATGCCTAATTTTTGCATGGTCTTATTTTGATGGCAAATTTTTTTTTATTTTCATCATAGATTAGAAGGGGATTCGGAAAACTGAAAAGCTACTTTAAAAATACGAAGTGTCTCGTCGTCCAGAAATTCGGAATGAGTAGTCAAATATTTTTCGTAAGTTTGGATAGTCGTCCCAAAATTTCAGGACGGCTAGTCCATCCCCTTTTCCAGCTCCCCCAATTTTTGGAACGATTAAACGCAGACGATTAGTATTCTTCATATGAATCGTTTTGAAAATCTCTAAGTTGATTTTCTTCGTTTCCAAATTGTACTTTTCTAACTATTCACAAAAACGCTAAGTGGTGAAGATGTCTTTCAAAATCCTATTAGCTTGCAATATAGGAACTTTAGAATGTATCTGGTCGACAACAGACGAAATCGACTTAGAGTTCTCTTGAAGAGGCAATAGACAAACTTTTTCAGTGAATACTCAAGATGTGCCCAACTGCCCATTGACCCCATTTCGCTTCCCTCTAGAAACTTACCGCATCTCAGAAACAAAAGACTTCCAATGTCGATACCCTTTCACTTCGTTCGAACCACTTTTTTTGCATTCTTCTTTTACGCTGGAACTTCTTGTTTTCTTTGTTCCGACGTATTTTTTCAAAGTATCACGTCTCTATTATACTTCATTCATTTTCTCACACGTTCTGTACGGAAATCCAGGAGAGAAAGAAAATTTTAATCGCTTTTGAAACAATCTTTTTTTTTTCTTACCTATTTAACTGTAAAAATAGTTATTATTATCGAATAAATGACTTAAAATTACTCCGTTCATTACGCTTGAAATTTAAAAATGAAATTCGCTACAAACTTTCAATTTGTTTCCAACTGTTAATTTAATTTGTGATCCTTAAAGTAGCGAAATATTTAATTGTTCTTGCAAATACAAATCTTAAATTATCTACTTTAGTAAGAGAATAAAATTCAATTTTTTATTGAATAAAAAAGAATATTCATTGCCGTTCATTCTTTAATACCAAGGGGTTGATCATTCGAATTTTGACAGATATTAAGATTTCTAATCATTTCTAATTATTTCAAGTGTTTCAAGAATATTTCAAAGGATTTTCAAGATTTTTTTGAGATTAGCTGACCTATGAAAGGGTTCCACAGAATTTTGATTGATTTCAACTAATTTTAGAACATTTCAAGAGATTTGGAGAGATTTTAATGATTTTGTAAAAGTTTTCAAAAGGTTTCAAAATTGTTCACGGGGTATAAAAGGTTTCAACAAATTTTCAGAGTGGTTAAACCCTCATTAAATACTAAGGCATAAGTATTTCAAGATGAATAAATATTATTATAAGTATTAAAACTTGAAAGGAAAGTGCTTGGTTGATTAAAAATACGTACTTTTGATTAATTCATTCTTTTTCAGAGCATTACAACTCAGTACTTAAAATATGGAAATATTCTATGAATTTCTACGAATGAGACAAACCTAGTCACTGGCGGTACTTCTACCCTACATTTTTGTTGAAAAAATAGGTAAGAATTAGACATTATTGTCCTTTTTCTTATTTCTTACTTATTTTTTCAACAAAAATGTAGGTAGAAGCACCGTGTGTGACCGTGTTTGTCTCATTAGTAGCCACCCATAGAATATTTCCATATTCAAAATTTCTCAACATGACTTGAAATCTTCTGAATGCTCATGAAATCCTATAAATTTCTCTGAGTCCCCCAAAAAATTCCTTAAAATGATTTCAAATACTTCGAAACACTTCAAAATTTTCCAAAATTCGTCGTATTCAAGTAAAAAATTTGAGAACCCGTGAAATCACGTAAATTTGTTTGAAATACCTTGAAATCATTTAAAATGTCTCATAATTTTTTTAAACTGTTAAAATTACCTGAAATCCTCTGAAATTCCTTAAGGTGTTTAGAAATCACTTGAAATCCTTGAAACCCCCCACAATCTTCAGAAATAACTTGAACTCTTGTGAATTCCTTTGAAATATTTTTAAATACTTCGGCAATCCTTAAAATCTTTTGAAATACCTTGGGGCCTCTCAAAGTGTCTTAAAATCCCTTGAAATCTCTTGAACCACTTAAAACCTTTGGAAGTTTTGAAATTGAAAGCTTTTACAAAGTCGTTAAAATCTCTCTAAACTCCTTGAATTCTTCTAAGATTAGATGAAATCCATAAAAATCTTTTCATAGGCCATGAAATCTTAGAAGGTCCTTTGAGATCCCTTAAAACATTCTTGAGTCACATGAAATCCTTAGAAAACCTGTGAAATCCTTTCAAATGTTTTAAAGTTACTTGCGATCCTTTTGGAAGTGCTGTGAAATCTTTTGAAATTTTTCGAAATACGTCGAAGATCCCTTAAATCTTTTAGAATACTTTGCAATTCTTAAAGATTCTCTGAAATCCATTGAAAATGCTTTAAATCTTTTAAGATCTCTCAAAATCGTTTGAAATTTTCTTAAACGATTAAAATTCATAGATATTCTGTGAACATCTTTGAAATATTTTACATTTCTTTACAGTCTACAAAGTTATTTGAAATTGCTTCAAATATTTTGAAATCCCATAACTTTCTCTTTAATCCCTTAAATTTGTCTAAAATACCCTAATATCCTTTGAACTTCCTCGAAATCACTTCTGATAATTTGAAACCCCTTGAAAGATTTCGAAATACTTCGGAAACATTGCAATTTTCTAAAACTTTTCAAGACACAAAGCTATATTGTAAAATCTTTTGCAATTTTGGGAAATCTTTGAAATCTTGATATTCGGTGTACACTCAAAATTCGAAAGATCAACCCCTCGGCATTAAAGAATTAACGACAATGATTTTCTTGTTTATTCAATGAAATTAAGTTTTTTTTTCTTTATCAAAATACGTAAGGTAAATGTCCCAGTAATCGGGACGGTCCCAATAATCGTGAACTTTGGTTATAATTTAAATATATTGTTACAAAATTTTTGTTTAGAATAACATTAAATAATAAAATCCATTTATTTTTAGCATTTCATAGTATAAAATGGATTTTAAAATATAATAAATGGAGCAATATCAAGTTATTCAAAAACCAATCCGGTTTTCGACAACAATGTATTCGATATTTTCGAGATATTCGGTAACATTACTTTTTTAGATAAATTTGGATGTTTAACTAGTTCAGGCTTACATGAAGTGTATTTTCGTTCAAAATTTCATGACATTTTTTTTTTAATTTGAACTTTAAAATCTCAGAAATTCGACGAGGGCTTTATACTTTCCCAAGATTTTTGCACAGACTTTTTAAAATTAAAGGTCGACCCACTGACAAGTATAATTTGATAATTGTGAATTTCTTTTTTTTTTTTTGTTGAAGCTCCTTCGTCTTTATCGAATACATTCTCATCACGTGTTTCACGCTTCGCACTAGATTAAAGTACATGTATCCATAACGCAAAATTTTCTATACCTTGAACTCTATTATACAAAATGTATGTTACATTAATTTATGTACCTGAGTCCGGGACGAAGGAAACGAATAATTTTGTTATTAAGCATTTTATTGTGCCTTGCGTCGTTTTTTTTCAAACATATACGTACTTTTTTTATTGTTGGTGTTATTTTTCACGATTGAATGAGAAGTACGCGTTTGTATATATAATTTAGATGAACAATTTTGTTTCCAAACATTTTATTGTATCTCGTGTCAGTTTTCCAAAAAATCAAAATTTTTTAATTCAGTGTTATTTTTTACGAATATAACGAAAAGTATGTATCTTATCAAAAAATAGTCAGCAGTAAACTTGTAGATCTTTTCTTCGTGAATAATTTTTTTTTCAATTCATTTTTTTAATATCTTGCATAGTTTGGCCGCAAAATGGAATTTTTAATTTTTAAGTATTTTTTCGGTGGTTACAACTAGAACCGTTGATCCTAAAAGGCGGATTAACGACATAGACCTTTCTTTTTGATCCCAAGAAACGTGTGCCAAGGCGCAATTCAATCCAATTAGTCTTTCGAATGTTATCCAGTATACAGACAACATCGATGACAACGACAGACACCAACGTAAAACCTGTTTTTTTCGCATTCAAGGGGTTTAGAAACGTGGAGATTTCATGAAATCCGCGAAATTTGATTTTTACATAAAACCAATACCTTCTCATTATGATGAAGGGTATTTTCAAAAATTAAAAAATTTACCGTCGGGTCTCCTGCGAGGGGCCCACGAGGGCAACCAAAGGACAACCACGAAGGAAGCCCATCTTGGATCTTTGTAGATTAGCATGTCGTTTCCATGAGGGGACACGCCTGGATTGCCCTCATGGGCCCCCAATGGCCTGAGAGAAAACCTCGGGGACCAACTTCATTTTTCCACACGGAAATTTTAATATCTTTTATTTTTGTTTGTGTTTTGTAAGATACATTATACAAGCAAACTCTATATCGTGTGCATACTATAATACTTTTTGATCCAAGAAATGTTGTCTTATTCCTGAATGTTATAACTTGCATTCAAGATTAAAATTTTTATTTCTAGTCCATTACCTCCTTCCAGGCTTATTCCGTTTCCATTTGCTACATTTTTCTCTTTCGTTCTATTATAGATTGTTCTCATCCACTTCGGTACAGTCCCGTCCTATTTCTCTTATGTATATAGCATTTCCACTTCCTTGCGTACTTTCACTCAAGTGCATCTAATCCCTCCCTGTACTGCATATCTTTTTGCTATTCATGCTCATTTCATTTCTCTGCATGAATTTTCCATTTTGTATTCTGTTTCTCCTTTGCTTTACTTTTCTTTTCACTTTTTTATAGAATAGCTGTTTTTTCGTAATTATTTCCTCGTCAAGTCAAAATCACGCTGAATATAATTGTCGCTATTTTTAAAACGAAAACTACAAAAGGAATATAGAGGAACATTTAATTTGCTTTGTCATTTTTTCAACACTCATTCATTTCAAAAAACTTGTTTTTTTCGTTAAACTAAATAATAATCCTTAGCTCAGAAATAAAAAAGTAATATTCTTCCTGAAAAATTACACAAAAAATACACCAAAAGAATTTAATCGGCCAATTTTGGGAAATTCGATTAAAATTCTTCACGAAATTCGGATTTCCCGATCATTTTTACATAAAAATGTGTATTTTCAATTAAATTAATGAAACCCAGCCAAACGGTACAACTTCTCATAAAAAAACTTTCATTTTTCTTTACATGGCATGGAGCTCCTCATTTTACTTCTAATTTTTATCTGGCAATTTGGAATAATTCCATTTTTGTTGATTTATACAAAAACATAGTGTAAATATTGTAGAAGTTAATAACAATCAATCAAACTACGAAACTAGTATACTATAAAAGCTAAGAGGAGAGGGGGGAACTAGATGGTGTGGAGGGGAAGAAGGAAGAGGGTCAAATGTGTTAAAGGGGGATAAGAGTGGGGCAAAAACGAGGGCGTGTAGTGGATTATTGGAGGAAGGAGGGGGGCGGTGTGGAGAGGGCTATTGCAGAGGCGTGAAGGGGTAATTTTGTGTCAGGGAGTGGATTAAAGTGGGGAAAATCGCAAAGAGTCTAGGGTGTGATGAAAGGGAAAGAGACGAGCGTGTGGAGGAATGATTAGTGGAGGTGGGAGGGGGTCATGATGGTGACAAGGAGAGGGTATGAGTGTAGGGAAAAACCAGGGGGGTTGTGGTGTGTTTGGGGTGTGATGGTAGAGGTGTAGGAAGGGTGATTGTTGTGTCAGGAAAAGAGGATTATGGTGGGGCGAACAACAAGGGTGTGTAGTGGATTATTGGAGGGAAGAGGGACGAAGGTGTGGAGAAGGCTATGGCAGAGGCGCAAAGGGGTAATTGGGAGAGATGAGATCAGGGAGAGGATCAAAGTGGAAAAAACCGCTTAGGGTGTAGGGTGTTATAGAAAAGAGAGGGACGAGTCTGTGGAGGGGTTAACAGTAGAGGTGGGAGGGGGTGATAATGGTGACAAGGAGTGGGTATGAGAGTAGGAAAAAACGAGGCAGTAGTGAATTGTTGGCGAGAGGAGGGACGAAGGTATTAGGTGGTTGATGGTAGAGTTGTAGGAGGGCTCATTGTTGTGTCAGGGAGAGAGAATTAGGGTGGAGCGAACAACGAGACGTGTAGTGGATAGTTGGAGAGGGGAGGGTTGAAGATGTGGAGAGGGCTATGGCAGTGGCGCGGAGAGGTAATTGTGTGCCAGGGAGAGGGAAAACCCGCAAAGGGGGTAGGGAGTGATGAAAGGGAGAGGGACAAATGTGTGAAGGGGTCAACTGTAGAGGTAGGTGGAGGTGGTGATGGTAACAAAAAAAGGATATGAGAGTGGGAGGTAACGAGGGGATGCAGTGGATTATTGAAAGGCAAGTTACGAAAGCGTGGAGGAGGCGATGGTAGAGGTGGGGAAACACGATGAGATTTAGGGTGGTTGTTTGAGTAAAATGTATGAAAGTGTGGAAGGAAAAATGGATAGAGGATAGAGATAATAGGAGAAAGAGAGACTAGAGGGAGGGGATTTGAAGGGAGGGTGGTTGAAGGGGGTGATAAAAAAGAGGGCTAGGTGGGAAGGGGTGAAGTGGAAGAAGAGTGGTGGAAGACGATTGGTGGGAGGGGTTGAGATTTAGAGGACTGGGATTGTTGGGATAGGTAGGGGTGACAGAAGGGAACAGAAGGAGGTGGAACGATGTGGGAGGGAAAGGAGTGAGGGTGATGTGAATATTTTTATTTCGCGAATCCGACATGGAACTCCCCATTTCAATTAAATTTTTCATCTTGCAACTTGGAATTTTTCCATTTTTCGTTGATTTATACAAGAATATATTTTAATTATTGTAACACAGTGAAACCTCTCCTTACGTATGTAAGCAGACACTCTTGTTTACGGACATTTTCTATGATTCCCGACCCAAAGTATAGGATATCTAACTCACTCTCTGAGATGGACACCTCCCCTAAGCAGACAGAAGATCGTTTATTGTGGGTGTCCGTTCTTAGAAAGGTTTCACTGTAGTTAATAACAATCAATAAAACTATGAAACTAGTATACTATAAAATCTAAAAGGAGAGGGTGTGAGAGTGAGAGGAAAAACTAGGTGATGGAGGGATGACGGAGGGGAGAGTGTCAAAGGTGTTAAGGGAAGATGAAAATGGGCAAGAATGAGAAGATTTAGCGAGATGATTGAGGGGAAACATACGAAAGTGTGGAGGAAGAACTGAGTGGTAGAGATAATGAGGGGTGAAGGGGATATCCAGGGTATATTATAGGAATTGGTGGAGGGGCTGAAGAGGGAGACTTCTTGGTGATGGACGGACAGCTGTGACAGGAAGACGATTGATGGAAGGGGATGTAGAATGATAGGATGGATTGGAGGGGAGTGGTGAAGAGGCATGGGGAGGGAATTTAGAGTGATGGGGTGGTTGGGAGAAGGGATGGATGGATAGAGGGCGGAAGGTTAAGGGGGATGGAACGGCTGGAAATTAATAATTGAAGGGAGAAAAATGACATTTCGACTGTACTTGAGGGAATATTTTATATAAAACATCTCCTTTATATGTCTCCAGGTGTCCAGAGTTACAAGCGTGTATAAGTTCGGACCTCTGGTGTGACGGCGTTCGTCACTGTCCTTCCGGATTTGACGAAGAAGAGGAAAATTGTTCTTATCGATTTGGCGTGACATTATTGTATGTTGCCATTGGTGCTGGTGCATTAGGAATCTTCCTCGTTTTATTATTGGCCACTGGTTGCCTCAAATACTGCCTCTACCGGCACAAAGCTCGGAAGAAAAAGAAAAATGTGGCTCTCAATGTTAATAATCTCCATGTGAATCACACCCATCATAACAACGGTCTCACTGGAACTCGTCTCAGTGGACGTTATAATTTGGCTACACCCCAGGAAATGTACATGGAGAATTACGGAAAAGACAGTATTTGTTGACAATACGCCATCGCCAATATTGAGACCACTGTGTGAATAGTCATGTTTTTTAATGCCTCCTCGGACTCCCTGTGCTGTCGCACAGTGGGCTATTTAGTGAAATTTGGTTTCAAAATGTAATAGCTAATTCATTTCAGAATGAGGAAAAATTAAAGAGTAAACTTTTCCAAATTTTCCGGCGTGGAAAATCCATGGGAGTCAGTCATTTTTTGTCGACAAATCGGAAAAACTTTAGGAACTTTACAAATTTTTCAAATTTAGGTTTTCTCAAATCTGATATTAGAACTGAAAGATTTTAAATAGTGAATCCAGTATGGCGGACGAAAGATATGAAAAATGTCAAGAACTTTAAAAAATAGTCACACTTAGATTTTCGAGGTTGCTGATTCCAAATCTGATATAATTATTTCAAAATGTAGGAACTTTACGAAAATGGTCATATTTAGTTTCTCGTGGTTGCTGAACTCAAATCCGATATCAGAGTTTGAAAATTCATAATAGCATATCCAATATGGCGAACGGGAAATAGGAAAAATGTTAAGAACTTCACAAAAATGGTCATACTTAGGTTTTCGTGGTTGCATGATCCAAATCTGATATGATAATTTTCCAATTCCAACTGGCGGATGAATAATTGGAAACATTGTGAGAACTATACAAAAATAGTTATATTCAAGTTTTCGAGCTCATTGAATCTAAATATGATATCAGAACTTCGAAATTCAAAATAACGGATCCAATATGACGAATGACAAATCGGAATACAAATATGATACCACTGATTTGAAATTCAAAATGGCGCATTGAATATAGCGGAACGCAAATCGGAAAAATGTTGGGAACAGTAAAAAATACACACTAGATTTTCGACGTCGCTGAATCCAAACTTGATATGATAATTTCACAATTCAAACTGGCGGATCCAACATGGAGGATGGAAAATTGAAAAAATTGACGGATACAATATGGCGGACAACAAATAGAAAAAATATTGATAAATTTATAAAAATGGTCATATCTAGGTTTTCGTGGTTGCGGAATCCCATTCTGGAACTCGGAACAACTTTTCCATATAATTTTCCCTTATTGTGCAATTAATTAGCTTTAATCTCGTTCAACGATTGTCCTTTCTGGTCACTTCTTTAGAGTGATATTAGATTTTAAAACAAAATTTTACCAAATCGACCACTGTGCTTCGTCACTCACACAACTTTCATCGTTTATTAAACGAATGCACTATAGTATTATTAATAATAACTATAATACTCATAATGATGATAATAATCCCAGAAGAACTAGTCTATCGAAAATTTCCAAAATTGCGTCACGAATATATTATACGATTATACAAATTCTGTATCGAATCTAACCAATTTTCGATAAGAATTTGTGGTTTTTTTGCTGAAATTTTAATTTAATAATCGCAGACGCAAACAGGAGGAAGCGTGAATTAAAGTGTTATTATTAAACACTATAATTCTGGGACTAAAATTAAAGCTTACAATCTGTTTCCAGAAACTTTTTACGAATTGTTATTTATTATGAACATTTTCGGAACCAAAAGACCTTTTATGTGAATAACATACCAGCATCTTCTGCCATAAGAGAAATAATGTCTGAGAAAAACGTAATTTTTTATAATTTAATTTTTAATTAAACAATTATTAATTTTTCGTATTTTTTTCATACAAACTTCTATTATATGTTATTATTTTTATTATATAAGATCAAGAAAATAGGAGAAGGAATTGTAAAGCGCTTTTAGAAAATGAAATGAAGACCGCATTAATAAAACAGAATCTTTGAAGTTATTTGAGAAGATCTTTGAGAAAAAAATTGTACATAATTTTACTTTGCTTTAATCCGACTTTGTTCATTGAAAAATTAGTCGATTATATATTTTCTACAAGCACAGGGTCCAGACGAGGCTCGTCTTGTTAGCTTTTTTATAGAACGGGAAATCCATGCCGGGATCACAAAAGACAGACATTTATTTCACCGATTTTTTTAAATCTTACATAACCTGTTACATATATAAAAAGAATAATATATTTTAGATTGCTTGAAACATTTTTATTCGAAAAGGAATCGTATTTTTATTTTTTATGTTTAATATTTTCTGTAAAGAAAAGTGTTAGATTGAAATAGAAGTAAAATTTCTTGTTGTCCAAAATAACTCATTTTCTAAGCATTGCAGGTGAAAGTTGACACAAATAAATTAAAGAGAATTCAATTTTGAGCAATTCCAAAGAACTCAATTTTGAGCAATTCTGAAAAAAAAGAATGATCTAGCTTAAGCTGCACCGAAATGATGGCCTTCTGACAACTACCCTTTTTATGGAATTCTGTCGAGCGACTAATTGAAAAAAATATATATTTTTTGTGAAATAACTCATTTCCTGTGCATTGCTAGTTGAAATTATCAGTAAATTAATCGAAGAGGACTCAATTTTGAGTGGATCTAAAAAACATCGCTCTAGCTCTAATAGCACCGAAATTATGGCCTTCCGAAAATGACCACTTTGTACGAAATTTTTTTAAACATCAATTTTTTAAATAAAATTTCATGTCTTCGAAAATAACTCATTTCCTCAGCATTACAGGGAAAAATCCCCACCAAATAAATTTAAAAAGACTCAATTTTGAGTAGATCTAAAATAACATTGTTCTAGCTCTAATAGTACCGAAATTATGGCTTCCTGAAAATTACAATTTTTATGGAATTATGTTGAACATGTTTTTTTAATAAAATTTAATTTTTTTTCAAAAACAACTGATCTCCTGATACTTTGGATGAAAGTTACCACCGAATAAATTAAAGAAGACTCAATTCTGAGAAAACCTAAAAAATCCATTGTTCTAGCTCTAATAGTTCCAACATTATGGCTTCTGAAAATTACCCTATTTATGGAATTTAGTGAAACATGGTTTTCTTTAATTTCTCATTTCTGGAGGATCAGACATGAACAAATCTTATCATATTTTTATCTCATGCTTCAAGCAAATGAAGACTTAATTACCTTAATTTATAAAAAAAATGGATGTTCAACAAAATTTCATAAGAAAGGGTCATTTTCAAAACGCCATAATTTTGGTGCTTATAGAGTTGAAACAATGCACTTATTTATTTTCTCAAAATTGAGTTCTCTTTAATTCACTTGGTGTCATCTTTCACCAGCAATGCATAGGAAATGAGTTATTTCACAAAAACAAGAAACACTTTTTTTCAATTATTCGCCCAAAATCGACTTCTCAGGGCCATAACTCCGAAGCTTTCAAAAATAAAACATTTGGTTCGGAATTTGGGACTTGGGATAGACTGGAAAGAAGCAATTTGAAAAAAAAATCATTTGTTCCTACTTTTTTCACCATTTTTCGAAAATCTTGAAGGAATTCAGTTTTCGAAAGACATTCAGATCCAAGAGCAATTTTTTTATGATAAACTAAATGCTTTGAGCCAATAAAATTCCACTCTCAAGTTATTTTCCTAAAAATATGTTCATTAACCTCATAAAAATTCAATAATTGTCTTTTCTCAAAAAGCACCCGTGAAATCCCTTTTGGGTTGAAGTCAATTTTTGATTTTTTCAAGAGGCTGATGAACATATTTTCATGAAATAAAAAAATCGGTGAGATGAATGTTTTTTTCTTTTTGAATCCGGTATGGAGTTTCCGAGAAGCGATTTATCATTTAAAGCATCAGGAATATAATTACTATTTATTATTTATTATTATCATCCCGAATTTTATAAAACTCAGAAAGGTGATTTATGGCGAATGTTTAAAAGGTGAACGAAATATCTATAGGTAGACTGCTCAAGAAAAATAAAAAAAATATGACCAAACACTGCTCTCCTTCAACTTCTATTCACAAAACGCTAAACGAAAAAACTCAGCGGTCAGCGCAATCGCTCTGAAAATTTTTTGTAAAATGATCCGAACCATCTCTAGGTTGAAGGTGGATTCCGTGTCATTTCGGCTGTAACTTAGGAAAAATTTTTTCCTTCAGTGACAAATAAGTTCTGCAAATATTTTCTGAAAACTCAAAGAATTGATGAAGATATGGCACTTTGAAATATCGTAGGTTAAATTTAACCGATTCTAATTTTCTATCATTTTGAACAGAAGGTATTAATGTGCTTTATAAGTCCTGCAAATTCCAGCTTAAGGCCGACAGTACTTCTCGAAAATGTAATATTAAATTATTAAATATTATATTATGAATATTTTTAATGATTGAAATTAATAATAATGTAATCTTTTGACTTTCCCTCGAATCACGCTTAGTTTCCAATAAAAACCTGAAATGACGATTTTTTTTAATCAAAATTTTTTTTTCGAAAAGGGTCAGGTCGACAGTTTTTGTACTTATTAGAATTTTATTGTATTTTCAAAAAATATTTGCAGGAGTTATTTGTCACTACTGAAGGAAAGAATCTGCCAAGTTACAAGTTACGGGAATCCACCTGCAAAATGAAAAATACGACGACGCTGGATTTATCGAGACTTGAAATTTGAATGGCCCTTTTGGCACTTGCGCCTTGCTATCTACAAATGGCAAAAAAAACGTGTTTTCTGGGCCTTGTCGTATTTTTTATCTTTTCGGCCAAATCACCTTTATATAGATACACTTAACGTAGACATACAAATACGTAAGTAATATATATAATATTAACTAGGTTTGATATTGATGCGTGAGGCTTGACTGGGCTGTAGTGATCGATGTATAGCTCATTATTGTTTTTAAGAAAGCGAAAAGAATCAACAAATTGTAACTTGTATTCCAGAAAGAGTATATGTGGTTTAAGGCGGTACGAATTAGTTTCAAATATACAAAAATCTCTTGAAAAATTCCCGTTTCTGATCACAAAATTGATGTCGGAAAAAATGTTTCAACATTTAAGGTATTGTATATTTGTAACTGAAAACTAAGCTATGGCTAATGGGGTAAAACATGCTACACCCTTTTCCCACATTTTAGCCACTTTTTGAAGAAGTATATTATTTATCATTTCAAGTTAATATATTGAAGTCTTACCCCCTTAAAATGAAAAATGGCACGTTACGTACATACTGTATGCTGTGATAGAAGTAAGCGTATCAACAATCTGATGAATTGAAGAAAATTTTTTTTCAAAATTTGCATAAAATGTAGACATCGAGTGATTATTGAAAGAAGCAAGATTGAAAAAATAAGAAGAGGTGTGTTGAAAAAAATCGCTTCCCAGTGACTTTTAATCTTACCCCATCACAAGAACAAATGTAAAGTTTTTTCAAAAAAAGCGAAACAAATAATATACTAAGTATTCCTTTCGCATCGCGTATGCATAATTTCATAGTTAAATTGCCCTAATCCTTTCTCAGAGCAAAAAAAATTCTGTTTAATATGAAAAATTATGTGAACGCAAGAATTTTAAGAAAATTGTGAAAATGACACGATTTGTACATCTCAGTGAAAAATATTAACATTAAGCCGAAGTTGGCTGAGTGGCGTTATCAGAAATTTTTTCAACTTGAGTACGATTCTCAGTATTAAGCATCGAGAATGAAATCTTTTTTTTTTTTTTTACCTTTCCGTAAATCTTTTCGAAAATGTTATTGTATAGTATAATATTAAAAGCAAAACGGAAAAACTTGCCCTCAACTTTTTTACTCACAGTTTGTCCACAAAAGAGTGATCTTAATGCGAATGGATTATACCAACTGCTTCATTATATTCAAAAGAAGATATAAAGTGAGTTTAGATTTCATATTCTTATTTTCATTTTACATTCTAATTTATATGTTTTGTGCCTCGAATTTTTACACACAATGTGCATAAGTGCATGTTTTTTGTAGATAGATTATTTGAAATAAAATAAATACAAATATATCTAAAAAGGGATTATGTCTACAATATTGTAATAAATATCATATATGAAAAAATATTTGTCAAAATAATTATAATTTTAGGATGTTGATATTTCATTCAAAATTGAAAGAGTGAATTTTCGTATAATAGAAATATACTCAAATCTCATTATATGTCGCACAGAAGTTCAGAATTTTATATCCGTTAAAAACTTTTAACTTTTACCAATTTATTTGGTATACAAAAGTTTGCATGCACTGTAAAATCCATCAATTGATTTCCTTACTACATACTTTTAATCATACGAGCTTCTTTATTTTTGTGTGTGTTGACAGTGAGGTGGGTATGAAAAACTGGAGTGGTATTCCTTGTTATCAAAAACAGTGAAGAGCAGATGAGTTTTTGAGGAAGCAAAATCACAAACGAATGGTTCACCTTAGGGCAACATCTCTCAAGAAATCGGGACAAAGAAACTTTTAGAGACAAAATTTATAGCAGTAGAAACAAAAAGTATGTAAGATTCACTACTTTGGTGAACATTCTTCCACACATCGCTTAACCTAAAAAAAAAAGAACTTCACTCACTGGCACTCAGTAAGGGATGATCTCTCGAGTCCAGGTCCACATCTCGGTGAAGTCAACTTCGAGTCCAACGTCCAGTGTCCTGCGTCCAGTGTCCCAAGGTCTAGCGATGGATCATACTTCACGCACGACCGCTCCGAACGTTGGATTCCTCTTATTTTAATTTTAAGAATCGAACCTTTTTAATTTGATCCTTCGTTTATATCTCGATTTTGCATATTGGTAATATCTTTAGAGATTCTCTTTTGTAAATGTCTTGGCAAAGGATTTCTATATAATATAATAGTTCTCCCAGTACCGGCCTTTGGGGGGGGGAGGTCGGGCGCCGCAGGCCCCATACGTTTTATGTTGTTTTTACTTTTACATAAAATTGAATTAAAATGTTTCAACGGTTTAAAAATAAGTGCGCGTTGATTATGCCTAGTTTAAGTCATAGATCGACGAAACAGTGATATGAAATTGTAAAGATAAGTTCTACACTTGAGGAAAGATCACAATTGATTTTTTCACTACTTATTCCCTGAGAAAATATTTATGTACAATTGTATATCTTCTTCTTCTTCTTCTTCAATTCTGCAAGGGAGCAGACTATTAGCCTAGGTCTGGAGACTAATCT
>JAUMHM010000078.1:13242543-13259606 GCA_032362435.1 Melikaiella ostensackeni
GAAGAATAAAGCCAATTTTTCATTCAAAATATCGTTTTTTCATTGTCAGGCCGAAGACTTTTCAGCCCATGTAGTACCTTTCAAAAATGATTTTGTTATAAATTTTTACTGCCGAGGGCTTGCATGTCCTCAGATAAATTTCATGAGAAACTGTCTCAGAACTTGTCAGAGATCCGAACAGGTGTTATTTTATTACCATTCTGGTTTAAAAAGATCGTGAGGAAATATTAAAATTCTCTTGAAAAACCTTTTAATTTGTTTTTGAGATCCCTTCTCCCTTTTAAAAGACTAGTTAAGTTGTTGCGACCACATAAACGCTTAAATTGTACAAAATGTGACATTTTTAAATCATAAGGTGGGCGTTTACCAGAGAGACAGAATCGAAAAGGGTTTAGAGGTTGCACGTCTGTTTTAATCAAGATTTTATATAATTCAAAAGGGCTTCTCAAAAAATCTGTCTCGTCGTTAATTACTCTTTTCGTGGAAATATAAAATAGAACTTCATTCGCTAACTTAATTTAAGTGCATTCTTTTACTGAGAAGGGAAACATCAGACCCTTCCTGGTTCTTTCCTCAGTTTGTCACGCTTTTGTTTCCTTTTCTGCCTTAATAAAATAAGAGGATCATTATTTAATATTTTATAACAGTAAAATATTTAGCTAGATTTCGCGGTATAATCTTGATGAGAAAACATATCTTAGTTTTCATCATCTGTGAAAAGAGTTGAATACTAAGGATTTTCGCAATTTTTAAATGAGCGCAGGTATGCGTTCATAACACTGAGATTATAGTGGCGCCATCTATTGGCGAAGATACCAACTTCGTTTTTACAGTGGCACCATCTATTGGCGGAGATATAAACTGAGTTCAGATTGATGTTTCTGCTAAGTAACCACCCGTCGGTAATGCAGATTCTCAAATAAGCTGCAGCGCAGTCGGTCCTTTGGGGATCTTCCGTTTCGATCGGACTGAGTCAAGTTTGAACGTTTTCCGCGAGGTGCGCGGACAGTCAAATTGATCATTAGAACTTTCGAGCTTCAGTGGGAAGCACACACTTTCGCATAGCGCATAATGCACAACGCATAAGCTTCTCGACAATCACAGTCCTCCATTTGATACATGCGAGAATCACCATGCATCAAGTGGAGGACTGTCCTGGTCGAGAAGCTTATGCGTTATGCATTATGCGCTATTCAAAAGTGTGCGCTTCCCGCCTTAGATCGATCTTGGCACAGCTGAATCTAGTAATGTTAACAGACCGCGATGAGTTAAACTGCGCAGGCGTCGCATAGGGAAGGACCAGCCCCCTGCAACGGCCTCACTTTTCATGCTCTCTTACGATCCGGAGGGGAAATGGCAGTGGAACTAATCCAACAGATGGCGCTCCGATCAGGTAGGCTGGCTTTTGCATTGACATGCATTGGAAAAATTCAAGAAACAATCAAAAAGTGACTCATTTCTTTGAAATTTCAAAAATAATTTTCAAAAGTGTGTAGCCCAGTGAAAAATTTAATTTTTGCAACAGTTTTTTTTATTTAAATAAGTGCGGGAAGCATGGGGGTTAAATGCGTAGCTTCTGTTTGCAAGTCAGGTTATGATAACAACGAATAAAAGTTCATTTTTTTCACGTACCGCGAAATCCGGAAATAATTAAGCTGTGGCAAAAAGCCATATCGACATCGTTTTAAAATATAGGGATCCAGTTTGCGAAAAACACTTTTTAGAATCGGACATCATTTGGAAGTTGGAGGTCAGAGGGCCCGACGGAACTGTCATGAGTGGGGTACGTATTTCATTAAAGAGATTATATTCTGTTTATTTTGAATAATTATAAGGTTTGCAGTAATATAAATTATAATATTTAATTAAAAATTCTGCTTCAAATTTCAAGAAAAATTCCAAGTATAGCAGATGGTTTGTTTACTTGCACGTGCTTCAAGAAAAAAAGATTGTCATACATTCACTTTTAATAAAAATTTAATTTCTTTTATTATAAAAAATATAACTTCCAAGTCAATCACAAAATCCCAAAATTAGGGAAAGAAGCTGTTCCTCAACAATTTCCGAACTGTCCAAAATATTTATCAAGTAACCAAAAAAAGAGAAAATTGCCCAAGGAGAGAAGTACTCCGAAAAATATTAACAAAACCCCTAAATGAAACATCAGCCCACCTAAAGAATTAAAACCTGATGTATCTGACGTACATTCCCTCAAAAAAATCTAATATTTTTTATATAATTCAATATTATATATATTATAATTATTATAATATTTATATTAAACAGAAGAAACGAATGCAAGGCAAAGCATATTCTTAATAACTTCTTAACCCTTTATTTGTCGAAGAACCCTTTCACAATATAAACTTTTTCCATACATAAGTAATTTTTAAAACATTTTTAAGCAGGTGTAAGAAATCCTACTTAGAAAGCAAGAAGACTAATTTTATTGAAAAAAGGTTATGAAAGTCTTAGAAGAAAAAACTGAAATTTTTTCCAATTGGTATTTATTTCAAATCTTTGAAATCTCTGTTTCCTCAGATTAAAATTAATACACTTTCAAGTGGAAGTTATAATGGAACTGATTACTGTTTGAAGCTTAGAGACTTCACTTTAAAAATCACCGCCTGATCCGCCTAAGGTTTAAGGTTATAATGACCTATTTTTGATTTGATAGTGGAGTTTGGAACTTTTTGGACGAATCATTCTGTAATGATACTTTTAAGGACATGAAACTTACTTATATCATTACCGGTGAAACTGGTCAATTTACCCGTCAGACGGGTAAGATCCAATCTCTACACTGTAAAATATGTCGGGAATATTCCCAACAATTTTGTAGGTAAAATTCCCTATTTTGGGTAGGAAAACTTATTTCACCACAAAATTAAGAATTTTTCCATTATTTAGGGAAAATTATCGTTTCAGAGGTAATATATTCATTATATATGGTCATTTTGCCACTTTTTGATTAATTTTTTAACAGTATAAAGTTGGAAATAAGCCGAATATTTCAGTAGTTTAGGACGAATGCCGCTAGGTGCGCAGAGTGTATCATCTCACAATGGAAAATAGTTCTTAAGGTTATAAATGAGCCACAAATTTTCATCATAATTACAAAGAAAAGATGTGATGAATTTAAATTATTTAAATTGAAAATTTAATTTTTAAAAATTTTCAAAATTTTTTAATTTAAAAATTAAATTATTTAAATATTACTGATTATCATCTGATACTATTTTTAGCATTAGCACTGACAGCAACATTTCTGTGAAAATGATAATATTATTTAGAAAAGAATTACATTAAACTGGCAATTTTTGACTTCAGGTTTTCCAGAGATAGCAACAGCGGCAGAAACCTTTTGAGATGTCTGGAAAGCGAAAGTGTCAAGAAAACCAGGAGCAGAGACCTTCAAAGCAGAGGATGAATACAACAGTTCTGAGGAATGTGAAATCCTTATCCCGCTCATTAAAGAGACACTCATAATGCTATCAACATTACAAGATATGGAATACAAAGTAAAATGTATTCATCAGTGTGTAGACATATGTGATAAGAATTTGAATACATTAAAAAAGTGTATTCGAAAAATTATATATAACATCGGATAAAAAGATATGTATCTACATAATTAATCGACTTATAAGGCAGCGTGCGAATTTTGAACAACTTCAAAGACATGGTGCTGGACTAAGCAATAATATTACTGACCGAGTTCGATGGGCTGTTGCTGAAAATGCGTTTTATTGTCGACTACATACAAACTAATTTAATCATTAACCTTGTACATACAGATATAGGTGCTTTTTCAGGCGACAGTTTTGTATTGTTCCAAGAACATGTACGGAATGCATTGAATAAGTATAGAGCGATAAAAGTATATGGTGACGATTGGTTTAATGATTATGTAAAACAGCTAATCCTAACAAAAAGTAGTTTTTAATTATCTAAGACTGTAAATCGACAAATGGAGGGATTATTGTGAACCGATTGTACGAAGTGAGTGAAGAGATCATGCAATGTTTTATAAGCACTTAAAATTCTGATCCGTGCATTAATAAATGATCTTTTTAGTGTTTCCCGCCAACTGAAGATCTACTTTTTTAACATACCTTTTTCATCTCAAAAGTTATTCTATGTTTTCTGTAAGAACCTTTAAAATTACGTTTATCATTTAACAATCATACACCTGAAAAAAATTCACTTCTGCTATAATGTAATTAGCACTCCCATTCAAATATTCAGTTGTCAACTTTGTCAATTATGAAATCATTCAGTTTACAAAGCGTAATTCTAAAATCTTTTACACACGAAATTTTCCATTTTAGGTCTTCATTTTTTAGCGTAAATTTTCAATTTAAAGAATTTTCAAATGCAGTCTTTAAAGTCTTGAAAATTAAAATGGTTTGAAGATTAACATTTTTGATAAAAACATTGTAAGTTAACCAACCAGAGTGGCCGCAAAACTTCACTTTTGAAATTCTGTGATTTTTTCCTGGCCATTATCATCCAAATTGTAGAAACCATAATTCTAATCTTGTAAAGTTTTTTTACTAGAATCACTTATGAATGGAATAACGCAATTTGAAATTCCAATTTATACATTTTTAATTTATTACTGTTACGGCAGTCGCAGCATAATTTACTTGAAAAAAGTGAAAAAGTGAATTACTAAAACCGAAAAAGTGACTAATTTCTAACATGAAAAGTGACTAAAAGCGATCAATATGCATTAATGATTAAGGTGTATTTGAAAAAAGTTTATAAATATGAAAAATTAATTGAATACGATAGGTTTCAAATGAATGACGGAAATTCAAGGAAATTCGAAAGAATTCGATAAATTATCTAAGAATTCAAGGTAAGTTTAAAACACTATTGGTTTAATTGAACAAAACCTACAAATTTTTTTTTAATCTATTAAATTAAGTGAATTTAGAAGAATTCCAAAAATTCGAGAGAATTCCAAACAATGCAGAAGAATTTAGGATATATCAATAAGAAATAAAGGAGAATTCCAAATTAATTCAAATGAATTGCAAACCATATTTTAAAATCTCTTCAATCTCCAAAACCCTACGAAATCCCTCATTTCTTGTGAATAAATTCTTTGATATCCATTAAAATGTTATAGAATCCTGTGAAATTCTATGAAGTCTTATATATCTTAAAATCCTGAAAAATATATTAAAATACTTTGAGAGCTTTTGAAATCCCTTCAGATCATTGAAATCCGCGGAAATCTTACAAAATCCCTTGGAATCTTTTAAAATATTCTAAAACCTTATAGTTCCTATGAAATCGTTCCATAGCTTCGAAATTTTAGGAAATTCTTGAAGATCGTATTAAAATTTTGTTAAGCCCCTTAAAAATCATTAAAATCCTTGGAAATCCTTTGAATTTTTTAAAAATCTATTAAAAATTCCTTGGAATCTTTTGAGATAACCTCAAACATTTTAAATCCTTTGAAATATTTTGTAATCTGTTGAAATTTTTTAAAGCTCTTGAAAATTCCTTGAAATTTTTAAAACTACTCTAAGATCATTGAAATCCTTTGGAATCCCTTCAAATCAATTGAAATCTGTTGGAAAATCTTTGGAATCTTTGAACATATCCTAGAATCCTATCCTAGAAGATCCTAAAAAGTATCCTAAAATTTCAAATCCTTTGAAATCTCTTGAAATCCTTTGAAACTTTTACTTTCAAAATTGCAAAATTCTATATTGAGAGCCTTGATAGGCAGTTTAAAGTTCAATAATTTCATATTTAAATTCTCTAAAATGTTGGGGTTCAATTTTAGTTCAATTTTAATGTTACATTATAATTATTTTATGTAATAACAATTTGAAATTCTATAATTTCAGAAGCTTTAACGTCGAAAAGTTCAATTGTTTCCAATCTCACTAACACTATCTTCACTGAAAAAATTGACTTTATATGCATTGCATACCCAGTAGTATAAGCGTCAAATAAAACCCAAAATGAAAAAATGAATCACTAATAGACTTTTCAGCTAAAAAAAAAGGAACTCTGCCTGCTTTCAGGTTTTATTTGACAATCCCAACATCATTTTTTGCTAGGTATGCACTGCAGATGGTCAACTTTTTCAGCAAAGATAGTATTAGTGAAATAGTCTTATCGCTTCGAATTGAAAACTTTAAATTCAAAAATTTCAAATTCTTCAATTTTAAATGCTTTAGATTAGAAATAATACAATTTCAATTCCCTTAAATTTTAAATGATCTAATTTTGAAAGTTCTAATTTGAAATGATTCAATTTGGAACGTTTTGAAATTGTCCTATATTTAAAATTTTTGTCTGAAATTTTTCAGTTTTGAAAACTTCTTTTTTAACGGTTCAATTCCTTTTCATTTCATTGGAAATATTGTCCTTTTTTCAAAGTTCATCCAATCTGAAATTGTTTGATTTGGAACTTTTCAGTTCAAAATCGTTCAGAATATATATATTATTCTTAATTTCAAACGCTTTCAATATAAAATTGTTCATTATTAATCATTGTTTGAAACATTTTCGAATCTTCTGATATTTGAAGATTTGTTTCATAATATATATATGTCTATTTCTTAACCCGAAGGTATTTAAAAGAAAGAAGTTTAAGCTTTCCTTTCAGACCAAAAAAAAAGAGGAAAAAACCCTTAATTCGAAAAAGTATAATTTATTTTTGATCCTCATTCTTGAAGGTCATATATTTTTGTTTCAAATGATGCTTACACGCAAAAAAATACTTCCTTAGAGCAACGAACAACTTCGATGGGACAACGAAGAATACTTCGTTGGATTTCTGAACACCAAGAACTTGGTTAAATATAACAAGTCCACTTCGTGAACAAAGTCAACTTAGTAAATCTAACCAATGTGACTTGGTTCAGTAAACCAATTAATTGGTTAATCCAACAAAAACTAAGTTAACGAAGTATACTTCGTTGTCCTAAGGAAGTATTTTTTTGCGTGTATGATTCGCAGAAGGGCTATGAAACCCCCAATCGAAACAGTGAAGGAAAAAAACTAATTGGTATTAACAGACTTATAAATCACCAAAATAGATGGTAGTTGAGAAATAAAGGGCTTCTAATTTTTAATTTCACAACTCAAATTTATTTAATTTCAATTTTTAATGCTTTAAACTAAGAAGAGTTCTGATGCTTTGGATGCTTGGATTTTGTAGTTAAGTATTCAGTATTTAAATTGAGAAATTTTGTAGGTTTGAAAGTTTTAAATTTTTAATTGTGATGACCAGGAAAAATATTTGCTAGTTGGGAAACGCCCAGAAATTCGTTTCTGTTTTTAGAGGTAACTATGAAATATTTGAAATTTTAGTGAGAATTTCACTACTAAAAGAAACTTCTCGCCCGCATAGCGCGCGAATCATGATTGCAAGTTTCAAATAATTCATTCAAATTTTCGTAAGTCCTTTGTTTGTTTCAAAATATTTGCCCTTAAGTGTCAAACATGTTAGCCATATCGAAATTTATTATTAGTAATTCTTTGAAAATGTGTCATGGAAAGTATTCAGGAGATTAATAATTAATAATTATTTAATCAAACTTTGAAAATGTCCGAATCTAGCAAGGATGCTTCAAGAATCTTACTGTCACCACCCAGGTCGTTAATGAATCTTGAGGATGCTGAAGAAATATGGACAATAATTACCAAGAGGTACCCAAAAGCTGCACCCCTTTTGTGTGAAATGGAATCAGTACTTGATCATGCAGAAGAACTTCTTGAACAACTTAAATCACCCAGCGACCTGGGAATCGGTACAACAAAAAGAAAGCTCAGACAACAAAAATCGTACGAGCTCTCTTTTGAGCAGCACACCACATGTTAAACATTCTTATTATTTGAAAAAATGAGGAAATGGGCTCATTTTTGTCAATCTTTATTTTTTCCCTAACCTTATGTAATTTCAACATATTCTGAATTTTCTGTTCTCCTTCTTTTGCCAATAGATCCCTTCTTTTACCTCCTTTCTCTTACCTTTTTATCATCGTATACCATTTATTTTGATGCCTCAATCATCCCCAATCTTTCGACTAATTGTCTTTCCCTCTCTATTTTCTCCAATCTCTCATATACTCCATTCCCATCTATATCTCTATTTCTAAAGAACTCCCTTCTTTCTTCTTTCCATATCGTTAATTCTATTGCCCTCCTTCTCTTTTCTTTTACCTCCTTCAAACACTCTCTCACTAAATCCCCTCCCTTTCCCTCCCTTTCACGTCAAACTATCATGCTCTCCTTACCGCTCTAGTACTTAATTTATTTGTGCTTCTTCTCTCAACATGTACTGTTTACGTTTCGTGGGAGCCGGTTTAGGACCAAAGCCAGTGCGAAGCAACTCCCGAAACTGTTCTTATATGAGAGTTCGAGTGTAATGTAGGTCACATCCTTACCCCTTTCCAACGTCTCGTGGGAGAAGGCACCCTTGTGACTGCCCATAAAAATAAATTAAGTCACATACCTCCCCCTTTCCAACGTCTCGATTCTCCTGACCATTCTACGAACGCGTGTTCAGCCTTCCAGAAATTTTTCATATCATTTAAGTCCATTTCCTCCAAAATTATTAGTTGTAAAGTAAAATTGTACTGCACATAAAATATGTATTCTTAAAAGATCCACAACTTTTACTTGAAACATTTTTGTAAATTTTCATTATTTACGAAAATAAAAGCAAAGATTTTGTAATTTTCGTAATCAGCGCATCAAAATACATAAGTATACGGAGTTTCAAATTATTCGGAGGTATGCGCTTTACGAAAGTTTATCTACCTCCTCCCCTCTGCCTTTCTTCTCTATAGGTACCACAACCTCTTCTTTCCATAACTCCCACCCTTCCCTCCTCCATATTGCATATTATCCATGCCCATTTCTTTAGTTCTTTTCCTTCTATTTTTTCAGACTTCATTTTGAATCTCATCTATACCAACAGCCTTCCCATCTGTCATTTTTCCTAACACCTTGATTATTTCTTAGAAGAGGAAGAGACAAGAAAGATTCTCTTTCCCTTCCCTCTTTCCCTTTTTTTCTAATTTTCTTCTCTAGCAAATCCATGAAATATTTTTTCCATTTTATCGTCTTAATGTCATGGTTTACCCTTTTCCTTCTCTTCTTCTTTTTCTCTCTCCATTGATCACCTTCCATTCCTCTTTTTTCTAGCCTCCTTCGCCTCTTCCTCAAACCTTTTATTTTCCTCCCCTTTTTTTTAACACACATCTCAGTATACTTCTTGTTTCTCCTACATTCCACTACCCCTCTAATACCCCTTTTATTCCTCCTATCATTACTTCCATCCGTTTGTTTACATTTCCCTCTCCCATTTTCATATTTATTACTTTTTCCTTAAATTGTTCTTTTCCTTCTATTAACCAAACCCCTTTTCCTGTTCTTTTTACTTTTACTTCCTTTTTATCCTTATTGTTATTACTCTTTTCGTACAGACTCTCTCTTGAGCAGCGCACATATATCAATTCTAAATATAATTTAAATTTTGCAATTAAAATTGAAATGCATAAAAGCTGCAAATTACCCTTAAGAGATCATTTTAAAATGATTAGTCATTAATTACTTAATTGAATTACATTTTTTATTCCGAAGTTTTTTCAACTGACGAATCATTGAATGTTGAGGATTCTGAAGAAACATTTTCAGATAAGTCGAATTTGTGTGAAAAGTGCGTAAGTAATCATCTTTATTTTCTTAAGATGTTTTGAAATTGTAATATAATTCATATAATGATAATTAATCTCAGTTTGCTAAAAATGATGAATTTAACACACCAAGTGTATTCGAAACAGAAGAGCACAATTTAAATTATCTAACATTAACTGAAATAGATTCTTTTTTTGATGAAGCGCCGGATAGTCAAGAAAATTTAGAAAAACCTGTTCAACAAGAATTAGAAGGTGAGTGATCTTAATTTTTCAGTGTAAATTCGGACGAAAACATTTATGTATCTTTCCTTTATAAGCAGAAATTCAGTCCAGAAATTTTGTTTCAAGTTTGAGTTGCACTTTATCCTTAATTTTTCCTTTTTCCTCAGAAAAATTCAGAACAAAAATTTAATCGGATAAGATATAGGGGTTGCTCAATCGATATCTATATTTTCTTAACGAAATTTTTCGTTTTAGTTAAAAATTCTCATATTATTTTCTTAAAATAGGTGTATGTTTCTACTTATGTTGTAAAATAATCTTGATGCTAGAAAGAACGCATTAAACTTGTACATTTTCTTATTTTTGAATTTTTGAATTACTTATTTTGTAAGGTTTTTTTCAATTACCTGTTGAAAAAGATCCTCTTTCGCTGCGCTGGGAATCAAACCCAAGTCTTCTGATTGCCGCTCTCCCGATTCCGAGCACCGGAGCGGCAATCGGAAGACCTGGGTTCGATTTCTAACTCCTATTATCGATGATAATACAGATTCTTTGTTATTTATTTTATTTATTAAAACAAACATTCACGTAGTTGCTTACTCTGCAGAGAGAAAGAGAACAGTTTGTATGAAAGAATGAACTAATTAGGCCACGTGCGTTTTGATTTGAAGACATTATTTTTTTGGTTGTTTGAAAAGTGGACAACCCTAATATCCATTATTATAATTAATTTTCAGGTTCCAAAGAAACAGTATTAGTTAATAATACGACAAAAGCTGACAATAGCACTCTAAATTATAATGAAGATTCAGGACCATCTTCTGCATCAAAAATATTAGGAAAACCTGCCGTTACAAAGTTGCTTCAATCTCCAGGGCGACAGAGAACACAAAGTGAAGAACCAAGAATTGATAAAACAGCTATTCCGAAATCAAAAGATCAAATTCAAAGTTCAAATGAAACTGAAGTATCAATTCCTCATTTTAAGAAAGTAGTTGAGACGATGAAATTAAAGGAGTCCAATCAGATGGCAAAAAAGTCAGAAAGTTTAAAAATTGATATGAAACCGCAGGAAAAGTTAGAAGAGGTCGCAGACATCATTCCAATGAAACTAAAAGATTCTAGAAGCATTGATGATTGGGATAAAGTTGTTGGAAATTCCTCAAAGTCTTGTGAAACTTCGCCATTCATCAATACAGTTAGATTGGATACGAAAGTTCAATCCCAGTTGATAAGTTAATATTACCATTCAACATGTTAATCAATTAATTAATAATAATCAGTTTCAATAAAATATTTTAGATTCTAGTTCTAGATTACTAGGGGTGTGTAAATTTGTCTTCGAGTCTGAAAAAAAAGTTTCGGACATCAAAACTAGATTAATATAGAAGAAATAAAATATTTTTGTTTGTCTGATAAATTTTTGCTTATTTAAACGAAATATTGGCTCAATACAAAAATCGAATTTGAATATTCAAATTCCACCACTTTTCAAGGATCTCATAAGAACTTAGTAGCCACAGGATATCCCGGGATTTTGGGCTTTAAACAATTTCGCACATCCCTTCTATATAATAATTGCATATTTTAAAAATTAAAAATGATAAATTATAAAGCAAACGATAAATATTTTCAAGAGATATCACTCGATCGACCCATTAACAAAACTAATGTTTTCTCAAAATCCACCACAAAACCCTTAGCTGCGGAAGCAAATATAAAAATTCAATCGAAACAAGGCAGTCATCAGAAAAACGAAAAAACAATCAAAGTGCATATTTTATTTTTATTATACTTTCAAATGGCAGAACAGATTTTCTATAATGATTCAACTTTATGCAAAAGTTGATAAAAAATAAAATTTTGTTTACAGGCAGAAGGTAAGGGATGTGGTGATGAAAGAATTTCGATAGCCTCTGTCCACGAATCGCCGGTAATGATTTTGGAAAAGTACGCCAATTTTTGTAACAAAAAAATTGACTATATTACAAACGATGATCGGAAGGGAAAAATTGAGATCACGTGTAGTTTTGCTAATTACAAAGGTGAACTCTTATTTATTTTTCTGATATATTCGTATCCGGAATCCTATATAACAGCCTTGAAGTTACATTTATTTTCATTTTACCCAACATTTTTTATTTGTTATTTTTCAGTATCATCAGGTGGAAAAGTGCCAGAGGTAGTTAAAAATGAAGCTGCCGCAAGAATGTTACATATGTTAGCAACAAGTCAAATGGAAGAAAATATACTAGAAGATCTTCAAGTATTTAGTCGAGAACAGTAAGTGCAAATAAATTATATAATACTATCGTTTAATTGAGAAGATGTTGTGGTGTTGACCAGAGGAAAAATATCAAGTAGATGGCGGTAGAAATAATCAGAATGCGTTGATTACTGGTCAAAAAGTTTCGTATAATTTTGGAATAAAATTGAGAGGTCTCTCAGTAACAAAGCAACGTTTCGACTGTGCGACAACAGTTATCTTCAGACCAAAGAGAATGAGACTGAACATCGAAGACCTGCGTGACATACATAAGGCGGTAAGAAGGTTACAAGAAGTACAATACATTTTTGGTTAATTAAAAATTAACATGTTTTTGTAATAAAAAAAGAATCAGAACAAATCATCTTGTAGAGTATAAAAAACGTAAGAAACGTACCAATTAAGTGCGTAGTATGAGATATTGTGAAAAACGACTTCACCCCGTCTGTGGGGCGGACATAGTTAATTATTATAAATTGAAAGACATTATAGTTGTCATTAGATGTTCACATTCCATGCCGTCCCACAGACAGAGTAAAGTCAGATCGGACCATACTGCAGAAGGCTGGTGCCCTCCTCAATATAGAACACAAAACAATCATAATTCCTTTGGTTCTGGCTTTGTTTTCATACTCTCCTTCGAATGACTAAAAATTGGTGGGACTGACTTCACGAATGGTTACTAGGGTAGTCAAAAAATGTCAAGTTTCGAATTTTCGAAATGTTTATACACCATTGCATTCCTATCGCGAAAATAATATAGCATAGTTTTTTCAGAATTTTCGATTAATATTGATGGCACAAAGCGTTTTTTGTTCTTATGGGTTTATCACAAATTTAAGATGGGAGAAAGACACCTTTTTTTATTTCTTTTTTCAACAACCTTAATAATACCGTACATTGGTGTCCGTTCAAAAGTCTTTTTATGAAATGTTGAAAATAATTTTTCTAAAAAGTACAATTAAAAAAGTTTATATTTAAAGCTGTAATTTAATGTTGAATATTACCAATTTGACACTTTTCAGTGACTTATAGCCATTCATGTATATTATTTTTTTTTTTTTTTAAATTCACACTAAACGTAAGTTTACTTTATCACGAGCAGATACTGAAAATATAGAAGAGATAGACTAAAGATAAGTGCAAAAAATATCGTAATAAATGTCAAGCTGCTTGAGTTTTTTTTTCTTTAAGATACTTTTTTCGTAGAAAATTTCAAAGAATTACAACCATCATGAAAAGGAAAGCGATACCTATACCTTTCATCGCAATAGGAAATGGCTTCGAAAAAATTTTGCTTCCTCTTACTTGATATCATGTCAATCCTAGGTAGAAGGCTTAGTTTAGCCGTAAATATTTGGAAGGCTTCAGACCACAAAGCTATTAAAATTAGAGCCCAGTACAAAAACTTGGAAAGAAGTGCTTGGTTTCCGATTAAAAAATTCTAAACTATGGCAGCCTTGTGCCACCTCTCAATTTGAATCAAAAATTCTTTCAAAAACTATGCTACATTATTTTTGCGATAGAAATACAATGGTGCATAAACATTTCAAAAATTCGAAACTTAACATTTCTTGGACCATTCTAATAGGCACACCACCTTATGGCAATTTAGCTGCTTCATTTAGGCATGATCTTATACTTGTGGAAAACATTTCTCGCAAACTTTAAATAATGAAGAATACAAATAATAATGAATTCTCGGATAGGATTGACACTTCTCTTGACGAAAGGTATGCTTTCGGAAAAAGTTTCAGGCGATGAATGGAGACTGGGTGTTTGGAATGCCTGATATTTTATGTGTACCTGAAACAAAGAAGAAGAAATATGAAATAAGAAAGATTGAAAATGAACTCGAACTATGCTCGGGAGTAGATAATGAATCACATGGTAGCCAAGGAGTCGATCTGATTATGAATGAGAGAGCAAAGCAGTATGTCAAAAAGTATGAATGTGTATCTCCTAGATAATTATGGGCTAGAATGTAGTGGGAATCAGAAGGCTATTTATTATAGCATACTACGCTCCAGTTGATGGTGACAGTAATGATGAAAAACATACCTTCTGGGAGTCGTTAAATGATATTCTAGGTACCTACTTGCGATCCTGGGGAAAGAATCTTTCTACTCGGAGATATGAATGTCTGGGTTGGTGTGGAACACGAAGGTACGGACAGGATACTTGGTCATTTCGGAGATCCAAAAATTAACGGTAGTGGGGAGAAATTGATTGGCTTATGCTTAGAAAAAAAGATTTGTTCATGACAAATACTTTGTTCAGACATAGAGTGATCCACGTTATGATTGACTTGGTTGTAGCGGATAAGAGACTAAGAGAGCTAGTAAGAAATACAAGGGTTATGAGAGGTTCTGAACGTAGAACGGATCACTACCTTATAGTTTCAAAAATGAACCTCGGTCAAGGATGTAAGAGAAGAAGAATTAATAAAAAATCGTAGCAGACGCGAGTTAAAAAAGAGAATGTGCAGAAACGAGAAGTACAAATAGTATATCGTGAAAAGGTGAATAAATATTTAGGTCATCATAAAGAAGACTGGAAGCCGAATTAGGCAATAAAAATGTAGAGGGTGCATGGATAACAACGGGATAGCATCTTCAAGAGTGCATCTAAAGTGTGCGTTACTACTGCTGAATATCAAAGGTCTTAGCAATAAGGAGAGAACTAGACTAGAAAATGATTACAGAAATAAAAGCAGAATAGTAAGGATATTAGTCAAAAAAAGCAAGGATAAAATCAAAGCAAAGGAAGATAAAAAAATGCAAAATGACTTTGAGGGAAATGAGAATGTATTTTGGAAACGGGTTAGGGAGATTAGGAAAGGAAGTGCTAGCACTGAGTGAGTCGGAATTAACAATGCTGACAGTCAAATGGAATGGGATACGGACAAAGTGAAATACGGTATGAGTGATTTTTTCAAGATATTATACGGAGCTCAAGCTGTGGAGCATAATAACTGGACACAGAAGAGGATACGTTAGACAATCCCGTTGTAGGTGGAGAAAGAAAAATCGATATTCGCGACATTATACCCTTAATTATGAAACTAAAGAACGGTAAGGCTGCTGGTGTGGATGGTATCGCAGCCGGAATGCTTGAGAGTGGTAGCAGATATTTGTTTATGTGGCTGAGCGAATTACCGCTATCAACGAATTCCTTTATTTTTATTTCATTAACTTTATTTCTTATTATAAATTGCTTATAACTGTTATTTCTTTCAATTCTGTTTTTAAGAGAAAAATATGTTACTTTTGAATTTCTTTTACATTTCTCATCTCCTTTTGTCTGAAGATGACTGTCGTCACACAGTCGAAACGTCGTTTTTGTTACTGAGAGACCTCTCAGCTCCAAAATTATGCGATACTTTTTGACCAGTAATTAACATTTTTTGATTATTTCTACCACCATATATTTGAATATCACTCCATGATTAATAAATAATCAACGTTACCAAATCTGTTTCAGAATTTTGGAAATTATGAACCTTGACAAAGGACATACGTTTATACCTTCAGGTAAAAATCAAGCACAATTTTCTTAAATAAAAAATTCTCTAAATTGTCGGAATTTGAATCTCTTTTAAATGCTCAAAAATTGTATATTTCAGTCAAAAAAATGGCAATGGTGAAACTATACCATTTGTGTCTGGAACAAAATCTACCTGAACCACAATATGAAGTCAAATCTGATAAACAGTATGGATTCTTATCAACGTGTAAAATTCTACATTATATTGGACAAGGTTCGTTTTCCATTTTGTATATTCTTTCAATATATTTCATTATCCAAATTTTTCTTCAACTATCATTTACTTGATTTTCGAATTTTTTCAGGTTCAGGACGTGCCGATAGAACAGCCAAAGAGAAAGCTGCAGAAGACTTTTACAAAAAACATTTTCAAAAATTCAAAAACCAATCAAAGGATAATTAATCTCATTTACATCCGCAAAAATAATATCATGGAAGAAAACACTACGGGATGAAAATAAGAGACCAATGTATTTATAAATGAAACTTATTTTTAAACAAGAGAACGTGATTTTTGTTATGTACTTTCACTATAAAAATGAGAAATCGAAAAAGCTAGTAAATATTTCCAAACATAAAGAATTCGTAGAAAGTTGGTCCGCAAAATTTCATATTAATATTAGTATTAAATCATGGTATTTTAGTCACAATCCAAGGTAATTTTCCTGTTCTCTTAAAACACAAGTAATCGTAGAGAAGTTTTCCAAGAACGAGAAATATCAAAAATGCAAGTATCGCATTTAGAACGTCCAAAGGTAGTAACCAGCGATCTTCCTCAGGTGAAATACAAATTTCCGTTCTCGTCAAATCTCGAATCTAAGCAGACATTATCAAAAAGTTAATATAATTTGTTTTAAATTTCGGTGTAATCAAAAAAAAATCAGGAAACATTTTTGAAAGTAATTAATTAATTTATTATACCTGTTTATTTGCAATTTCGTCTGCTTCTGTTGCAGAGCATCGAATATCATTGATATCTTTGACTAGATTTGCATACCTAATTAGAAAATCCTAAAACATGATTCAAATTTAAAATTCAATTTTAAGTCTTTCAATATTCTTCTTTCATTAATTACCTGAAATCCTGGAGTGAATAAACAATCACATCTCCAGGGATTATTTCCAAGGTATAAACGTGCTGAATTTATATTCTGCGGTAGAGCATGTTCTAACGCATAAGTAGGCAGCTGCAATTTTAAACGCAGTAAAGAAAATGTTCAAAATAATCCGGAAATCAATATCATTTCGATATGCACCAAAAATAATCATATGCGAGCTTTTTATGATTTCTGATCGTGCATTGTACTTGAAAAGTTAAAAGATAACAAAACTTGATAACAGAATATATCTTCTGT
>JAUMHM010000078.1:13315347-13338580 GCA_032362435.1 Melikaiella ostensackeni
ATATCAATATTTTGGCGCCTAAACATCATGGCGACGAAAGTTAACTGAGATTTCCATTACAACCAATCAGAGTCGCGCTTACAAGAGAATATTAGAGTTATCACGAAAAGTGATTATACGCGCAGATAATTTGCCACGTAATGTATTAAAAGTTCGGGTTCTGTGGCTTTAGTCAATTACTCAATAGTCAAACACATAAGTATCCTTAATTCATTGATTCGAATATTTAACTTATTTAGGTTAGAGGTATTTATATGTACTATAGATGTTAAAATGACAAGTTTTGTATGTTTCGCATGTCACGGAAATTACCATATTGTCCGATCTGCCCTTGACTCAGGTCTTAACCAAAGAGCTGTCGAAACCCAAGTGCACAAGACTCTCCAAAAGGTGTCGTGGGTCAGTTTCAAAAGTAAGGTTTTACAAAGTGTGAGGGTGGAGGTGAAGGTCCTAAATTCGTAGGCGTTTACAAATTAGACATTCAGGTGAACAACCTGCGTACAAAACTAACGGTACCTTCAGCTGAACGGTGCAGGGTCTAAATTGAGAGGTATCTACCTTCTTCCGATGGTTGAGAGATTAGTACAATTTCGGTCGTAAGTAATAGCGTAAACTCATAAAATTAAGTAGAATAATACAGATATTCGAGAAAGGTGCGTTGTATTGGCAATAAAAAGATTATCATAAAGTTCTTAGGTGACACACGTTTCAGTGATTGGGTTTGAATTTAGAAATCTCAGGTTTACTACATGTTAAAGGAAAATAGCTATGACACTACCTGAAAATTGAATACAGTTTTGAAAGCCTGTACTACGGATACAGTAAACATATTGAATATACCATAGGTTTGAACTAAAATATAAGTACTCCTTCTAATATAATGATCCCTTTCAACTGATAATCGTATTTACAAAATGTGCAACTCATTACCACGATGATTATTACTCGGCAACAATAAGGTACTCATTTCTCAATAAGAAATTGTGTTTACGCTTGGGTACAGAGATTGGAGAAAAATATGCTTTTAGTACTTTAGAAAAAGAGAAATTTGGCAAGGCCTAAAAACGAAGGTTGAAACTTAAGAATTACTGTTTTACGGTTTTTACCGTTTGAACAAAAAGGGCATATGATTAGCCAATCAGAATCAAAATGTCCATGGTGAAACGCATTGTAATTTAATCAGAATTAAAGCCTCGATTAAAAAATAATCATTATTAGCTAATCATGTATTTAATCAGAGTTAGTGAAGCCGGCCCTTACTCTGTTAGATATTTTCAATCTTAAACGTACTATGGATCCTATAATTTTTATTGATGCTAGGCACCCTTTACTAGATAAAGGTATATCATATTTGAGAATTAAAAAAGTTATCAGAAATGCTAAATTGAATAAGGCTCCTGGTGCTGATGAAATAACTAACCGTTTTCACAAAGCATTACCAGAGGACTGGATTCATTATATTGAATCTTTGTTCAATAAAATTATATATGATGAGGCGATTACCTTCTACAGCGAAAGGATAAAACACATAAGGAGAGAGGAAGTGGTGGAAAGAGGGAAACCGCACGCTGAAGACTTAGGGATAAGTTTTGCATGCATATTTAATTTTTATAATCTGGCACTGAAGAGGGCCCCTATCCGAGGCTGAAACGTTTGCCAAACTAATACTTACTCAATTCCTTGCATGTAATATCACATATTTATAAGACCCTATTGCCGATATAAAAAGTTTCGAAAAACGAATTTATTTTCGTATTTATTATGTTTATGGATATTACACTTGACAAAATGTCAGCTAGATAAAAATATATATTATTGCAACATCAACTTGGAAATACATATAAAAAATATATTGCTTGAAAACAGGTTGATAAACTTAATTAATGACAAATCACAAAAACTTAACTTAGTAATAAACATGAAATATGACGATACAATAATGTAAAAAAAGGTCAACATATTGACTTTGATTTTTGAAATTTGGTTTTCCTACAAATAATAGCAAATTCTAATACTTTGGTATTCATACTAGTTTTAGATATAATTTAAACAAAACTAGACTTTTGGGAATGAAAATGTGTAAAATATTTTGAATACTTTGAACATGTGCACAATTCCAAAAACCAACTTTAATTGCCCTTTTTGAAAAAGCAGACTTTTACGTTTGATACAAAGACAAAATTAATTATAAGAAATCCAAAAACTTAATAATTTTCAGTTAAAAGTGTTTTAAATGATAAATTATACGTTTTCCGTCTCAAAAAATTTGATAGAAGGTATTGAGTTCATGAAACTAGTTTTCAGATAAAATTCATCAATATTTGAAACTTCAATTAATGATTTTATTCATGAACTTTTCAAATTTTACACTATTATTGTGGACCAAGAGCATTTAAAAGATTTCATATGATTTCATAAGATTTTTTAAAGTTTCACGGAATTACAAGAGAAGTTTAAGAGATTTTGAAAGATTTCAACGGATTTTCAGAGATCTGAAATATTTCAAGGGATTTCAAAAGAAGTAAAAAATTTCCAAAGAATTTTGTTAAATTAAAAAAATTTGAAGTTATAATGAATTTCCAAGAGATTGCAAAGATTTCAAACCAAAAAAAAAAGAAATTAAAAGATTTCGAGTGGTTTCAAAAAATTTCAAAATACTTCTTAAGACTTCAAAAAATTTAAGGAATTTAAAAAGATTTCAAGGGATTTTGAAGATTTTAAGGGATTTCACAGACTATCACGGTATTTCGGTTTAAAATATTTCAAGGGAATTTAAAAGAAATAAAAAAATTACAAGGGATTTCAAATTTCTTCACGGGATTTTCGGATTTTTGGTTATAGGTAAATAAAAAAAAATAGAATGGAAATATTTCATGAAATTTAAAATGATGCGAGAGATTTCAATAAATTTTAAAGATTTCAAGGAATTTTACACTTGGGATTTTTAAATTACGGAAAAGCTTTTATGGGATTAGAAGAAATTTTGAAGTGTTTCATGGGCTTCAAAAAATCTTCAAGAATTTCAAGAGATTTCACGGAATTTCAAAATTTTAAAAGAAATCAGTTGTGAATAAAAAATACAAATTAAAAGAATTCAAGTGATTCATAAAAAATTTCAATAGAAAAATTATATTAAAAGCGACAATAGTAAATAAACATTTCAGCTAATAATAAATATCGTTAAATTTATTAACTATTGCATAAAAAGAATTCTTATTGAATTTAAATAATTTATTATCGCATTTGAAAAATTCATTCAAAAAATATATGCAAGAACTTTGTAATTAAATTTTTAGAATTTTTTCATTTTTAAATACTTTAATCATGAAAATCGACTTTTTTCAAAAAGGGCCCGATGGGTTTTTTGTTTTTTTTTTTGTTTTTTTTTTTTTGGTCTCAAAATGTACGTGGAATTATAAAATACCATAATGTCAGAAAATCCTATATATACAAGCACCTTGTAATTAAATTCTTAGACATTTTTTGATTTTTGAATACTTTAAACATAAAAATCGATTTTTTTCAAAAAGGGCCTGCTGAATTTTTTGTTTTAAAATGTGCTCAAAATGGGATTACAGACTATTATAAACAGTTCCAAAAATCTACAAAAATCGAGGCACAACATTACGACAAACCCTATGATAAAATTATGCCTCTAAAAAATTTGCTTAATTAATAATTCCTTTGAGCCCACGTAATCTCGAGGTACGTATCCTTTCACACCATTTCGATTTTCCATTAACCACCACGCGTTGTTTCCTTTTTCATCGTGAGGTCTAATTAATTTCAGAGCCTGGCCTTTTATAATTGATAAAGTAGCTTCTTGTTCTCCAGTAAATTCGAATAAAGCATAGTAGAACTGCAAAAGAGAATAAAAAGCTCGAAAAATGTGTACATAATTATATAAGTAATTATTTATGGTGAAAAGAATGGTTTCCTCTTTAAAGAAAATTCTATCGAAATAAATCTAGTGCAGGAGAAAACAAATGAAGAAAATTAACGCAAATAGCAATTAAGGAAAACTAAAAAAAATGGATAGAAAATGTTTATTAAAAATACATGTTGTACAAAATATGTAAAAATAAATACAATAGGTAGATACAAATTAAAACTATAAAAGTAAAAAACTAAAAAAAACTAACAAAAGCTATATTGCTATTCCAAACTATATGAAACATTTTTTTTCAATGATAAAAGAGTTATTCTAATGAGTAGAAATGTGAATATTAGAGCGTGGTGTAAATAGAAATTTTACACAGTTGCTTTTTAGATAAAAAGTAAAAGAATAGGACCTCAGGGTCTTCTATTTTATAAAATTTTTATTTTACGCTACGCACTAATAAATATTAAGGTGGGTCGAAAAAATAAAATCAGGTCCTAATATCCAATTTGTTTCCACATACTTCCAATTTCTCTTCCCTAATTTTGTTTTTCGAACCTTCCTAATAAATAGTCCATGATGAATACAATGCTCGTGAGTACTTTCTAGTTCACATTTTGAAATCACTTACTTTAATCGGTTCTTCGACACTTTCTTGAGAATCTAAAGAGTCCTTAGAATCCTCCCCAAGATTCATATACCAAAAAGATTGAGAAGAATTTGTTTCCACTTTCTTTTTCGACTCTTTCACTGGAGAATCAAGCGACATTAAATCAGGAGTAGGAGTTCGATTTGTCGTTATTTCGGCTCTATTTTCGTTGATTTGTTGCAAATGTCGCAAAGGCTTTAAACAACGGTTAGGCAGAAATCCTTTTGTTCTTCCATTATCAACAAACCATCTTGAAATATCACCGGTTGGATCTTTTTCTTTTATCACGGCGACCCAAGTTCCTCTGATAGCAGAAATATCCAAAGGTGTCGCCCCAACTACATTTTCGGTCACTAAATACAATTTTTGGGCTGGATAATTATTACTCAGTGTATTTCTTAGTTTTTCAGTTTGAGGAGATAATTCATTTGGTCCTTCTTCTACTTCCGTAGTAACTGCGGGTAATTTTATGCGACTGATTTGATTGTAGAGCAAATTGTGGTTCACCAAAAACGATTTCAGAATGTCTTGTAGATCAACTTGATTGGCCGACTGAAAATTAAATTGTTTTGTTAGCGTATTTACTATTTAAGGATAATTGAGATGGGGTTTTTGACAAATAATAATACTCAGGATAAATAAAATTAGTATACTTAAGAAATGTTGGAACACAATATTTAATAAGAAGGAATAAAGAGGATTTTTCGCTTTGAGTCTCGCTTTCGTCCTTTCCGAACTCGATTTATAAATAAACGCCTTATTTCCGTACTCACATTCTCGTTTTTTTTATCTAACAATTTTACCTTATCACGTGGATTGGTTTCAACGTGCAACTGATTTTTCGGAGTCATCATAAAATCACTTTCGTTGTAGAACACTTCTTCCTCGTGATCACACTTTCTATGTTTTTCGCTCAAATCGCCAATTTGAGGATTTTTTCTTAAACCTCATAAATTCCCTACTGAGAGTCCATTGAATGAATATTAATTTGCCAAAACATTATTTGCCAGTGGCAATCCATTTTCGAAAAAATCGGCTTTTTTCCATTTTTTTTTTCTTATGGATTGAAATGTTTAGTGCGTTAATTCTTATGTAAAATTATGTACATTTTTCTACCAGAAAAGACGAATTTTCAACAAAACACATGAATTTTCAAGCAAAACGTTGAATTTTCAACCAAAAAAACATCAATTTTCAATCAAAGAGGTGAATTTTCAACTAGAATCATGAATGTTCAAACAAAAAAATGAATCTTTAACAAAGGAGTTCAATTTTCGACTTGAAAAAAAGTAAATTTTCAACAACAAAAAATTAATTTTCAACAAAGCAGTTCAACTTTCAACAAAGTACTTGAATGTTCGACCAAAAAAGATTTTAATTTTAAATAAAAAATAGTTGAATTCAACCAAACAAGACGAATTATCACCAAAATAGTTGAATCTTCAACAAAAAAAGATTAACTCTCAACCAAACAGTTGAATTTTCAACAAAAAAAGATGATTAGATGAAGTGAAAAAAATTTCAACCAAAAGGACGAATTTTCAATCAAAAAAGATAAATTTTCAACTAAAAAGACAAATTTTCAACCAAAAAGGATAACTTTTTAACAAAATTGGTGAATTTTCAATAAAATAATCAAATTATCAACCAAATAATAAGATTTTTAACCATAAGGGATGAATTTTTAAACTAAAGAGACGAAATTTCTAGAAAATAGTGTAGTTTTCCATTCGAAAATACGAATTTTCAACCAAAAAGGATGAACTATGAACAAACATGTTAAATTTTCAACAAAATAATTAAATTCTCAACCAAATAATAAGATTTTCAACTGAAAGAGTTGATTTTTCAAACCAAGAAGACGAAATCTAATAAAAGAATTGAACTTTCAACCAAGAAAGACTTTTCAGTCAAGAAAGAAAAATTATTTTAACCAAATTGTTGAAATTTCAAGCCAAAAAGACGAATTTTCTACAAAGAAGTTCAACTTTCAACAAAAAAGTTAATATCCAACCAAATAGTTCAATTTGCTATCAAAATAGTTGATTTTTCAACCCAAAAAGACGAATTTTTAACGAAACAGTTGAATTTTCAACCAAAAGATGAGATTTCAACCAACATGGATGACTTTTCAACAAAATTATTGAAGAAAAAAAATGTCAACCAAATTGTTGAAGTTTTAAACCAAAAAGATGAATTTTTAACAAAACAGTGTAAGCTGCAATTCAAAAATATGAATTTTCAACCAAAAAGATGACTTTTTAACAAAATTGTTTAATTTTCAACAAAATAATTAAATTCTCAACCAAACAATAAGACCTTCAGCTAAAAGAGATGAATCTTCAGACCAAGAAGGCGAATTTTAACAAAAGAGTTGAATTTTCAACCAAGAAAGATTTTTCAGTTAAGAAAGAAAAACAATTTCAACCAAATTGTTGAAATTTCAAGCCAAAAAAACGAATTTTCTACAAAAGAAGTTCAATTTCCAACCCTAAAAGATGAATTGTAAAAAAAAAGTTAATTACCAACCAAATGGTTGAGTTTCCTATCAAAATGGTTGAAATTTCAACCCAAAAAGACGAATTTCCAACAAAACAATTGAACAAAATACTTAAATTTTCACCAAAATAATTGAATTCTTAACCAAATAATAAGAGTTTTCACAAAAACAAGAAGAATTCCCAAACCAAGAAAACGAAATTTAACAAAATAATTGAACTTTCAACCAAAGAAACGAAGTTTCAACCAAAATTGATGACTTTTCAACAAAATTGTTAAATTTGAAAGAAAATAATTGAATTCTTAACCAAATAATAAGATTTTTATCCCAAAGAGATGCATTTATAAGCCAAAAAGACGAAATTAAACCAAAATGATGAATTTTTAATAAAAAAAATAAATTGTTAACTGTCGAAGATTAAAAAAGAAAGGCAGAATCTCGTCTGATTCTGTGTTTAATGCAAACATCGTTGCTTGCTCTTTGATGTTCTCGTCTGGTGCATCCTCTACTGGTGCTCTGCTCATGGCATTCACATGCTAGAGTTTGTCTCCGGAGCGGTGAGTAATCTCATAGTTATACTCACTTAAAAGATGATGCCATCTCACAATCTGTGGGTTCTTCGTTCTGTGAGCTTGAAAATAAATTAAAGATCGACAATCAGTCACAATCGTGAAGGGTATGTTAATCAGGAATACTCTCAATCGTCTCACTCCCCACACAACTGCCAACAACTCCAACTTACTCGAGTGATACTCGACTTCGACTTAAGAAATACACGGGATGCATTCGGTTGTCGTTTCCCAACTGCAAAAACATAGCTGCCAAACCTTTTACGCTAGCGTCCGTACGTAGTTCCGTTTTCCGTCCGTCCTCAAAAATTTGTAGGATTGGTTGACCCCGTGGCACCTTTCAACATGATGAACGATTCCTCTTCAGCGTCTTTGCAATATTTTTTAATTCTTTAGCAATGAATAGAGTGGTTCAGCAATTCTTGTAAAACGTGGAACAAAACGTCTGCAAAAACTAGCCAACCCTAAAAACCTGCGGAGCTCGCGTATATTCTTCGGACGAGGAAAGTCGAGAAATGGCTTTTCAAATCTTCTCTTCTGGTTCAATTCGATGCTCTGAAACGTCAAATCCCAAATAATTTACTTTCTTTACCAGAAACTTACACTTTGACAATCTAAGCTGTAAATTTGCCTTACGGAGAGCCTCCAAAACCAAAATCAGTCGTTCCCTTAAACCTTCCCAGTCCTTTCTAGGTAGAAGGATGTCGTCCAAATAATATAAAACCACCTTGTTCTGAAGTGGCCCTAACAATTTTTTCATCAGCTTGGAAAAGAAGAATAGGGCGTTCGTCAAGCCGAACACCATTCTCGTAAACTCGCCAGAGTCGTCCGAGGTCATTAATGCTGTCTTCATTCGTGCTCCCTGGGTCAAAGGCACCTGGAAATACTCATGAGCCAGATCAATCACGATAAATAGTTTTGGACCCGCCAAAAAAGTCATGTGATCGTCCAAGTTTGGCAGAGGTAAATTCGTTTTTTCCGTTTGACTATTTAGTTTACGAAACTCCACCACTAGTCGTTTGGTATTCTTCTTCAAAAGTAAAACCAGACTAGCATAGGGCGATGTCGTGTCTGTTACCAGTCAAGGCTCCTGATGACTAAAGTGTATTATTTTTCCACAGCATGGTTTGCTTTCTGGCACTTCCTCAATGTCTATTTCATTTAGATCTCTACAACCTAATCCCTTTATGTTTTTAAATACACAATCACGATAGTTATTTAATACTTGGGTGACGTCACGTTTTATTTCGTCCGCTTGTTCTTCTCCGACATACACTTGCTCTCCAATAACGTCACTTCTATCCTCTGGTTCTTCGTTACTCGACATTAACAAAACTTCTTGTCCTTTTAAAACATCATTCTTTTTATCGCTCATAATCGTGGATTTGTCGCCTAAATTCAAAATCGTTAGAACGAATTCCTGAGAATCGTTCACCACACTCAAAAGGTTTATCGTAGCAGCAGGCGCAAACTTACCCTTTCGGCCTTGGATTCCAATTTCTTTTTTGTCATCTGATCCAACTGCATTCCAATAAGAGGGATCACTTCTCAAACCGAATAACAACTAATCATCGAGTTTTACATACACAACTTGCGGTAATTCAGTAAAACTTCGTCCAATAAAAATGTCAACAGACTGCGCCTTGTTTAGTACAACTAATAGTTTTATATTTTCTATCTCGATGTCGTCCACGGTCACGTTTGTGATGATCCAACCTGGAGATGTCATATGGGATCCCTGAGGTCTTTAACTTTTTATAATCGTCGAACATTTCTCAATTTTTCGCTTCCGTCCAGTCTTGCGACAAATGCCCAAAACCGTCACAGTTATGGCAGTTGTCAGTCTTTGCTTGATTTCGTTGGTCTCTTTGATGTGTATTGATCCTTGTTGCTTCGAATCCGTTTACTTCGACGTTCATTGCATCGGCCCTTTTTCATTAAATCGTAGAGCAACTCGTCTTCGTCTTGGTGGTTCATTCGCACTTACCACCGCACACAACTCTCGCGACCGAACACCCAACAAAACTTGATCTTTCATGTTTTCAAACGATAAATGAACACTTTTACACAGTCTGACTTTTTCGGGAAAATAGGAATTCAACATTTCGTTTATCCCTTGCACTCGATCTGACATTCTTTGCCAGCGCACCAATAAACTTTCCACATTCACAAAGGTTTTGCAAAAAGCAGTCTCGCACTTCTTCCATGAGCTTACCTCTTTTTTCGACCACTAAATCGATGCTGTGCGTTGGCCAACTTCTCCAACATATCATCGAACTTAGCGTTTCTTTGGCGCTTTTCATCTAGCAACATTTAAACCACGTCAGCGTATTTCTGAGTCGCTGCCTGCTCGACTTTCGTTTCGATTTCCTCTACCGTCGTACTCTGTTTCGTTCTGGTCGTCCATCTAATTTCTCATGGTATCTTGTACTTTACCTCCCCCACTCAAATTACCATGATGCTTCGACGTCCCATGACTTTGTCCGTCATCAGTACTATTTTCTTGAACTTCCACTTTCATGGTTCCCTTTTCAGGGTTGTCCATATCTGGTTCGCTGTTTCCGCTTTCGCCTAAAATATCATCCGTACTTCGTCCATTGTCGTTCATGTAGTTGCCGTTTCCTTCTCCACCCGATGGATTCGGCACTTTCTTATTCAGACTCGACATTTTTCACATTCCGTTCGACAACCAATCAATTAAAACGATCAACCGTACTGCACTCTCCACTACGAAAACACTCTCAATAATTTAATTTTGGCTCTACAATACTCTAGAGAATTTTAGATTTTTGAAGAAAATTATAGAATATTCTAGAATATTCCAAAATTTAGCGCCATTTTTAGGAATCCTCCGAATCCAGCGTTCTTTAAATTAATTTTCAAACATGTAATATTTTGATTTTTGTATAATTAAAGGAGAACATTTCTGCGGAAAGCATATATACATATACTACCTTAGATAATTGCAGGTACTGTTTCATAACCCTTCCACTGAGCAACTTTCGAGCATTTGCAAACGCATTGATGCAATGGTACAGTATTTGAGCACTCGCTTCGATAAAAATCGGCAGCTCTTCCTTTAATTGCTGATGTAGAGCTTCAAAGTTATTTTTTGCAGTACTTAACTCTTCTTGAACCTAGTAAATAAAAAAAGAAATATGTAATTTATGAAAATTTAATTATATCTGTACTCCAAATTGGATTAAAATTTAAATAATTCTAATGTAAAATTTCTCTAATTTTATTTAAATTGTACCCAGGAAATAAAAAGAGCGCTTGGATAAAATATTAAATGGATTCAACCCGATTAACATATTGAAATACGAAACTTTTTGAAATTAAAAAAGCAAAAATTTAACGATCAAATTTGGACAAAACACTCTTAAATGTCTCCATTCATATTAAAAAAACCAAAATGAAGAAAGAAAAAGAAGGCAACCTCCAAATCCCCTTCTAATAAATCAAAATTTAAATTCTTCTTCAACGTCCAACATTCAAATTTAACTACGTATTAACTACGTACTTTTACTTTCGATCCAAATGGCCTTAGTTTCGAAGATATCGAAGTTTGAGTATTTAGACTTCAAGGGGGTTCGCGCTCGATATTCGAGCGAATAAATACTCAAACTTCGATATTTCGGAAACTAAGGTCTACTGAATCAAAAGAAAAAATACGTATCTAATGGATTTTGATCTACTTTCGCCTTGTAAAGCTCCAGTCGAATCGGCGTCCATTTGGCGACCTCTGCTTGTTAAATTTGAATGTTGGACCTTCGAAAGGAATTAAAATTTTGATTTATCCTGAATTTAATTCCTCAAAATATAAAAAATAATATTTACACTTCTATTATCCTTGTATTTTTCACTTTTAGATATGGCGACATCGTAATCCAGCATCTTGTGATACCTCTTCGTAATCAAAATCTCAGGACCTTCCAAAAGACTTGTCAAATCATTTAAGGGTTTTTTGACCCTCTTTTCCACACAGCCTTCTAAGTCTTGCAAAAATTGTCTTTTAATAATCGCTTGAGCCTTACAAAGTTGATAAATCTGTTCATTCGGCGTTCCTTGATGATACTGATTTAACAATTCGGATAAAACTTCACTACATCTAATTTCTTCGTTTAAATAAAAAACGCACTGTTGAACATCTCGAACCAATTGTTTTGTGCATGTTTCGACCGATTTAAATTGTTTAATTAATTCCTCGTATTCCGCGTCTGGGGTAAGTTTTGTTGACCCAAAAGAGGCGGAAATCATTGCAATCGAACGTGTAGATTTTTTGGTTACAGAATGCATATTTATCTTGTATATTTTCCGCATTAAAGTATTGTTAGTTTCCCAGCATTTAGAGATGATATCTTTTCTGCGTTTTGATTCGTTGATGTGTTTTGCTACATCTGACATCACTTTCCAGGCTTCTTCTAATTTTGGTTTGTCCAGGTGATCATCTTCGGTATTCTGTAAATTATTTTATTATAATTGTGAAACTTTTAAGGAAGCTCCATTAATTACGTCAGGATGATTTTTGAAATTTCAGACCCCCTCCCTCCTATCGTAAAAATTTGTAAGATTTTTGTGATGCGAGACTTTAAAAGATTTGAAAGATTTTCATTAATTTGAAAGTGTAATGTCCCCTTGCCCAGCTCTCCCTGACCCCAAAAATACCCCTCTAAGTGTCCAGCCCTCCCAAACCCAAAAAATACCCCTTTAAGTGTAAAATCCTCTTTTCCAGCTCCCCTCAGCCCCAAAATACCCATGCAGTATTTTTTGAATGAGCATAGGTATTTGTGATTTTCTTTTTATATTCCACGGGGAAACTTTTGTTCTTTCAATTGATCCGAGAAGAAGGAGAAAATTTTAAAAAATGACAAAATGTCGGCAGTTGTTCTAAAATTCTTGAAAATGGATTTTTTCAAAAACCCTACTTTTTAACATTTTCATTTTTAGAGAGAATGATAGATAGTAACAGATACAACATATTCCCTGAGTTTCTTTCTTGGTAAACCACTGGCTTCACACTGAAAAAATTATTTTTGAAAAAATCAAAATTATCTCTTGAATGTGAATTTTTTATGGTTAAAAATTTTACAAAAAAAGTATTATGTACTCTGAATTATTTGGCTGCTAGCGGGTGCGGTGCCAAATATCGAAAGAGTGCATTATAATATTTTTGTACAATTTTTAACGGGAATAGTATATTGTGAATCACCTAAACGCACTTGTCACACATACTATTTTTTGAAACAACTCAGTCCGAAGTGCGTGTTAAAGTACTTTTACCCCGGGGATGAAGGGGCAAAAGTGATTTTACCCGGGAAATGAAGGGGCAAAGGTGATTTTAGCGTGTCAAAAACGGTGGCTTCGTTGGCGCCATCTGGCACAGTCTCGGAGGAGCCTTTAGTCAATGCGGTTGTTGCAAAAAGTATCATGTGCATTACGAGACAAAAACACTAGTCTCAAATCAGCTGTTCCTGTGTTCAAATACTAAATCATTTTGCCACCCTGACCTAGACTTTTCTTGAATTTTTGCATAATTTGAAATGGAAATTGGTCACGTATTTATTTTTTTTTGGATTCGAACAAATTTGGGAGGTGAGGGCGTGAAAATTCAAAAAGAAATTTCCAATGCAATTTTGGACCACCTTAAATTGTACTTACCTTAATTAGTTCGTGCAGCAATAAAGGGTATTTCAAAATTCTTTGGACGGGTTTTATCAAAATGGAATCCATATCAAAGCAAGTAACTTGGCGACGCAAGGTCTCGACTCCTTTATCAAATACCACCATGATATCCCTGTTTTCTTTATACTGAAAAAAAGGTATTGAAAAAATATTTTTTTTGTCGAACCTGGACCAAAGTATGCCTTTTCGTGCATGTAAAGTGTGCGCAAAGTGGCGTTTTCCACTTCGAGACGAAGCGGGCGTAAAGCAGCTTTTTGTGCCCGGTTCTTTAGTCCTTGGGCGGGAAAAGCTACTTTGCGCCCGCTTCACATGCCCGACCTATGCTAGGAATATGAATAAAACCGTAAATAACAAACCTTCTGCAGAAGGATCAAAGCCGCTTCGTGGTTAGTGCAATACTTAACATACGCAGATTGCATTTTCTCCGCCATTTCTACAAAACAAGGACCAACTGTTTGCATTTTCTCTTCATATCCTTTCATAGATTTTAATATCAAATCCAACAATTCTTCTGCAACTTTTGTAACCTCCTCTATATTCCCAAATAAAGTAGCCACATCTACGCCTCTACTTTCAAGAAAAGATGGATTATACAAATTAAATGTCTCATAAGTGACTTTCAAATCCCTAACATATTCCTTCTCAGTCAAAACTAGTTCCGAAATCACATTCTGTCGAGTATCTGCTTTTTTCTTTCTCTCAAGATCAACATCATCCGAAACGTTTGGTTGTTTTTGTAAAGGAATTCTTCCAGGCGCAGGTGCTGGAGGCGCTGGTCTATGAGGTTGTGACAATCTTTTAATTTCCTGAGACTTTGGTTCATCAAACTCATCATGCTTTCGTATTACAACAAAATCTTCCAAGGCGTCGTGGAAAATCTCAGTCGGGGGTTCAAGCAAAGAAGATAAATAAGAACTTGGACAAGATCCGATTTTTCCTTCTTTATTTCTCACGATGATCCAGTCATCGTTCGCTATTTCAACTACAGTCACAATATCGCCTTCCAAAACACTCAAATCTCCATCCATCTGAGCTTCAAATGTATATTCCACCTTGACTGACATTTCCGGTTCGAAGACATTCTCCTGTTTAGACAAGATTTCTGATTTGTCTTCAGCAGTAAGAGTCTCTTCTTTCGTTTTGTCGCAGTCAACGATGATGTTTACATAAGACACTGGGAATAATCCCTTGACTGAGTCAATCGAACCTTCTGCCCATTCTGAATCGATGTATTTTATCAAATGAACTACTTCACCTGCCTCAAAACTTAGTTCATTCGGAAACTGAGCATGGAAAGGATAAAGAGTTATGGCATAAGGTTCTACACCAAGTGGATTTGGACTCTCTTCGTAGTGGGCGTTTTCAGAATTAGAATCAGGATCAGTTTCAAGAAGAGCTGATTCAGCTTTAGCTTTAGTCTCTGGAGTGGTTTGTGGCAAGTACTCGGGATATAAATCGTAATAATTTGGTGCAGGTTCATCAGCTGAGGACCAAACGTTGATGTCTCCAAAATCTTTGTATATGGGACCTCCATTTTGTACGGATAAAGGCAAGGGGTCGTTTGGATTTGGAGTTGCAAGACTTTCGTCTGTTTCGCCTAGACTCTCTTCATCGATGTAAGTTACGAAGCCTTCAGGAAAAGTGCCTTTTCTATTGTCTTCCGTTATTCCGAGACACCATCCATCTTCAACGATTTCAATAACAGTCACTATTTCTCCTTCTTTGAGGTCTAATTCTTCATCGAGTTGTGCTTTAAGATTTGTTTTCACTCTTGCTTTTCTTTGCACTGATTTCTTCTTGGCTGGATGCTGCATCAATCATAATTATTATTATTTTTTTTTTTAATGAAAATGATTTTTCATATAGGGAACTACATGCCGGATTCACAATAGTACTTTGTGCAACAAGTGCTTAAAACCAGGAATTGGTGAAGAGTGTGCACGCACAAGAGTCACCAATGCCTGGTCTTCAGCACGAGTTGCACAGGGTACTTTCTAGTTGTTGGAAGATAAGTCTTTACACCCTATTTATTATGTATTAAATAAGTAATTAGCAATGAAAGAGATGGGAATGATAGACAACATTTACGTACTCAATTACCTAGTGAGTAGAAACTTGGGAAGGAAAAGAGAGAAATTAGTGGCCCTATTTGTGGACTTAAAAGCGACGTTCAGCTCGGTGAACAAAACGATGTTATGGCATGTTTTAAAAGAGAGGGAAGTAGATAAAGGTCTGGTTAAGAGGATAAAGGAGATATTCGAAGAAACTAGGATAAAGATGAGGATAGGGAACCAAAAAGGGGAGATTTTCTTGACTGGAAGGGGGCTCAGACATGGGTGTCCACTGAGCCCACTACTGTTCAGTCTCTTGATGTCAGATTTAGAGCAGAAACTGGAGAAGAAAGGAAAAGGGTTTTACGGTCAATACACTGAAAGTCCCATAAGAGTCCGACTATGGTTCTTGCTTAAAATGGCCTTGGACACATGACGGTTGAGCTAAAGGTGAGGAGAAGGATAGAATGTGCGAGTAGAGTAATGGGACAGGTGTGTGGTATAGGGAAAAGAAGGTTTAAGGACGATTGGAAGATGAGAGTGTGGATGATTGATGCTTTAGTGTGGTCAGTGCTAAGCTACGGAGTGGAGACCTGGGGATGAAAGGAGAGGAAAGATCGTAATAAGGCAAATGAGGAGAGCATGGAATTTTGAAGAGAATTTAAGAGACGGGGAGAGGAGGTAGGATAGCACAAGCATGTCTGAGGGAAATGGTAAACGAAGAGACGAGGTGTAACACGGAAAGATCAAGGTGGGAGGAAAAGAGATAACAGAGGGTAGAATGTGGTATAAGGACGGATGACACAGGTTGACAAGAAGTAGAGTATAAATGGAGGGAGAGGAGATATGGAGGAAAATCGTGGAATCGAGGTATGGTAAAACAGATGGCATAGGATAGGCAAGGAGAACCAAAATATTTCAGAAAGGTAAAATATGAGAGTAAGTGGAACAACGTTATACGATTTAGGATTGGAAAATTAATGAGTGAGTGTCTGATTTGAAATGGATCTGCTGCTGAAAACATATTTTTATTTTTATATGTGTAACAAGTTGTGTAAGTTTTAAAAAAATCGGCGAGATAAATGTTTTTCTTTTGTGAATCCGGCATGGAGTTCCCCATATTTCATTTAAACTTGAGTGTTTGTAAAAAAGCTTTTATGTCTAAAATACCTTGATTAATGATTTATTAAGCTGCCATACGTGAGTAGTTGGAAAAATTCCTTTTTGGGAATCTAAGTAGCCAGAATACCATCCGGGCTGTACTTCACTTCTTCCAACAATGATTTGTCCTATTAGAAAAAAAATAATGATCACATAACTTTGCTTTAAGCATTTACTTTTCAATGGAAATATTCTTATAATTGAATATTAAAATAATAAAACAGCTCTTTTTATTCAGACCATTTATTTACACATATCACAAAAAAAAGACTTTTCAACGAATTGGTTACATTTTCACGATTTATCTGAAGTCTGAAATGGATGACATTTCACCAAATTCTGCTGTACATTTAAAAGTTTTTGTACGGTCAATTTCGCTGCTCTGGGTATTGTTTAGCTTATCTTCCTCAGGAAAATCACTTTCACAATATTTTCTCCTTTCCTTATAACAATTTTCGGGGTTTTCAGGAATGAAAGCTTGAGTTTCAGCATCACAAGTGACCTTGTTCATATATTTGATACAAACAAAGATTTTACAATCTATCTCATCTTCTTCTGGAAAAAATACTTGAACGCCTTGATCAATCTTTTGTGGAACAGATATCTGGGCACTGTCCTGATTTAATTCTGGAATTTCTTCAGGAATTATAACTTTTTCAGTGATATCTTGTGACTGAATACTTTCAGCAGGAGATTTTTTTGAAGAATTCCGATTCAACTCTGCACTAGCTCTCCTTTTCATATTTCTTTCGAACCTAGAGGCAATAGAAATAAAAATTTAAGAAATTGAATTTGGTAACAAGTCCAAATTTGGGAGTTGGGTTTTTTTTTATTTCCAAGAATTTCGTAGTTCAATAGAAATTAGTGGGTTTCCTATTAGATATCTTTTTTTTTAAATTTATATATAACTTTTTTATAAACCTTGCAGTAGCCATATCTTCTGTTACCGTACATCTATTATTATCAGAAAAAATAGTTGGGTTATAACTCGGACTTAAGGGATGTTCCGATTTTTTATTTCCAACAAAATGTTGACTACAAATTCGGGTGTTCTCATTTGGTTGCCAAAATGATCCATCTGGACTGAAATAAACATTAATAATAATTAAAGAAATACACCATTCAATAGTTATAAAATTTCAAATAAATTGAATACACTGAACATTTTTTAATGATTCCTTATTAGGATGGCTCAAATGAAAAAAAGGTTTCTTTGATTTGTGGGGACACCCCTCAAAATTCTAGAAAATTAATTATAGAAAATCATTATATAACTAAATAATGTTAAAATATTGAAAGAATTAATGCAGAAAATAGAAAAACTACAAACGAATGATTTATTAATTTAATGTAGGATTTTAAAGTATTTTAAAGTATTTTTACAGATTCCAAAGAATTTAAAATATTAAAAAATTTTCAAAGAATTTGAAAGAATTTTATAGGACTTTCAAAAACTTCAAGGGATTTCTAGAGATAAAAGCTGTAGAGAATGAAATTCCAATGAATCTACAGGGGTTTAAAAGATTTCTAGGGATTTGAACGGTTTTTTTCAGGAAACTTTAATTAATGAGTTGAATTGATTTATATTCAAGGGATTTTAAATGATTTCTACTTATTTTAATGGATTTTTACGATTTCCAAAGATTTCAAGGGATTTTACAAGAATCAAAGAACTTGATTGAATCTCCAAGGATTTCAATAGATTTCGACGGATTTCTAAAGATCTTCAAGGAATAACTTCAATTTATTTTATTTTCAAGATATTTTAAATTATTTCTGAAGATTTCTAACTATTGCAAGGATTTCAAAGGAATTCAATAGGGATTAAAACATTTCAGGTGGTTTCTACTGATTTTAGCAGATTTTAAAGATTTTAATGGATTTAAAAATATTACCAAAGGTATAGAGAGATATCAAGGGAATTCACAGATTATTGCTGTGTTAAGTTTATTTGTGCAAAATCGCTATTTTTGTGTACTTACACATAAGAATATGAATGGTCTAAAGTAAATCGTTCCTTTGTAGTTTCTCCACTATTTACATTAATTTGTTCAACATTTTTGTATTATTTATTCTAAATCTGATTATCCTATAATCGATTTCTGTATAATAATTCTCTATAATGAATTTCTTATAATCACCAAAAATTTTTAATAATTTAATAATTAGAATAATTTTTCGTAAGGGAAATCATCAAAAAAATACTTTTTGTAAAAAATAATTGAGTTCAACAACTTTTTAGGTTGAAGACAATTGAGGCTCGCCAATGTACGATACATTATAATTGATAATAAATTATTTACTCAGATTAGTAAGATTTAATGAGTCCAAAATAATAAAAAATGATTCACTTACTTTTGTTTTCTCACTGCAGTAATCCACTTTTCACGTCGTGGCAATTTATATTTTGACAAAGGAAACCGATAAAACTGTGTGCCCGGTAATAAATTCGCTAAATTACTTTGGCAATTAACAACACAGCAAATATTCTGTTTTTTCGCTTCTGTATCTTTCGGGGGCATGACTTTAAATTTGTTATTCAAACTATTAAATAACAAACTGTCACTACAAAGGTTATGGATAAATCACCGATCTGAAGGGAATAGCTATTGTTTTAAAAAGTTAGTATATAGGGGTATTTTCAAAGGAATGTTATTGTCTAGTTATAAACAAGACTGATAAAAAAAGTCGACAATTTTGCTTCCCAGAAAATAAAAATTTTCCACATATTTCTACAAGTCTTAATCACAGTCTTACGATGATTCGCCATGATCTTGAAGCACACCTGCGCACACCTTTAGAAACTAGTTTAGTGAAGTTCGAAATTTGTCCACTTTTCGTGGCGGGAATCGGGAAGTATTCAAAATAAAATAACAGGTTCGTGAAACGACGAAAAATAAAGAGAACTAAAGCCGCATGAATTCTTGTTTTGTAAAATATAAACAAATCTCTTTATAGATTTAACAATACTTTTTATTGATTCCAGCCTCCGAGTACATAATATCGTAATTGAAATCTTAATCAGCAAAATATTTTCACAGAATTATAAAGTTTAAAATTTGATGTACTTAAAATTGTGCAACTTAAACTTGGAACATTAAACAAAAATTGGAAATCTTCAATTCTATCTCATTCATAATTGTTGTATAATTTTATGTGATATGAAATGACATTCAAGTAGTTGGATAGGTTTTTCTACTGAAAACTAGAAAAATTACCCGTGTTTTAACGTTAAATAACTTTAAAAATTCATTTAAAAATTATTATTATTTATATTTATATATATATTTATATTATTTAAAAATTAAATTACAAATCAAATTTTTTTCAATATTAAAAAGTGGAGTGCAGCGTGAAGTAAGCACTCTAATTTCGCAAACACTATTCATTGTACTTGGAGTATTTCTTGTTTTTGATTTTCGCGCCAATTCCATATGCGCAGAAAAAGCTGTGCATGCTGAGGCCGATTTTGGGATAGTTAATATCTGCCACAAATTTGACCACCAAACCTTAAAAACCACCAAACGATTGTAAAAAGAATGTTTAAAATAATTAAAAGTCGAGTGCAGCGTGAAGTTAGCACTCCAATTGTGAAAATGCTGTAGTTTTTGTAATTTTGACCACCAAATGTAAAAACCCACCATCAAAAGACCCCCAAACGACCACCAAACAATTCCACCAAAAAAATTCTGATTTTTCTATGTTTGGGCGCCGCATTGTAGGGGGCGTCTCACAGTGGGGCGACATGAAAAAACGAGGTACGAAATAACTTTTAGAAGTCAATTCTTAACCGATTTTGGATTATCATTTTAGAAAAATTCTTCATTAAATTTTAAAGAGATATGTGTGGGAAAATTTTAGAATTTTTATTTGTTTAAATTTTTATATTAATGCAAATACTGACAAAATGTTAATTTTTTACACTTTTTCTCATCTTGTAACAATTTTTCTTATGCTCAGTATCGCTGGATTTAATGCGCAGCGTTATTTCTGGAAGAAAACAAATTAGTCAGTTGTGAAGTTAATTATAATACACACATTAAACTAAAAAATGGTCAAAATTAGGGATTTTTTAAATGAAATTATGGACTTTTGTTTGCAAGGCCTCAGTATTTAAACAGAACAGGTTTTGCAAATTTACGCAACACATTTCACAAGTTCCTTCAGTCAAAGACGAGCCCCGTAAAGGCATCATATTACACCTCGAGTATTTTTCCCTGAACAGTCTTAAGAAAATCGAGGTCCGGGACGCTTCGCATCACTTTTCCAAAAAAAAAAAAAAAGAAAAATGCTTTGAGAAATTACGGCAGTTTCTTCCACGCGCTTATTTTTCAATATTTTTTAGTTCATCGAAATAACAACAAAATTCACGATGAGTATTTTCTTTGCACTATTTTATTTTACTTTCTGTAAAACATAAGTTTCCCAGAGGCTTCAGTTTTTAAACAGAACAGGTTTTTCAAATTTACGCAACATATTTAAAGAAAAAAGTAATGGAAATTAATGATTTTTGATGAATTCCCGGAAATCTATGAAAGGTTGCGGAAACATCTGAACATTTATGGACGGTTTTGGAAATTTGTGGAAGCTTTTGGAAATGTATGGAAGGTGTTGAAAAATCGTGGAAGGTTTTGAAAATTTAGGAAACTTGTGGAAGCTATTAGAAAATTTATGCTAAATTTTTGAAACTATGGAGAGTTTTCGAAATTTGTGGAAGGTTTTGGAAGATTGTGGAAGGTTTTGGAAAATTGTGAAAGGTTTTGAAAATTCATAAGAATTTTTGGAAATTGAATTTTTGAAATGAAAATTTATATAAGTTTCCAAGCCTATCAAATTGTACTTAGGGTGGAGAACTCTTATCACATTTATGACGTAGTGAATGGTCCTTTCCAATCTTGGAGGCCAAACTGCAGGAGACTGTTGCTCTCCTCAGTGTACAACACAAACCGATCATAACGCCTTTGGTTCTGGCTTTGTGTTCATACCTTCCTTTGCATGACCGAAGCTTGATGGGACTGGCGTTATGAATGGATACTCCACCTTATGACAATTAAGCTACCTAGTTTGAACATGATTTTAAATTTACGGAATAAATTTTTCACATCAAATAGGTAGTTGGGTGTATACTTTTAACAATGAATAATACAAATAATAGTGTAGCCTCTGATAGGCTTGACACTTCTGTTGGAGAAAGGCATGCCCTCGGAAAAGTTTTCCGCGATGTATGGAGATTAGGTGTTTGGAATGCTAGAGGTGCAAATGATCTTAAGGAAAAGAAATTGAAGGGCATAATGCGCATAAGGAAGCTAGATATTTTATGTGTATCGGAAACAAAGAAGAAGGGATGTGAGGTAAGAAAGACAGAGAATGGGCTCGAACTTTGGTCAGGAGTGAATAATGAATCATATGGTAGCCAAGGAGTCGGTCTGATTATGAAGGAGAGGGTAAAATAACATGTCAAAAAGTATAAATCTGTTTCTTCGAGATTACTATGGGTTAGAATGAAATTGGGAATCAGAAGGCTATTTATTATAGCGTGCTACGCTCCAGTTGATGGTGACAGTATTAATGTAAAAGATACCTTCTGGGAAATGTTAAATTTTATTATAGGTACTATAACCCTATAATTATTTTGGTAGTTATTAAATTTTCTTTTTATCTTATTTGAAATTATTTTAAATTAACTCCTTGAATCAGCTACTGTGAACCGATGTGAGAAGGTAAGCGTTGAGCGCCAGCTGATTTAAAGCTTTCCAAAACCAGCAAAAGAATTAATTGACTCTACTTCAATTAAACGTATTCGAAAATTTACATCTTTTATTTATAGAGTTAATTCACTTGCCCGACTAATTCAAAGAGGAGTACGGAGAGGGGCGCGGTAAGGAGTGACGTCATAAATGAAATCAGGAAAATGCCACATTTTCAATTCACTATTATATTTCCAACCAATGAGTTTCGATATACAATATTATTGGTGAGCGAACGCGAACAATCCAATCACGAAAACGATGTGAATTTAACGACCTTGACTCGACACCTCTCTACCATAAATTATCTACCGACCGAGATCAATCACGAACCGCGCAGAAACGACACAAATCCAGTTATTCAGCTATTCAGTATCAATCACTCATTGACCGAAATCAATAGATGAATTCTATAATTAATCGTCGACTCAAAATTACCCAACCGAAAATCCCGATTCAACTTAATAATTCTGATTGAAGTTATCCCTAATTTCAAGCGACATGGCGGAGTTTCACCTTGAAGACATGGCCATGTTTCCAGTAAGTTATTATATCCTTAATCTATACAGAATCGAAGCACTGATCATTACCTCAAATTATTTAAAGACTTTCACGAATCTACTGGAATTCTATACACAATTAATGCGAAAACGACGAGTGAAACGGTTATTGATGATTCAAGTCCTACCCGAATATACCACGATTCGTCACGGGCACATCACAAGTATCGATTTACTATCTTTAATTCAACTCAAATTCCATATGATCAATCGAGACAGATGAGAAACATACCTGCGAGCTTCCGCCGACCGCGCATCGATCCTCTTCCGGTCATGTTTCCTTTCAAAGCCACGCGTTGAATCCAAGAAATGTTACAAAAATCGACAGTCCTTCTTTTTACTCCGAACGCAGAACAGAGAATGAATTTTCCCGGTTCACTTCCGCCCTCATGGCTAGAACCGGAAAAACGTTAAAGCGCATGACATAATTC
>JAUMHM010000078.1:13363454-13381405 GCA_032362435.1 Melikaiella ostensackeni
AAATGCTTCTTCATCTCTTCCAGCATTATTGAGAAGTTTAAGTAATCTTTTCATTATGTTTACATTATTAGATATAGATGGTTTCAAAAATATAAAAAATTTATATACTTGTTTTTGAAAAATTCTTCATCTCTACTGAAATTGTGAGTTTAATAATTTCTAGAATTATTGCGTTAGAGTTCTGTGCAGCTTTGCGATAAAAGTTAGTATACAATAAAACTGTAAACCTCTAAAAAATATGTGTACTTAAAAGTTTTTAAGTGTTTTTACTGGATGTATTATTGTACACTTTTTAAATTTTATTTTGCAGATAATTCAGAATTTAATAGAAATAGTATTTCAAATAATTGAAAACTATCCTAAATTCGCTGTGAAATAAAAAAATATACAATATTAAATACACAAGTGTATTGTTTACTATCAGATGCACTGAAAATCAACAATCCGCTTCAATAAGATTTTTGACACTTTTTCAAAAAATATCATCGGGTTCCGGGACAGAATCTTTGTCACATACAAACATAATTAAAGTCGCCATCATATTAAATAATTGAATAATTTGTTGATAATTATAAATTGAAAAATATATTTGGGACACTCTATGCATGTATACGATCCTGGAAATGAGGTTCTAGTAACTCAAACTTTAGCAGATACGTCGAAGAATTTCTAATATACCAATGATACACATTAGTATAAAACATTTGAGGTAGCGCTCGACGTTATAACAAATTTTACTTCAGAATTTAGTTCTGAACTTTAATGTATGGTATAAAAAGAAATAAAATTTGGAAATGGAAGTATTCATCGACATTTTACATACCGCGTTTCACGAGGATCGTTTTATAAGTTTGGTATAGAATCAGATGATCAGATGATGATAAAATAATATTTTCTAAAACAGGTTTGCCTTTATTTCTTAACATTGATCACTTTTTCATTGGACGAGAATATCTTGCCACCGAGCCAGGTCTTCAAGTTGGGGAGCAGAAATAAGTCGCATGAGGTGAAATCTTAAGAATAATGTGGATGAGGAATCAATTCGAAGCTTAGTTCGTGCACTTTTGCTATTGCGATTGCGGAGATGTGAGCCGGTGCGTTGTCGTGATGAAACATCACTTTCTTGTGAGCCAATTGTGACCGTTTTTTTGTAGCTAGACTTTTAAGTGGTCCAATAATGATACACGGTACGTTCCTGTTATAGTTTTACCCTTTACCAAGTAATCAATGAAGATAATTCCTTGGCAATCCCAAAATACTGTGGCCATCACCTTCTCAGCTGAGAAAACAGCCTTCGTCTTCTGAAGCGCACTGTCATCAGGCAGTACCCACTGCTTTGACTGTTGCTTCGTCTGGAGTGTATAGTGGTGGATCCAGGTTTTATCGACAGTTCCGAATCGCTGCAAGAAATTCTGCGGATTGCGATTAAACTTCGCCAAAGACTGCGCTGAAACATCTTTTCGGTTGCGTATTTGATCAGGAGTCAGTAATCGCGGCACCCATCGATATGAGAATCACTTAATCTTTTTGTCTGAAAAATTATAAATTTATTTCCTGTAACAATTTAAACATTCTGCGAAAAAGAATATACAAAAAAATAAGAAAGTATATTCGAGAGTTGATGGGGCTCTATAGATTCATAAAAAAAGTTGGAAAAAGTTCATACTATTAAAAAATGAAATTACACAGTCTGGTTTTGAACTAAAAAATTGAAAAATTAGATACCCACATTAAATAAATTTGATTTAATGACCTTGTTTTCACGGTATTCAAGGATTTTTAATTGCCAGAAATGGTTTGATTCAGTGTTTAGTTATAGTACGAAGGCCACCGTCCAAGTATCACCGCGCCAAGCGCTACTTAACAACGGTAATCGAACGATATACCTGTAACAACTCTATGTGTCTCAGTGGATACATGAAAATTCGTCTGACGAATCAACACTAAGAAGCTTGAGAATAAAAATTTTCAAATTGAATCCTTAAAAATTCAACAATTTTAAATTTGGTCCCCTCGAGAGCAAACAATTTTAGGGTCGCCGATTTTTTAATTCTACTTTAGTTATATTTTATCAAGTGCATTTATGAGTAAAATGAAGATGACGCAATTCGCTTAGAAACTCTTTTTTGGACAAGATATTTCGTATCCAAGTAAAACATCTTCTTGCCATTAGTCCTAACCCTAATTATGATAAAAATAGTGATAAGTGGGATCAAGAAGAGTACTTCGATTTTAATCTTTTTCAAATATTTAATAATACAATTCGTATTTCAATATTGATTTTGTAAGTTGTGAAAAAATGTCTCTCTAATTCTGCTGGAATTCGAACCCAGGTCTTCAGATTGTTGGTCTAGTGCTGTTAGTCACTAAGCTACAGAGTATGAGATTAATTTTTCACAACCTACTACAAGCGAATTACTAGCCTTGTAAGATACATGTTTCTCGAAAGCCTAAAATCAATATAAATTTGATGGTAAGGGTTTTGGGCAAATAAAATTCAGTAATGAAATATGTTGTCGTGTTTTCCTCCACAGGCTTAAATTGAGGCAAAAACCCATAACATCAAATTTATATTGATTTTAGACTTTTGAAAAATATGTATCTTACAAGTCTAGAAACTAAAACGTAATTCGCTTGTAGGAGGTTGTGAAAAGTGAATCTCGTACATTCCGTAGCTTAGTGGAAAAGAAATTTCTTCACAACTTATGAAATCAATTTATCAATAAAATTATTTGAATATTCATATGAAACCAAGTGCTTAGACCAGTAGAAACAGAGAAAATTATAATTGTTAACACACTTGATTTATTTGGCCTTACCTTATTCACGTTAAAAACAGACCCTTTAATAAAAATAAAGAACATCGAACAATATGGAACACGAAACAAAGTAACTATTCTCCCCTTCGAAAATTGAGATGTATAAAAATCTGCATCACTTAGAAGAAAAGTATCCATAAAAAAATTAATTTCTCAAATTACTAGTAGCACTTACTTCTAAATTAAGTTTATTCTGAAGAGAAAAGTCTCCACTATTTATGGCTGCTGTCTTGATAAACGCTAATAAAATTTAATAAGACGAGATCTTACAATTTTCTCAAACCTTTCATCAAATTCCTTAAATTTATATTTCAGGAACAATTTAGAAGATTGAAACCCTTTAATAAACTTTATAAATATTTTTACTTCCCGTTTAATTTACATCGTCACATCTAAAGGGTAATAATTTAGTAAATAGTACATTTTCTCTTTAAAATGAGCCCGAAAAACTTAAGAATGCCGAATAGTTTCAGGAATAGTAGTAATTTAGAAATTTGGTAATTTTCTCCAGTAGAGAAGTAATAAATATATGAAATAATAATTATAAATAAATAATAAAATGATTTGAACGTATGACCGAAGAAATTTCTTTTCGAAACCTGCTGTGCCCCTTTCCTCTACCCAAAATATTCGCAAATATATGTACCTCTAAGAAATGTATGCATACTAAAAAATGTTTATCTCTTCCGTAATTATCAAGAGTTTTAGTAATCTTCTTATTATGTTTACGTTAATAACTTCATTTTATATCATTTATATGATATATTGTAATTTTCCTCAGCTAAGGTACTCGTTCAAAGGGTTGTTGAATTCTCCAAAGTTTATTCAATCTAGTCACAAAATGAGGGTTTATTACAAATACAGTTCATATACATTAATTTAGGCTAGTAAAACGAATTTTCAAAATTTTCTACTTATGCCCTGATGCTTTATTACTTTCCATTTTTATTGTTTATTCTGAAGCAGAATATATATTATATTGAAAAAAAACGTTCTGCAATTTCTTGAAGGGCAAGAGATTAAGGAATCTTTCATTGACCTGGATGAGTATTAAAGTCCTTTCCTTTTTATCCGCGAAATTCCGCTTTCAATGCTCTTACCAAATTCTAAAGATTCAGTGATTTATTCTTTCAATAGAAACAGTTTAAATTAGCAGAAAAGACGTATTATTCAACGATTTAAATTTTCGTGTTAATGCTTAGTTTTAACATTTCTGATTTATTCACCGAATTTATAAGATTTTATATGCAAAAATTTCTAAGACATTTCACGTTTTGTATTTGCAGTCTTAAACAAAATATTCAAACATTCATTCGAAATAAATTGCTTAGAAAAATTTGTTAAATAACCAATTTATTGTCTTAAATTGTCGTAAAGCATCTTTTCCCTGCAAAGCAATACATCATTAATAATTATATTATGCTCTTATCTAATATTTGCTAGTTATATCATCAAGATTTCATTTCCCTCGAGTTGAATTATCCTTTCTTTGAAAATCATAAATTGTGGGAAATAAGAATCGAGAGTTCGATTTTTATGATATCAACTTCAAAGAGAGTTCTTCGATAATCAAATATCAAGTGTATATGTGTGTACCATGAGAGTGACGCGTTGAATGCCTCGTCGATCAGAAGGTGGATAATAGGATCATCCATTTCTCAATTTTTTTATGTTCGTATGTGAAACTATAAGCTCTTAAATCACTGATAATACCAACATAATAAAAAAAAGCTTCTTTGCATTTATATTTAGAAAAGAAAAATGTATATTCATTTCAACTGATATTTACGTCGCACCCATTCTTTCATCTTTATGTGACGTCACTTGCTTTCCATGATTTCTAAGCACAACAACTCATACGTGTTGTGTATAGTAATTTATTGGCATACCCAGCCACACTGATACGTAATTATTATTATACCACTAGGTCAAACACCTTTCGGGGTTCTAGCCTCGTTATACTACCGGAAATCAAAGAATTTTAATGGTAAGGGTAAGTAAAGGATGTGTAGGACAAGGGGTAGGTTTTAAATCAGTCTAGAAGTCGCGTGTGACTTTGTGCATTAGCGTTTTACCGCATATATTTCGCAGGAATTGTATGCCAACAGTGTTCACTTTACTCCTATTCTTTTCTCGATACGTCCAGGTCTCGCTACCATACAGCACAGTGGGTGCAAGCACAGAGTTATATATCGCAATCTTAGCTTTACACGTTACATTTTTACTTCTAGTAATAGCTTGTACACTGCCGATAATTTTTCTACTCACGCTGATTCGTCTGGACATCTCTGCATCTATCTTTCCGTCATCAGTGAATAAACTTCCAAGATACACGAAATCATCAACTTGTTCTATTGTCTCTTCGTTTAAGGCAAGGCTGCATACTGTTTTCTCGACCCTACTTTCAAATACAATCATTTTTGTTCTATTCACGTTAATCTTGAGACTCATATACTTCATGCTGATAACCAGTCTGCTCATCATTATCTGCAAATCATCGACTGATTCTGGCGTAACAATCTTATCATCTGCAAACGCCAGTCCACGCTCTTTCACTGTCCCAAAGTCAACACCTTCTTCGTCGAAGAGAGCCATTCTCAGACATTTGTCCATGTACGAGGTGTGGCTGTTAAATAACCGGAATGATACTCGAACAATTTTTATTTACCAAATGATTCAATAGAGATGTCATCCTCTTCAATGTAGTCCCCTTCCCAAACCCTACACTGCTCCACACGAATCTTCCATTGTTTGAAGCAATGTTGCAGGTCCTTTTCTGAGAGGTCTTTCATGAACGGCGCCGCTTTTTTCTCCACAGTATCCACCGACTCGAATCTTTTTCCTTTTATTTCAGACTTGATTTTCGAAAACAGAAGAAAATCACATAGGGCTAGATCAGGTGAGTATGGTGGGTGATCCAATATGAGAATCTTGTTCTTCAACAGAAACCTCCGGACAGACAGCGCCTTGTGTGCTGGCGCGTTGTCCTAGTGAGGAATCCACGAGCCATTTTTCCACACTCCAGTTCTTTTTTTTCTTACGCGTGTAAATATTTATTTAGAATTTGTCTAACAGTTTTTTATCGATATTCACTAAGTCAGCAATTGCTAGAATGCTCAGGCATCAATTTGTTCGATGTTACCGTCGGTTTTCGATGTGCAAGGACGGCTGGGAAGCGCTGTTCTACATTCACACTCAACATAATTCCGGTGGAGCTTTGGTAGACAATCAACTTCGAACAAAGGTTACTGTTGTACTGAGGATCGTACATCCTAGAAATTTGGAGGGTAGGGGGAAAAAACACAGATCAATATCAGACCCTGCTTGTTGTGACCGAGGCCCCAAGCAAGTGGCAAAAAATCAGTCCGGTTATTTAATAACCACACCTCGTACATGTTATGGTTTATCGTTTAAAGGATAAAAAATTCTCAATTTTTTGAATACACCAATATTTTATGTACAAAATTTATTCGTGTTGATCAAATGAATCTATTGAATTATATAAAAACCTTCTATGACCTATAAAAAAACATTCCTTCATGAGGAAGCACAGTGTTCATGAAATTATCACAATTATAAATACACCACATAATGAACGCGTCCACCAAACTTCTTTGCAGCGGTTTTTAGGTAATATAATTGTAAATAAATATATATCAATATTAATATATGAGGATGAAAAATTAATCACTTTCATTTACTTTCATCATTACAATATATTATTATTATTTTATTAAAATTAAATTTTTCGCCATAATTTTTTTATATTTTGCAGTAAATAAGCAAATTATAATTTCAAGGAAATGTTTAATGAGTATCGTCCCCAAATATTATATATTTTATTATATTAAACATGAATCAAGGTTTACTCAGTTGACTAAACAATTACAAAAAAATACTTTGTTACGTTTTTTTCTTTGGAATCATGAAAAAAGTAACAAAATTTAGGTTGAATATAAATTTAAAAATAGACAGGTGTTAATAAATATGACTCAATTGATTTTAAAGGTAGTTTTACTATTAAAAAGAAGTTAGACATGGCTGTTACCGGACACTACTGCCATCCGACCGTATTTAATATAATAACACTCATCACTTACATATTTTTTATTGACTTATGGGAGAAATATATGCCAATTAAGGTTAGAAGAAGGGAAAAATACATATGATTCTAGAAAAATCAGTTTCCAGAGATTTACGATAATGAGACACTCTAACTGTATATTTGAAATTTCAAATACATTTTTTTACATTTCAGTGTGTTCCAGTAAACGAATTGAGATATTAATGAGCTTTTTTCTGCTGGAACATTTTGTTGGATGTCTCAAGACTTGTGTCACACGAAAGCAAATGCCAATTCGAAATTATTTTAAAAAATATATACCGAAAACTTGTTCAGACACGTCGCGACTCTAACAAGTTTTATAGACACACATATGATGCTTTAACTTTGAATTTATGAAACATATATTAAGAGTTAGAATATAAGTGAAAACTCTGATTTCCGCACTTTCTTGACTTTATGAATATATTTACGTTTTATTGAGAATTGAGAAATCTCTTATCTGATATTGAACATGATCCACTAAGTGCATTTGATAATTTTTATACGTTGAATTAATGTGAGTATAAAGAGAAATCGAAAAAAGAAAGTCATTTGGGACTTCGGCCAATGTGACTTAGACACTCCGCACATGGACCAAAGTATTCTGGTCCGAGCTCGAAGTTCATAGTTATTTTGATCTTAGACCAAAGAGTGTTGGTCCAACTGCGGAGTGACCGGTTGATTCTAGGTTGGACCGCTCACCGCGCTTGGACCGAAACATATGGTAATATATGGAACAGCCAGGAGGACATAACGCAGCCTTGCATAACGCCCTGCTTAATATCAAACCAATCGCTCAGTTGTTCATTTACTCTTACACTCGCTTTACTACCATTATGTATTGATTTTATTGCTTTTAGAATTCAATTATTCACTCCATTCTCTTTCAGGACTTCCCAAAGTTCAGTTCTATTTACCTTACTGAAAGCTTTTTCCACATCAACAAATGCACAGAAAACTTTTTTGCTTACTCTCAAACTTTTTTCTATGATCTGTCTCAAGCTAAATATCTGATCCGCACCTGGTTTCCCTGGCATAAATCCACACTGGACTTTCCAGATCCTTTCTTTAGTTATTCCCATAACCTTACCAATAAGTATTTTGGTAAATATTTTGCCCACGGTACCTAGTAGGCTGATCGCTCTATAATTAGTACAGTCACCTTTATCACCCTTTCTCTTATAGCGTGAAATGATAATCGCCTTTCTTTGATCACGCAAGACTTCACCGTTCTTAGCATACATATTCATAAATTCGTTCAGCCACATCATCAAATATCCGCCACTGCTCTGAAGTATTTCAGCGGTAATACCGTCCACACCAGCAGCCTCAACATTCTTTAGTTCCTTCATTGCGGATATAATTTCGCGGATATCGATTCTTATTTCACCACCTACAATAGAATTGTCTAGCATATTCCCTGCTGTCTCACAGTTGTTATGCTCTGTAGCTTGACCTCCATACAATTTTTTGGAAGAATCACTCACACGGTCTTTCAATTTGTCCATATCCCATACAATTTCACCATCAGCATTCTTAATTTCGATTAACTCAGTGCTAGTATCTCCTTTCCTAATCTTCTTAACCCATTTCCGAAATCATATTTCAATTCGTTCAAAGTCATTTCGCATTTTTTTTCTTCTTTTGCTTTGATTTCATCCTTCCTCTCTTTGACCGCAGTACCGCACAGTTCAGATGCAATAATGAAGATGCTATCTCGTAGTATTATCTATGCACTCTCTACATATGTATTGCTTAATTCTGTCTTTTAGTCTTCTCTGTGATGACCTAAATATTAATTCAGCTTTTCACGATATAATATTTGTACTCCTGGTTTCTAAAAATTCTCTATTTTAACTCGCGTCAGCTACGAATTATTATTAATTCTTCTTCTCTACCATGCTTGACGTAGGTTTATTTTTGAAACTATGAGGTAGTGATCCCTTTCACAATCGGGACCTCTTATAACCCTCCTATCTCTTACAAGCCCACTCATTCTCTCACCCGCTACAACAAAGTCAATCATACTGTGACTTTCTCCTCTGCGCCAAGTGCACGTGTGACTCATTTTATATCTGATCCAAGTATTTTTAATAAACAAGCCTTCTTCTACGCATAAGCTAATCAATTTCTTCTCATTACCCTGTCCGTACCTTCGCATTGAACACCAACCCAGCTTTCATATCTCCGAGTAGGATGATTCTTGCCCCAGGATCACAAGTATCTAGAATATCATTTAACGAATCTCAGAAGGTATCTTTTACATCACTACTCTCACCATCAACTGGAGCGTAACATGATATAATAGCCTTCTGATTCCCACTTTCAGTCTAACCCACAGTAACCTAGGAGATACACAATCATACTTATTGAATGCTGTTTTGCTCTCTCATTCATAATCAGACCGACTGCTTGGCCACCACGTGTTTCATTATTTACTCTTGACCATAGTTCAAGTCCTTTTTCAATCTCTCTTATATCACATTCCTTCTCCTTCGTTCAGGTACACATAAAATATCAAGCTTTCTTACACGCATTGTATCCCGCGATTTCCTTTCCTTGAGATCAGTTATACATCTAGCATTTCAAACACACAGTCTCCATTCATCGCCTGAAACTTTTCCAAGTGCATGCCTTTTGTCAACAAAAATGTCAATCCAATCCGAGGCTACATTATTAATCGTTTTGTCCATTATTTAAAGTTTATACTCAACTGCCAAATATATGTGATAAATGTTTTTTATAAGTATAAAATCATGTACAAACTGAGCAGCTAAATCGTTAGAACGTGGTGTGTCCTTCGGGGTGGTCCAACATTTTTTTGGGGGATTTCCATGCTCCCCCCCCCAATTTGTTCTAATCCACAAAAAAATTAATGCTTATTAAAAAAATGATATTTAGAGATTTCGGAAGCATCATGAAGTTTAACACGCATTTTCCATAAGAAAAAAAGACGTTTTGGTAAATTTTATTCAGAATCGGCAATATTGGGTGTATGGAGTTCACCTATAACATTTCTCTTTACAATCAGCCATAAAATACGAATCAAAAGTAACTTTTTGAATTTCAACCCCATGAGGCTGATTTGTAGGATCTCTAAGTAACCCCATTAGTGAAAAATTGGGTTTTTCGAGTTCTTGGCGCTAATTATAATTTTTTTCGCGGTTTCTATTAGTACAAATTGTTTTTTATACACGAAATTATTACATACACTATCAATTAGATGTTCGAAAGAATTGTTTAAACAATTTATTATTGTTTATAGCAATTTTTTCTCAGAATAGAGCTGGAAAGTAATTTGCTTAGAATAATGCTAGAATGTTGCGATTTTACCTGAAATTTTCCACTTCTTGTCCACTTTTTCTTAGATTAAAGTGATAACTAATTTAATTTAACTAACCTAATTGCTTAAACAACTCATTATTGCTTATAACTATCTTTTCCTATAATGTTGCTAGATAGTTGCAGTTTTTCTGAAATTTTTAATTTTTCGTCCATTTTTCAATCAGAGTGAGGTAATAATTAATGCAAGTGGACAAAAACAATTGTGCAAACAATGTATTATTGTTTATAACAATCTTCTCTTAATATGATGCCGAAAATTCACGTTTTTTTTTTCTCAAAACTTCAGCTTTTTTTTGACCTTGTAGCTGTGAACAAATAATAAATGAGCATCAACAAGAAATAATGTTTCAAACATTTTGTTTGAATTAATATTTCTAAGACATTATCGAAAGAGTAAAAATACTTGATTCTAAGAAGAATGGAATGCTATTTGAAAATTGGTTCTTGTTGGTGTTCAATTATTATTTGTTTATAACTGAAAAGTGGGAGAAAAGCTGAAAATTTCAGAAAAACTGCAACTTTTTAGCATTATTCAAAGAGAACATCATTAAGAATAATATTTAATTGCTTAAAAAATTATTTTGGTTACTTTAATTCATTTTTGCCTTGCTTTAACTGAAAAGTTGAAAAATTCGAAAAAAAACCGCGAATTTTTGACTAAGAGAAATTGCAAAAAAATAATCATTAGCGCCAAAAACTCGCAAAACACAATTATTCATTCATGGGGGTTTTTGAGACTCTATAAAACAGACAAATTCGAAAAAAAATCAATGCATTTTTGGACCATTCTAGTATCCATTAATAACGTCAGTCCCATCAAACTTCGGGCATTAACAGAAAAGTCTGAAAAGAAAGCCAGAACCAAAGGAGTCATTATCGGTTTGTGTTGTACACTGAGGAGGGCACCAGCCTCTTGTAGTTTGGTCTTTGAGATGGGAAGAGACCATTCATGACTTCACAAGTGTGATAATAATTCTCAACCCTCAATAAAACTTGGCAAACTTTGAAACTTCCATAATTTTCCGTTACCCTCCCAAAGCTCGTCCCAAAGTTACACATATTTCCAAAAGTTGCAAGCATTTTCATAAATTTCCCTAAATTTCCAAAAATGTCAAACGTTTTCGTCACATTTACAAAAAAAAAATTCCTATGTGTTAACTTTGCGGACCGCCTCCGACAAGGATTTCTTCGAATTTTAGAGCTTTTTTAGCCCACTGAATAGCGCCGTGAATGCGTTCATATTCGTCATCAATAAAAAAATTTTGCGCCACAAGACCCTAAGAGTTATAGCAGGTGTTACGAGGGAGGGGGGGGCGAGAGCTAGAGACAAATCATATTTCACATTGCATGACCTTGAAGATCTCCAAATGCGCCGGTATGCGCCATTAAACAAAAATTTTGCGCTGCATTGATAACCGAGTTATCAGCGACACAAAAAGGGGGGCTTGCGCATTAAATCCTCTACAGTAATATTAAATTAAAAATAACGGATATTGAGGCACACGTCTTCAAATATGCTCATATGCGCTATACAAATTTTCTGCATATCTTGAAAATTTTCCAAGATACTTCCCAACCTGATGACATCAGATAACTTTAATTTGCAATATCAAAGTCGATAATGGGCTTTTTGGATAGGATTTCCAATGCAATCATATGCGCCACCTTTGAAATTAACAAAAAATCATAATCAGCCCTCTCATTACCACTTATGATCGATACATCCCAACCTGATAACACCAGATGACTTTAATTTGCAATATCAAAGTAGATAATAGGCTTTTCGGATCGGATTTTAAGTGCGCTCATATCCGCCACCTTCGAACTTGACAAAAAACCATAATCAACCCTCTCATTACTACTTATCATCGGTACATCCTAACCTAGGCACAAATGACCACCGAGAGGATTTCAAATGCGCTCATATGCGTCACTTATAAAATTAAAAAAAAAATATAATCAACTCTCTGTTTATCACTTATCATCAATCCAGTTCACGATGAAACATTAAATGACTTTTAAATTTTCAAAAAAGTTCTTGGTTTTGCGGAACGAAATTGTCTTTTTTCTTCCTGAATGAGAATTGATAGTTAAAAATATAAATCAAGGTGTGCTTTCGCCTACGCAAAATGAGATATCAAATTGAACATTTGGAAATTAAATAAGGGGCACTGGGGGCCGGTTTATGTGGCTCGAATGATAGCGAATTATGAAAAAGTAGGGTATTTGATGAGCCTTACGGTACACCATTTGCACTCACATATGGATTACTTTCCAACGAATCTGGGAGATTTCAGTGAGGAGCAAGGGGAGAGGTTTCATCAAGATATAAAGACAATGGGAATGGAATATCAGGGTCGATGGGATTTAAATATGATGGCTAATTACTGCTGGTCATTGAAGAGAGAAAGTGATGAGAACGAAGTGAAGCGTAAAAAAAAAACCGCTCGTAAGATCTTTTGAGGATAAGAAGGTTAGACACCATAAAAAACAGTGAATAGAGGGATAATTCCCGATATTCAATGTGAGGATCCAGAAATTGTAACAAAACTCTGTTTGGACAAATTGATTTGACCCTGATCCTCCCCTGATGGGATTAAACTGACCCCGTATTCGGATTCAGCGACCTCAAAAACGTTTGAGAGTAGAGGCTTTCTACGATCCAATGGTTTTCTTCATTTTGACCTTCAATGGACCTTGATCCTGACCTAATGGGGTCAAACTGACCACGGAATCGGATTCAGCGACCCCAAAAACGTATAGGTATGGTGGTTTAGCTCGGGCTCCAGAAAATTTCTGTGTTTTTTGGAGCTATGTAATTTTGGTAATGGCGAATTCTGTGCAAAGTCAAATTTAGAGCATAGACTGCCACTTTCGAACAGTAATTGCTTCTTTAATTTCAAATGACGTTCAGCATTTTTCTTGTGATTGATTACATCTTCGTTCACCTCTCCTTCTGTCACATTTTTATAGCAAGTTTTGCACGTGTCAGGTCTAGCTTACTATTTGAAAGTAAAGCCAAGATGACGGTTGAAATAATTATACTAAACAGTATTACTTAACGCGAATTGAGCCCCTGTTTTTTCCTGAATAATATTCTTCGAACAATTTGGAAACTTCTATAAAATTTAATGGAGGATTTCAAAATATTTTAGATTAATGGAATTCCTGTGGTAATGTGAACTGTGATGTGGAATTGATTCACAATGTTCTTCAATCATTGTTTTTAATTCTTCCGTCAATTTGACATGAATTTCGCGTCGTCCACCTGTCAAATTGTATAAGAGCTGCTTATTTAAATCTTTTTTGAAACATTTTCAACTCTTTTTTTGCCCAATCACAAAAAAGCACAAAAAAGTTTCATGCACACTGAAACATTTTCTTCGTCAGTAGGAAACAAGTAAATCCGATGAATTAACCGTCCTACTTTTTCACTTGCATTTGTTTCGACAGGATCCTTGCATTTTCACATTCCACTGAGGAGCAAATTTTGTTCATTATACTTCCCGTTATACCAAAAGTTTTTATGTACTTTTTCTTGTTGAAGCCTTGAAAATTTTTGCCAACAGTTTTCTCCGCAACAGGATTCAATATTTGAAAGATCTCTCTGGGATTATAATATCTTCAACACTGTCTACCTTAGTTTTGGACTTTGTAATATATTTTTTTCTCTAAAACAATAACGGATAATTCTATGATAAAAGTTTATTTGAAATTTTTATTAACGGTTTCCAATCGTACCGGATTTCTGGAACATTTTTTCCTATTTTTAATCCATAACTCTTCATGCCTATTTTTCTTTCTCGATTCATTTTGAGATTCTACCTTAAATTAAATAGGGTACTAACTTAAGTAAACCTGTGTCAAAAATAATACATTTACAGCTATTCTAAAAAATAATAATTCACTGGTTCTTTGCTTTATTGATAGTATATATTAGAAGAGAACTACAAACGGTTGCTATTATTTGTTTTGGTATCCGACTTGATATACGATATTTTCCGCTGCAACACGTTCGTAGCCGAGTAGGCACGTGCATAGGGCAGCGTCAATATTACCACTTGTAATTTAAAACATTCATAATTTTTAACCATCAATCCGTTTGAGCTAAAACTTTCTAGAAAACTTCTTGGAACCTTAATCAACAACTTTCTCACTGGAAGATTCTGTTGCTTGAGCACGTAATTTAGTATCAATAAAATTTAAAAAATCCCAAAATTGGCTGAGTTAGCGCGAGTTAAATTGTAAAAAGATTGAAATTTTTTGTTTTCGGAAAATCTACTTCTTACCAATTACTTCAAAAACTACAAAACCTGAAAATTTTTGCAACAGGCAAAAAAGATGAGCCTTAAAATTCTCTACAAGCATCAGTTCTTAAAATTCAAATTCGAATAATTTTTGAAACTGACTTTCAGGACAATACTTCTCAGGCTGAATCCACGCGTATTCCCTTTTGATCGCGAGAAGTTCAATTGACGTGACGCTTCGCGAATTAAAATAGGAGCGCACTGGAAAAGGAATCGTTGATATTTCAATTAAAAATTGTGCAGCTCAAAGAGATGAAAATGTCAGGAACATACTGCTATAATTGACTATCAACTGCATTTTCAAGTTTTCTGTTAATGTGAAGATCACACGAAATTGGTTACCATGTGATTTATTTAATTTGTTATCATAAATACAAATTTGGAGAGACAAAGATTTTTATTATGCATCACTACTTAATGAAGTTGATGCCTTATGATTCATACATGTACTATAATTTACGAGTATGGTAATAGTCTATTCATTGAACTGATCATCATCCTTTGTACGCTCTAATTACTCTGCATAATTTCCATCAATTTTTGATATATTTTTGATTATCACATTTTCTGATTTCAAATCACTACTTGAAAAAGAAGCCACAAATGTTAGATCCCTAATATTTGATTTTCGTTTGCAAAAAATGGTTTTGTCTTTTGCCAAGGATAAAACGAAATAACACTCTGCACTGGAAATTGAAAATTGTTGATGAATCAACAAAAATTAAGTCGCCAATGATGACGTCATGTTTTCAGACGAAAAACAAATAGAAAAAAAGCCATCCAAAGTCTGGGAAAACAATAAAGCCAATGTAATGGATTTCCGCCATTCTCCTTCAGACGGCTTCATTTAAATTGTGTTTACGGTTTAGCTATTTGTTTTTAATTAAATTAATTTACTCCATGCAAATTCACATGTCGCCAATTAGTTTTGAGGTGTACAGGTTTACACATTGATTCATATTTACAGTATCAAAATAAAAAGAATAAGAACATCATAAATAAAATGTGAGTAGCTTCTCGAGAAGCTGCCTAAATTATTCTAACCGGCACCTTATGAACATGGCTTATAGAATATGGAACTACTGTAAGTTAATTTGGCACTTCTAAGGGTCCATTCAAAGCCACTTTAAGTTCAATCTTAATTAAAGAGAAAATTACCCAAACACATTAATGCAATAATTTGACTCAATCTGCGTTATTACTAAATTCCATAATTTGTTTATAAAAGTACGAGCAAAACTTGCACATATATTATATGCAGTAATTATTCAATCAAATTTCTAGTTTATTTTTCACGTTATCTAAATTTAAGCGAGTAATTAAGTTGGAGAGGGAACTTTATAATAAACTGCGTTATTCACCTCTCTATGAGAAATAACTTCGCTAATAAGTCGTGATTCTTTATGAAAAGTTCTCGAAAGTTGAAGTTCTACAATATCGCGGATATCTGATTATGAATTAATCGACTAAAGGGAGGGAAAGAAAATTTTTTAAATAATTTTTCAATTAACAGTAATAATGTACAATAATCTATCTACCCGTATTAGAGCTTCTACGCTTCAGCTGGCTTATCGCGTGTTTTTATTTTGCGATTTTTTTCTGTCAATTTTTATAGCAATTATTACCTAATTTTAGGATCATTTATAGTTAGCGTAAGTAGTGTGAAAAATGCTCAAATTAAATTTCAAAATTTTTTTTTTTTAAAAATGAGAGGCAAACTCGATATTCTATTCACTATAACTGAATAAAAAGATCTCTGCCTTTTTTCAAAGAGTTCTGAGCTGAAGAAACAGATTCATTTGTCAACTGGTTTCTCTACATACTTTTCTTTAGTTTGAGGAGATGCAGGTAGAAACGATAATAGCAATATTTTTATATAGTTCTGAAAATTCTAACATCAGACAATTTCAAATTAGAAGTTTATGAAATTTGAATTCAAACATTAATGTTAAAAATGTATAAAATCGATTAATATAAAATAAAAACTTTTATGATTGGACAATTTCACGTTTGAGCCTTTGAAGTCGAACAATTCTTCATTGAAGATTTCAAAATCGTAACTGCTTGCAATTTAACAATATTTTACTGTAGAAGAAAAGCTAAACGATTCTTAAACTTAAGGTTTTGTATTTTATGATTTTAAATTGTAATTGTAAATTTAAGTAGTTTTCAATAATATGAGTATATGAATGAACTACAATAATCAGTTTCGTTAACTAGATTATTTCAATCAAATTTCCAATAGTTACGGCACTTTTGAAACCAATTATTAAAAATTTTTTTAAAAATTTTAATGACATTTTGAACATATTAAGAAGTCCAAATCGACATTTCCAGTAGATATAATTTAAACATTTCCATTAAACTACCAAAAACCAGCTTTTAATAGATCCGCAAATTTGAATGAGTTTTTAGTAGATGTCAAAGATTGTTTCATCGAATATAAATTCTATATAACGTTTAATTAATGTAAATATTTATCAAAATTTAAATAAACTTCTTTCTCTTACTTTTTCTTATTTTTTTGTGTTATCTTATTTTTCAAGCTTCCTCGCGCTTATTTTTCAATATTTTTAGTACTTTTCCAATATCCTTCACGTGTAGTGGGCATTTTTCCTATAAAATGTTCCGGTTTAAAATTTCAATTTCATCCCTGAGGTTTTGAAGCGAACGAACAAGTGACGTGCAATGCAATCCTAATATTCTAGAATCATTGAAATGATAACAGAATTCACAATGAGTAGAAATATTTGTACAATTTTATTTTACTTTCTATAAAACATAAATTTCCTAGAGGCTTCAGTTTTTAAAGGAAACAGTTTTTCCAAATTTACGCAACACATAAAGACGGGCGCCGTAAAGGCATTATATCACACCTCGAGTATCTTTCACTAAACAGTCTTCCGAAAATCGCTGTCCGTGACACTTCGCATCACAATTAGGAGAAAATACTTTCAAAAATCACGTCAGTTTCTTCCACACGATTATTTTTCTTCGCTTTTTTGAAACAAAAAAAAACAGGTAATGGAAATTTATGATTTTTGATAAATTACCAAAAATTGATGGAAACATTTGGAAATTCATGAGAGGTTTTGAAAATTTGTGGAAGGGTTTGGGAATTTATGAAATCTTTTAGAAACTTGTAAAAGCTTTTTGAGAATTATTGAAATTTGAATTTTCGCAATGAAAATTTGTGGACGTTTCCAAGCTTGTCAATTTTACTTAGTGTTGAAAATTCTTATCACTTTCATGACGTAGAAGATGGTCTTTTCTCATCTTAGAGGCCAAACTGCAGGACTATGGTGCCCTCCTCAGTGTACAACACACACCGATCATAACTTCTTTGGTTCTGGCTTCGTTTTCATACCTTCCTTT
>JAUMHM010000078.1:13381505-13394410 GCA_032362435.1 Melikaiella ostensackeni
GTATCTATAGAAAGGTATCCATTCTGTTAAGAGTCCTAGGTTTAGGGCAAGTTGCTGATGTATAATGCCCGCCACATTGCCAAAATCTACTTCACAGTTTTACAAATTTTTATATTGTTAAAGATTCGTGGACAAACGCCGAAAAGGGTATGAAGTAAAAATCTAATCTTATCTACTATATTAATATATTTATTTTATATATCTTAATTTTTTAATTAAAGCAACAGTTTAACCCGTTTATTACAGGAGAACGGTTACATGAACGACTAACAAATTTCAATTCTCTAACACGAGCACTATAGTTCGATTGAAATTTTGTGTAAACAATTGTGATTGGCTTGTTCTTGCTCGTTGGTTTAGTCGGCGACAAAAATTCAATTACAGGTCAGTGCGTTGATTTTCTCGATCCCCTCCGGATGCTCATGTTCCGTATCACTATCACTAAAGAAATTTGAAAAAGCAACTTCTATGACCCAAAAATTACTCGTAATGGTAGAATATGTACTAGGACTAAATATATAAGCATATCAGAATTTTTGGCTTTTTTTGGGTTCTCCAAAAACCCAAAAAGTAATTTTACAAAATCAACCCCTAACACTAAAAAACAACCCCCCCCCCTCCCCAAGAAAAACTTAGAGAATAAGTACAAGAAAATGTATATCCAAGGTTTGGACTGTTTTTTATCAAACTGAAAATCACAAAATTATTTGTCTGAAAACAACCCGTAACACTAAAGTCTACCCTTAATTAAAAAAATTAAATATTAAACCAAAAAAAGGTCACAAGTTAATGCTTTTTTTGGGTTTCACAAAAAGAGCCAAAAAGTTTCTAAATTCAAAATAAGTACACAAGTTCCCTTCAAAAAACTCCAAGTTATATCCTCAATCCGACAGTAATATTCAAAAATGCCCAAAAACTACCACTAGAATTTTAAGCGAAACAAATCTAAAGTGTCACCACGCAAAACAGTCAAGATATTTCAAAATTAAAAATAATTACACAGGTCATCTGCGCAAATTTCGAAGTTATATCTTCAATCCGACAATAATACTCAACAACACCCAAAAACCACCCCTAGCACTTTCAACGAATCCCACCTTAGCTGCCTTGAATTAAAATAGCCAAACAATTTTTTTTATTTGTTTCGTTAAAAATACTAAGGGTGTTTTTTCGACAATGTTCCTTCTATATAATAGTATATTTATTTATAAAACTGTCCCAAGATAATCCAAAATTAAAAAAAAAATTGTATGTGTTTTACAATTTGACTCATCAGAAGTTCAATTTTATATTTTTATTTTGGTTGCCCGCCTTTATCCGTTCATTTTTTGTGCTTTTGAAAATTTATAAAATTATAATAAGACATGAGTTTTTCGAATGAAGTTTTAGGATACTGTCTGTCTATATGTAATACGCATTCGGAAGGCCAAAAAATGGTCTTATTTTGTTCTTCTCAAACAACACCCCTACAAAGTGTTTCTTTTGGTATCAAAATGACCCAAGATTATTGGCAGAATATTAAAAAAATGTTTATGGGCCCCCAAGACAGTTTCTGAAAATAAAATGTTTATTTTATTTAAATAATCGCTGTTTGTGTATTTTTACTTCGACATGCATGTACAGTATACTTTTTTGAGTAAAGTACATCACTCATAGTTTTGGTGAGATTCAAAAAAGTATTTAGTGGTCCCCCAAACTGGTTTTTTAAAATGAAATGCTAAATTTTGTTTAAATCTGCAAAAAATCTGAGTGATATGTATGAATAATACCTGTCGAAGTGAAATAGATTAGCAACGATGATTCAAATAGGATAAGCATTTCATTTTCCAAAACCCGCCTGGGGGACCAAATTCTGCTAGAAATCAGGGGGCATTTTGACACCAAAAGAAACGCTTTGTAGGGGTGCCATTTGAAAAAAGAAATAAAGCCTTCCGTGGACCGCCCAATTTTTTTTTCATTTGCTAAAAATTTAAGTGATGTATTTGAGAAATAAGAGTACGTTGTATGCTTGTCGAAGTAAAAATATACAAGCAGCAATTATTTAAATAAAATAAACATTTTATTCACAAAAACCAACTGGGGGGACCCCTAAATATTTTTTTAAATCGTGCCAAAAATGACAGCAAGAGCAATACTTTCTAGGGAAACAGAAAAAGATAAACCTTTTTTTTTGGACCACACTAAATATATATTTTTTTTAATTTTGCCAAAAATCAGAGGTGATATTGACACCAAGAGGAACACTTTGTAGAGGTGCCATCTAAATAAAGCCTTTTTTGGACCACCCTAATATGTATAGTGTCAACGAAATTTAAAGTTGACGTTCGAGAGAACTATGAATAAAGAATTCTTTTTCTTTGTCAATAAAAAAAAAAGAAAAATCTTAATGTCAAAAGTTCGCAGGTCAATCGTTTCACGCTGAGAGGGCTTCGTGTGAAATTAAATCGGCAATACGATTCGCTTGATGTGCGCTATAAAGATAGTATCTCGGATGTCCTGCTTGATTGTGCCGCCTGACGGTAACTTCAAAGGGATCGAGAAAAATTCGAACCCTTCTGGCTTAATTCTATCTCTTTAGGTAGAATCTATTCCAAGAGACAATCATGCACTTAAAACCAATTTTTTTAAGCATGACAGTTTGAAGAAAAAAAAACTTTGAATAAATAAAGTAATGTACGGCTTAAGGCTATGAAAATGAATTTGAAAAATTTGGTGCAGAAAACTGAACAAATTGATTTACATACCTAATTAATAATTCACTTGCAGTATTTTACAGAAAATCTACTGAACATAAATTTATCAAAAGTTTGAAAATATTATTTCATACATTAACAAAAAGATTCAAGAACACTGCTAGAATATAACTTTTATATTGTAACTGACTTATCAATAAACTGAAACATTCCATTGTTTTCTCCACATCCCATCCTTAGTTGCAACGCCGCATTTTGATAACGTGAAATCATTCTCATTACTCCACCCACACTCGTTTCTTCTATATTCATCAATAAAATAATGAATCACACTGAAAGCAATTTCGTTGTGATTGTTATGCTTCATACAAAAAAAAGTAATTAGAAGGAACATAAAAACATCAAAATTTTCAATAAAATTTGTTTTAAATTCTAAATCACTTTTTGAGTATAGTCTTTCTTATCAAATCTTGGCCTTAAACGAGCTCTTTTTTACAGTTTTGTTTGCTTAAATTCTTTAATTAGGTCAGTATGCAGTATGTCATTCCGAAAATTTCGTTCCAGGACGAGGGGACGAAGGGGTACAGAGAGCGGCACTCTAAAGTCAGCAAACTCGTCCAATACCGCACTAACAAAGCGGGCTGTGCCACGGAAGCGCATAATTTCGTCAGTTCGCACGGTCCGCATTTCGCTTCATTCGCTTTCAGTGTTTACGTTATATGTTACAAAAATGTCGCAAGAAAACAAGAGGCAGTGTTTATCCTTCAAACCAAACAAATATTTAAAGAAATTTAATAAATATTTTTTACTGCGAACGAAAATCACATAAAAATGGTTCATACGGCCCTGACTGTTGACATTGGAGTCCGTCGGCTATATGTCCAAGGCTGTTTTAGGCAAGAACCAAAGTCGGACCTATGTTGAAATTTCAGTGTATTTCGTTTCCAGTGCGCCCCACGTGAAAGATTGTTAGTAAACTCATTGTATACCTTTCTTCTGTATAAGTTAAACTTCTTATCGCCTAGATAATTAAAAGAATGGTGTATGTTACACGAAACAGTATATTAAACAATACAATTTTCAAAAAAATATCTTGAGACATGTCGACAGTTAAATTCGCACATGGCTCTTAACAAACGATTTGCATATTCTGGGTTGGTTTCACAAACTTTGTACTGTTGCCAAATACATTTGAATCTGAATTCAACTGACTCCATGGCCTGCTCACTAAAGACGTCCAAAGCCATCTGAATTTTCTTATAAAACTCTGGTAAGTGGAAAAAAACTGCATGCACCTTAGATGTCACAGATGTTTCAAGATCAAGGTAGCATTTCATAAAAGCAGTAATACGGTTCTTGAAATCAGAATTTAGAAATTGACCGAAACATGCTTTCACTACTGCACTTACTTTATAAAAAGCTTGCACGTACTTTAAGCAATCGAAAGAGCTATGCATGCGATCTACTCGATCCAGCACATTTTTACATGAGTTTCTATTAAACGCTGAACTACCATGTGTTGCTTCACGTTCGACATGGCATACTTTTGTCCAGGCTAATGTTCGTTCCTCAAACTTAACTAGCATAAAGTATTTACTACGTCAAACATCGAATGTAGCTCAGGCGGATTTCAGCGGATGAATGGAGTTCCTGTATTTCTCAGCTTGGGAAACTTTCATACCCGCTGTTTGCCATTTGCCATAATTTTCTCGGATGTTTGATTCGTTCTTGGGCTACCACAGTCGCTTCGTTCATTTTTCTTTCCATAACACCAGGTACATGGGTAGAGACTGCTTTGCGACAAGATATGAGCAATAATATTTGCAATCTTTAGGTCAGCAGCAATGGTTCCACCAAAATTATTGATGTCTATTTTTGAGCACAGCTGCGAAACATTCGAAAAATTCTCCTCACAATTCCTTTCGACTGAATGGACAAACATAGCTTAAGAAAACCTCCTCCACAGTCAGTTCTAAGTTTAAGATGCACGTTGGAAGATTGTCGTGGATAAGGCAGTAATACGTTTCTTGAAATCAGAATTTAGAAATTGACCGATTCATGCTTTCACTGCTGCACTGAAATTATCCAAAGCTTGCATGTAGTTTAAGCAATCTAAAGAACTATTTATGCGCAACAGGTCTACTCGGTCCAGCAACTTGTTACATGAGTTTTCGTAAAACGTTGGACTACCATTTGTTGCTTTAAGTTCGACATAGCATACTTTTACCCGGACTAAAGTTGCATCCTCAAACTCAGCTAGCATAAGGTATCGACTACACCAAGCATCAAATGTAGCTCAGGAGACGTATTTATGTTCAGCAGTGTTGTGTCTTGATTACCCATAAATATCGTCGGATTAATGCAGTTCCTGTATTCTTTGGCACCTCCTGTTTGCAATTTACCATAGTTTTCTCGGATGTTACGAATCGTTCTTGAGATACCACACTCGCTCAGCTCATTTTTCTTTCCATAGCACCAGGTACATGGGTACAGACTGTTATGCGACATGGTACCAGCCATAATATTGGCAATCTTGAAGTCAGCAGCAATGGTTCCACCAAAATGATTGATGTGTATTTTTGAGCACAACTGCGAGACTTTCGAAAAAGTCTCCTCATAGGTCTGCACTAGTCCAAGTCTGAAGAGGTTTTTTACCTCCGAATTTTGGAATCGTTTTGCTTTGATTCCTTCTTGATATTTGTGACGATGAACTTCACCTTGTTCAGGATCTTCTGTCGACAGGATGGACAAACATAGCTTGAGAAAACCTCCTCCACAGTCAGTGCCAAACTTAAGATGCACGTTAAAAAAGATTGTCATGAATAAGACAATAATACGGTCCTTGAAATCAACAGCAGATGCAAAAGTTTCCCAAGCTAAGAAGTATAGAAACTGCATTCATCCACCGATATTTATGGGTAATGAGGACACGACGCTGTTGGACATAATGAGGTTCGTGATGCAAAACTAATCGTAGGTGGCAGCACCGAGCCGAGTACTAGACCCTATGTCGATGAGAGACGAAATTAAATATGGCGCTTGGTATGCACTGCGTACGAAAACGCAGCAATCTTGCCAGGGCTGTATTCGAGAATTCACTGGCGACCACAGGCCAGTGCTGGGCGGGCGTGCAGGGGGCAATACATTCTCATTTCAGAGCAGTGAATATCCTGAGGAACAAACTGCGCATGAAAATCACAGTTACGCTTGCGCAGTGGTGCTAAAATCGCCAGTACTTTTACACGTGCATTGTTTACCAGTGGCGCCAGCACAAAAATGGCTGACGTTCAGCTGAGATTGCAGGCCTCTGATTGGTCCTCTTCAAGATCAGTCTCCACCATTTGCCTTCATCGTACCCGATCCAGTACTCCCAGTGAATTCTCGAATACAGCCCAGTAGGGAGTGATGGGTGCATAGCTATGAGTGCTATGTGTCGTATATCGCCATCACACGTGATACCACGCAATGTGAAGACAATGGACGCACAGTGTGCAGTCATCACAAGGGCGACTTACGAACATTATTTTATTATAATATTTCATGGTTATTTTATAAGTCAAACTTACAGAATCATTACTCATTAAGGTTATTAAGCATTTTTCAAGTAATATATTCTTTTATATGGATTTCAAACTTGATCTTATCATAATATATTAAAAGTCTTTTTGCTCTTTTCTTAAAACTTCAAAATCTACTCCTCAGATCTGAATCCTATCTTATGGGTACTCTTGGGAGAAGAAATAAAGATTCATTAGTTATACTTGACTTTAACTAGGAGCGCCCTGCTCGTTTGGACTTATCTGCACATGCAGAGAATGTCTTCCTTTAGTCGATGCCTGGTTTCTCAGAATATAATTCAAAATAAATTTCTCTCCGCTCCTATGCTCTAATAAGACAGTTTTTAAAATAGAAAAATAACAAAAAAAAAGAAACTATCTAATAATTAACGAAAAATATTTTATTTTTAACTTACACGCTCTAATATCACAAATTCTAAACTACAGTAAAAATTAAAGGAAAACTCTCTAATGATTAACTTTTTATATTTCTGAATGGAACACTCATAGCCTCTAAGAAAATCTCCCTATAAATGGAAATGGCGCATCGAAAGCGATGGTTTCTCTTCATTTATTTAATTTTCATATACATAGAAAAAAAGGAAGGTTCTCTGACTAGCAAGTCGTCTATCAGATATTTTTCTCTTTTGTGAGTGCTTACTTGGTTCAGGCAGTAGACTCCCTCGCCCTGTTCGCTACTTGATAAAGATTAGACTCTCCTATGAGTGCTTACTCGGTTAAAAGAGTAAACTCTTTTGCCCTGTTTGCTACTCTAGTGAGCTTGATAGCTTATAGGAAGCGCTTACTCGGGTAAAAAAGTGAACTCCTTCGCCCTGTTCGCTGCTTTTTAAGCTGGGTAGATGCTGACAGCTCGCTGGCGAGCCTTCGAATGTCATACTCGCGACCTGCACGAGACTCTTCTCTCCTTTTCTCTTCTTCCATTAGATCAGCCAATGGTTGATCTACGTTGACACCATACTTGCTTGAGCAGCCTTATATATACGATCACGAACTAGTGTTGGGATTTTGTTTTACCCAATGGGATTACCTGAAACAAACGGAGAAATTCTCCCCTGACGGGGAGAGAAAGCAGACATGGGCTTCTGCACAGTGGTGCCCGGACGCGGATATCTTGAGCACGTGCAGAGGGACATCCCAACACCACCCCTCATGCGTCAGTGTGCGCGCGCGGTAAATTTAAAATTTCTTCAAAAGAAAAATGATTGAATTCTTAAGCCAGGGCATGGTTGTGAATGCTGAATTATTCTTTAATAAGAAAAACACGCTTTGAATAGGTGAAATAAATTGATATTTTGGACTGGTTTAGCAGCTCTCAAAATGATTATAACCATCCAAGAGCAGCAAACAGTATCGGGATTCTGCCCGAATCGACCCGGCTATTTACAAGCAGCTCGCGGCTAGAAATGAGGGGTCGATGCGACACGGCATCGTCCCCCCATCCTGGGCCGGGCACCAACAAAAACCGCCCAATCGATTCGGTCAAATTTTCAAGTTTGAGTTTTTAGAAATTTAAAAACGTGCGAGACGACTCGCAGGGAGGGATTAGCTAATATTTGGTAATTACTGAAGGGTGGAGGACATATCAAGGCTTTAGAGAGAGCTGTAATCAGGGTGCCACGTATATTATCGAAACGACGGCAAGCCCACAGACCGTGATCCAGATCTTTATCAATATCAGGATTGCAAGGACACTGGCTTGAATTTACAATATTTTTCCGGGCTAGACTAGCATTAAGAGAATAATGATTGCTCCTCATGCGACAAAGTGAGACAATACACTCTCTTGGTGCAATGAAGAAAACGAACCAAGGTTTTTGCCTGTGCTGGTAGAAACGTTGGGTGTAGTGCACGCCCTTGTTTTCACCAACCTTAGTATAGTACAGGTAATCTCTACTGCTATCCAGCAGAGATTTTCGAGCGGAACCAAAGAAGCCAGAACTGGGTAAAGAAACTCGAAGAAGAGCACCGTTACTGGCTGCGGACTTAGCGGCTTGGTCGGCCTGCTCATTTCCTCGAATTCCCTTTTGTGTCCAGGCTTCCAAACTAGAGTTACTGTGCGATTGAGCTTAGCCAGAGTTGCCAGTCTATTCCTGATTACAAAAATGATGCAAGATTTGATATTGTTCGGGCACACAGCTGCCATGCTATTAATGACACTTAAGCAGTCTGAGAAGATTACCGATTTAGTAATGTTATTTTTAATAATGTGATCTAGAGTGTACAGAATTGCATTTGCTTCAATGGAAAAAATAGTGGCAAATTTAGAGATTTTCCAAGAACAAATGGTTCCTGTCGAAGGGCAAACAAATACGAAACCTGCGGTTTCATCCGTCTCCGATCTGGAACCATCTGTATAAAAGTGAACAGAGTCCTGAAATTTATGATCTGCGAAGTCTTGTAAAAGAGCCTCTGGATCTAGGCTAGCCTGACATATACGGTCCAAGTCAAGCTCAACCTGAGGTGTGAATAAATGATCAGTATATGGAAATTCGAAGTAGGGGTGCGAAAATGACCTGCGAATTTGATGTTTGAAATTGGCAACTCTATCGAAAGCTCTGAAAAGTACAAAAGTATCTCTGATGCGATATCTATTTGTTCGGTTTGAAGGGTTCCAAACCTCCACCAAGCTATCTAGTAGAGGGTGGCTAAGAGTGGAAAATGATCTGAGAATATATCTCTTTGCTAAGTAACAAGAAAGTTTCTTCAGAGGAGGTTCACAAGTTTCTGCTAGTATAACATTAATCAGGGTGCTTTGTCTATAGCTTATAGCTAGTCTTAAAGCCTGATTACAAACTTTTTCTAATTTTCCGAAAAAATTTTCATGTTTAAACGTATGAATGTGAGAGCCGTAATCTATACAGCTTCTGATGAGTGCATCATAAATTTTTAAAAGAACACATGGGTCAGCACCCCACCAGACACCTCTGAGAACCCTAAAAATATTCAAAATCTCACGGCATTTTTCGGTCAGGTAAGCAAAGTGGGCGTCAAAGGAAAATTGGTAGTCTAATATTATTCCTAGGAATTTTACTGTTTCTGAAGGGAAAATTCGAATGTTATTTAAAGTGAGAGAAAGTGAATCGCTACTGAAATCTAAATTAGATTTTGGAAAAAGAACTAGTCTTGCCTTCTCTGGGTAGATTTCGACACCTCTTTGGACCAAAAAGTCGGAAAGAATGTCTGCACATCTTTGAAGAGAAGCCACACATTGTTCAGGATCCTTTGATTTGCAGAGGATTCATATATCGTCAGCAAATTCAACTAAAATGCAGTCATTAAAGATAAGAGAGTGTATTTTTCTTGTATATATTGGAAAAAGAATGGGACTGAGTATACTTCCCTGTGGCAGGCGCACAGTGTTAGTTCTAGGACCTACTAGTTCGCTTCGCCATTGACTTGGAAAAATATATTTTTACCTGCAGTGGAATTGTACACGAATCTCGCAATGGATTCAGGGATGCCTAACTCCCGAAGGTCTTCCACCAGGATCCGTGGGATGACGCTCGGAAAGGCTCCTCTTATATATAGAAAAAGACCGGCCGTGACCTCTTTATTAACAAAGCCTCTCCAGATTTTTGTTGCCAGTATAGCCAAATTCTCAGCGCAAGATCTTTCCTTTCTGAAACCAAATTGTGAAGGAGATAAAATCAAATTGTGTTCCAGATGCCAAATAAGTCTACTGTATACAAGTTTTTCCATAAATTTAAAAAGACAAGACGCGAGCGAAATTGGCCGAAATTTACCCGGAGTCGATTTTGGTAAGAAAATGACTAGAAAGTCATTCCATGAAGAGGGGAATAGACCGAAGCTGAAAATATTATATAGATTTCGAGAAGGGTCGATCTTGCCGATTCGGCGAGATGTCGTAAGATATTGTAATCAACTTTATCCAACCCGGGGGAAGATTTAGTTTTGAGCGAGGATAATGCTATTTCCATCTCCGCTTCAGAAAAGGGAGCCTCGAGAAACTGGTTGCTCCTTAAGTCCGAAGGGAAGTTGTAAAAAAAAACTGTCGGAGGACAAAGTTCGTCGATCAATAGGTGCAAGTTGGCTATTATTTCTCTGTCGGCCGAGCACGAGGCCACTGTTTGCTAAGTGAATTTGTTTTTAAAACATTTGACATCTCTCCAGACTCTTGATATAGGAGTCATTCTATCCAATGAATCACAGAATTTCCTAAAGGAATTTCTTCGTGCTTGGTTAAAAGAGTGTTTGGCTTTCGCCTCAGTCCTCTTCATTTCTATATAATTTGGATAAGTTTTTCTTCGCCTGAAGGCTCTGGTGGTTCGCTTTCTTTCGGCGACGGCTTGGTCGCATGTTTCGTCCCACCAAGGAGCTGGCACAAAATGTTTATTATCAGGATGATTGAGGTTTCGATTAGAATGTCTAATAGGGGAGGAAGATGGACAGGTAGAGGTAGCTGCCTCGTCGACTCCTTCAATGAACCGATTATAACTGGTGAGGGAATCCTGGGATGAATCATTAAACGTTGATTCATTATCTTTAACAAAATCAGATAAGTTATCAGAAAAGTTGAACCAATTAATTATTTTGAATTTATATTTGTGCGAAAAAAGGATGAAATGGGGATGGACACTCCGAAGATTGTAACCATCAGGTAGTGGTCACTCCCTATGGCATCCTCCCAAACATCCCAGGAACAGTAGTATATAACTATATAGAGTAGGAATTACAAATGAGAGGTCTATAACCGAGGGGGATTGGCCTGGACGGGTGACAAAAGTGTCTTTGCCATTGTTCAGGCATATGAAGTCTGACTGGTCTAATGAAGAGCAAAGCTCTAAACCATTGGAGCAGCTGTAAGAGCTGCCCCATGAGAAATGATGACTGTTAAAGTCACCTCCAATAAAGACTGAGTTAGAATTGACGGCTGAGATGGAGTCAAACAGCGTTGACCAAGTATTGCATAGAATGGAGTTATCCGAGGAGGGAACCCTGTAGACCGAAACGATCAAGAGCTCTCCCTCGGAAGAGTTAATTGAAACAGCCAGAGTTTCTAGTCTATTTTCTATGTTAATTATTGTAGAGATTCTGAAGAGGTTGATTCCTTTTCTGATGGCTATTGCAAGGCCGCCACCTCTATTGGATAATCTATCAGCTCTAATCAAATTGAAATTTTTTAATGAAAAGTTTTTGTCTACTTTAAGGAATGTTTCAGAGAGTAAAAGTATGTCATAGTCGTCGGAGATACTATGAAGGTCACCCTTCTTTTTCAATACTCCGCGACAATTCCTCTGCACAATTCTTAATTTTTTTATTTGCGCCATATTGAATTTTTAAATTAAATAATTGAGATCGATTTTGCAGGTCCTTCTTGTGACGGACGCAAAGAATTGGAAAAAAATTTAACGTTAAATAAAACACGGTTTAAAAGGTTCTCTTCCTCCTCTTTTCCGGAGGAAGTGTCAGAATTGATAACGGAGACGAGACCCGTGAGAGCCTCGATAATGTTGCTTATTATGGAAGCGGAATCCAAAGCAGCTGAGGATTTGGCTTCGCTCGACTTATGAGAGGAGGGGAGATGCAATGCAAAACCATTTGGTAGCGAATTAGGGTACCTTCCGTTATTGCGAAGGGAGGAGAAAATGGAAGTAAATGCTCCGCGATTGGGTTGCGATGATTTCCGCTGGGTCTGGTTCACCTGAGTCCTTGAGTGAGTATTAAGGTGAGATGCTGTAGCCTCGGAGTACGAACGACTTGGAGAGGGGGCTTGGTAAAAAGACGAGGGGGCAGGTACATCGTTTAGGTCCGGATGCTCGGAGAAGTTTACGGTGGCGGAAGGATGTTGAGCAAGAGTTCCGTTCCTGGAGTTCTTTTTTGGTCTGATCGCATCTTTGGCTTCGGCAAATGAAAGTCCATGCTTAGCGGCATAAGATCTGAACTGTTTTTGGAATTGAAATTCGGGACAGTTTTGAGAGGTTGGGAGGTGATTACCGCCACAATTGAAGCATTTTGGGGGGCTGTTCGCGTTTGAGCAGGGTTCCTGTTCGGAGTGAATGTTGGGGCTACCACACTGCTTGCAACGGGACTTTGACCGACAGTTTGTGCTGATGTGTCCGTATCTAAGACAATTTAAGCACATTTTCACTTGAGGAGTGTACGGTTGGACAAAAGATGCGGCCTTGAAGAGAGCAACTTTATCAGGGAGGGTTGTGCCTTCAAAGGTTACTTGAACTGAAGTGGAGGGCAGGATCGATTTTTCTTTGGTGTCTTTGTTGATGACCTTTCTGTTTAGACGACGAATATTCAGCGCAGAGGTCGCGTCTCTCAGAAAGCCAAGGATCTCTAGATTGTCGCAAATTTCCTTATCTAAAAATTCGAGAGGTACATTTCTTATTACACCTTGACAGGTGACAAAGCTGGCGGGTACGAAAGCGAATAGACCTTTGTTTTTCAGGGTTTGAGTGTCATTCAGGATTTTATTCGCGTCGTTGCTAGATCTTACGGTGATGCACAATTTTCCGAAACCCTGTTTTTCTACATTTAGTACCGATTCTTCATAGAGAAGAGTAAAAACTTCACCATATGTCATGGGATTAAGGTCCTCCTTGGCTCTCTCGGAGGCGCGGTCTCTTTGAATCATGACTTTGCATGTACCTTTCTGCCTATTACT
>JAUMHM010000078.1:13411842-13422905 GCA_032362435.1 Melikaiella ostensackeni
GTTATAAACAAATTTTTCTCGGCTAATGTATTTGCAAACTAAAAATTGCGTTTTTCTTGTGGAATATACTCAAAAAAGCTTGCAATAATTCCTTGTTATCAGTTGATAACAATTGATCATTTGTCAAAGAAAGTTGATTACTACTCGACTTTCTTTTTTGGCATACAGAATAGTTTGATTTATTTTGAAAATAACCTTCTGTGATAAAATGATCGGAGTTAGTGCTATTGGGCAGACACATAATGAAATTATTAATAACAATAAAAATAAAGGATCGTTATCGAAGTATCTAAAAATTTTAAAAATTTGTTATTAAGAGTTAATTACGCTAAAAGAACAAAGTTTGAATGCTCAAAAATAGCCAAAGAATGCATTTTGTTAATTAAGTTTGTTTAAAAAATTATCAAATATTAGCAATTCATAGCAAGAAGTTATTGCTAAATAATTGGCTGTTAAGCCCGTGAAAACAGTGGAATTTTATTTATAAATACATAACATGATAAAAATTTGTTCAAACATTTTTTGTTTACAATACAAATTATTTATTTTCATCGAATAGTTCTTGAAAATCTAGAAGTTAGTTATTTACAATTGATTGCGTTGAAAGTTTCAAGTTTGTGCGTTCAAAAGTAGCCAAATAGTGCGTTTGTTCATTAATATTGCCTAAATAATTATCCTTTTTTATTGGATGACCAAATATGGTACTTACTTAGGTTTCATTTCCAGGTAATATATGATCGATTTCGTGAAAAAAGTTTATGTATATTAATAATATTTATATTCGCGATGTTAAATTAGAGGTGTTTATAAACATTACAAACTATTTCATGTTGCTGGAGATAAAATTAAAATAACGTGTAGATAGTTAAAGTGCTGAAAGTGTCCCTTAAGTTACAAGTATTCATACCGTTTTTTTTAATCTTTAAAATCTATTGTCGCAGCGCTGCCATCTAGTTGTGAATTTTGAGATTTAAAATTGCATGATTAAAATAAAAGACAATCTACTACAATTGGGAGGCAGTTCGCCAAGAAAGCAGTCACGTTTGCAATTTGGTTTCAAATCTTGCGTTTTTTGTGTCAAACCAATCGTTGCTTTTATTTTTTATTGTTATCTTTTTATATACATTTTTATATTTTTATTGTTGTTGTTTTTAAGTTGTAAATTCAATAAGCCCCTGCATGGCAGGGGCATCAGACGGTGAAATTGAAGCTGCAATTGTCTCGTGCATCGCCGACGGGAATTCAGCATGTCCTGGAGAATTTGCTTTGGCTACCGAGGTAATAAAATTGTTTAATTTCTAAAATAATAATAATAGTAAGTTCGATTTCAACTGTTTTTAAATGTTGAGTTCCGTTATTAACTTTTTCACTCATAAAATCATTCAGTAAGTTGGTCAACTATAAATATAAACTCATGAATGATTTTTAAAACTGAACTGTATTTCGATTATTAGCAATTGAAAAATAATTGCTTTTATAAGACGATTCTGCATCTGTTCAAAATTTAACAATTTGCAGATGTTAACAATGAAAAATTGAAATATGTATTATAATTCGAAGACCTGGGTAGTCGAGCCAATGTAAACGTCCAATTGAAACTTTATAAATTATTCTCAATTTAAAAATAATTTCAAAACAATAGGTTCATAATTAAACGCTTTTATTCCATCTCAGATGCTACTGAAATATTGTTTCAGTCTAAAATATCCCATTTTTGAGCCATTCAATTTGCAATCCTTTCAATTAAAAAAAAATGAACAATTTTGTAATATTTAGCAATATTTGACTGTTCATTCATAATGAGCAACTGTAAATCGAATATTGAAAACTGAATTACTCGAAAAAATGAAGTTAATTTGGCAGAGGGACATTTTATATTTTCAAGAATTTTATCCCATTTGAAAAGAGAAAATTTTGGTTTTCAATATTTTATTATTTTTTACTTTATTTATTCATTTTTATTAATTTTTTATTTTTTTATTTTCTTAATTGTTTAATTTGATTGTTAAAATTTTTATCTAGTTGGAAGGCAGGAAATTTGATTTTTTAATTTCTTTTTCAATTGGAAGAAAGACATTTGGATGGGTACAAAAAAGTCTATGCTGTCATTTGTTTCTGATATTAAGAGACGTAGACTTTCAGTTTTTACATTACAAATTCTGTTTCTTTTTAAGATTTTTATAGAGTTGGAAGGGACGAAATTTTTGTCATTTCCTTCTCTGAATTGGAAGAGGAAATTTTTTTCTTTTCAAAATTATTATTGAGTTGAAAGGAAGAAAATTTCGGTTTTCATTTTTTTCTGAATTCGAAGAGGGAAATTTGTTCTTTCTAACATTTGTATTGAGTTTCAGAGGGAGAAAATTTTGTTTTCCAATTTTTGCCGAATTGGAAGAGGCACTTTTTTTGTTTGAATATTTTTATTAAGTTGGAAGGAAACAAATTTTTTTTCTGAATTGCAAGAGGGAAATTTTCTTGTTTCAGAGATTCTCATCGAGTTGAAAGGGACGAAATTTTGGTTATTTTTTTTTGTTCCAAATTGGAAGAGGGAAATTTTCTGTTTTTAAGATGTTCATCGACTTGGAAGGGACAAAATTTTGTTTACTCTTTTTTTTTTAATTCTGTATTAAATTAGAAGGGGGACATATTTTTTTAAAAACATTTTTATTAATGAGAGTTGAAAGGAAGGAATAGATTTAATTTAGAACATTGATTGAAAATGATAGCGTGGATTCATATTTTTTAACCAAAAATGTTTGAACTATTTAATAAATTTATAAAAGTTTCAAACTTAAAATTTTGCAGTTTAATGGCATTTATTTTAAAATAGTTTAATTCGAAACTTTTGAAAGCTTCAATTTCATACGTGTAAATTATTCAGCTTTTGAATAAAAAAATTCCGACTTGAAAATTGTTCGAGCTTCAATTTTAAAAGTATAAAATTCGAATTTTGAAATTCAATCTCAGCTTGCATCGGATTCGACTTCGATCACGCGCTGGTTAGGATAGAAGTTTTTCGATTTAATCTGAACTTGGATCAGATTTGAAAAATTCGACTTTGAACACGAACTGGTTTGGATTGAATGGTTCGATTAGCCAAATGCACACCACTGGACTTTCAACTTTTTATTTTACGAAGTGTCAAGGCACGCTAAAAATATTTGGTCTATGCTCACCGAATTTCAGTGAACCAAGCCGCCCTCTCCGGGTTCTCTGGGACCACAGAAAACATTTCTTCAGTGCTCACCGAATTTCGGTGAACTAAAACACGACCTTTATTTTAAACCTTTCGCATTCAGAATAGTTTTACAGTTCCACTTTCACTGCTTTCATTTGCAGCTCAGTTTTTATTACTTCAAATTAATAATTTCAAGCCTCATAAACAAAAACATATATTTTTTTAAATTACTAAAGTCAATTTTTTTATTGTTCATTTATCGACAAAATAAACTAATTCATTATCTTAACTTAAATGTTTCAACTGAATATCCTTATCGGATAACTTCATTTTGTCCACCCACGCATTCTGAAACCTATAGGAATTTTTTTTAAATTCCTATTTTAATTTTTTTACTAATTACCGATTTCCGACTGGTCAGGGTCAGTGAAACGTTTTGCCAGTCAAATAAATTCGAAAAAAGTATACAAGCCTAAAAAGTGTAGCAATTTTTTTAGAAGACTTTTTGGAACAACCCTCAATTTTACAACTTTAAAAAACTACCCTCTATGCGTTTAGTCAAAAATTTGCTGCCATTTTTTTGCAACAATGTTTTTCAAAGAAGTATGAAAGTTCAAGAAACTTAGATAGTCCTTTTCCGAATACGCTCCCAAACAACCTCAAGTTGAATATTAATTTTTACAACCCTAAAAAATAACCGTTCTTCGTCTAATGATGGAAATGCATTTTGCAGAGCTTATTGTATGAAATTTTTAATACTACCCTACAGCCCCGCCCACCCACCAATTTATGTGCCTGGCCAAGCGAAAAAAGGTCCCTTTTATTTATGTTTAAAAAACTCACCCCCTCTTTCAATTGGAGTCCGTACTTATGTTTATTTGTATTTAGATACTACCCAAAATTTGTATTTAACACTACCCATTTTGATTCATCACTGCCCATCCCACGTAACACTATCACTTAGAATACGAGTAAACCTTGGTGCACATCCTTCATTAGGCGAATGAGGGTAATTTTATCATTCTGAACAGTGTTTGCAGCGATATTTATCTAGAAATTGAACAAGTTTTTTGTATGAATTAAAAACTTTTTAATTATTTTGAATTTTGACACTCAATTTTTGGAAATTTTGTTAAATTTACCTGTACTTGAAGTTATATATTTACCTTAAATATAATTGAAGTTTGAATATAATTTTTATGTGATATCTTTTCTTTCAAAATTATTAAATAAAAAATATTAAAAATTCTAGTTTTCTTTCTGTTGATTTTGTGTATTTAATTTGAGTGAAAAAATTGTCAAGAAAAAACATCATTATCCCCAAATTGAAAATCTAGAACGTTTAATAGAAATGTACAACTTGAAGTGGAGGTAAATTAAAAAAAAAAAAAAATTAACACAATTTATACGTCTTTAGAAACGCTCTTTCAAACAAATATTTCCTTTTTTGTTCGAATGTATTATCGAACTTTATTTGAATTTTATTCATCGTTTGTTTGAGAACTGATTTTGAAACTTTCCAAAAAACTGAGTGTCAAAATTCAAAATAAATGAAAATTGTTTTTAATTAGTTAAAAAAACTCTTTCCATGTGGGGATTAAAATCACTGCGAACACTGTTCAGAAATATAATTCAATATTTTAAGAACTTTCAAATTGAAAGAAAATCAAGTGTCACGATTTTTTAAATCCATTTTGTGAAAGTTAGGATTTTTGAAATTCTTGTACAAAATCAACAAAATGGAATAAAAGTTGTTGAAAAATTATTTTTGTATTCGAATATATATTGTAGCACAGGGTAGTATTTCTCAAAATTGATGATAGTGAATTTAAATGTTAATTTATTAAAAAACTAAAATAATAATTTTTCCAATTATATTTAGTTAATAAAAGTTGGTTTAAAATTGTTTATTTTATTACACGTGCATTAAGTGCGGTTGAAGATTGTTATTATTATAGATAAATTTTTGAAAGATTAAAATAATATTTCTATTGTGCACAGGGCGACGTGCCAACAAACTAACAATAAGGCGACCGCCCTGGGCTTTCTCACGTCATCTTTCAGCTTCTCGCCATTATAATATGGGAATTTGGTTGATAGTATCTAATTAAGTACTGGTAATCCACATTGAAAGGGATTTTCACGGAAAGCTTCCTTCAAGTCTTCCGTATGCAATAATGTTTGATCTTATCGTTTTTCCAATCGAACATGGAGTACATTCTTAAAAGTGACCTGTGCTATGTCTGATTGAACCACAAGTACAAGGACATTTCGCGAAATGCTTGCTTGGCGAAGCAAGCTGCCTGTGAATTAACAATTGAAAACCTGAAATACTTTGGATTTCAGGGGGAATTGAACTGAAGGAAACGCCAACTTTTTATAGGACAGGAAATTATCTTTTCTTGGCATTAACTCTGAAATAAATGGAATTTAAATTATTCAATGACAGGCAAAGTTGCACATCCATTAATTCAGCTTTGAATACTTAAAAAAATGCATTTTTGTCCAAATAATTTTCTGCTGGCATGGGCTATATCTCGCTCTTGCATCCGCCGCGTCGGCTTATTTGTAGTGGTAGAAACACATCAATAATAAAGACAAAAGACTGCGATCGCCGATCGCCAGACAACGCAATGTTTTTCGATGTGTTTGAAGTTCTGAACGTTCAAATGAACGAAATTTTTTACTAATGTTTTTGTAAACTAGAAACAGTGCTAAAATATTAATTTATTTATATTGCAAATTATAGATTACGAAAGAAACTTGTAATCCATTATTTTAAATTGTAGTTGGGGCAATATCTGTAGATAAAATAAAACTGAGAAAAAATATTTCGTTCATTTGAACGTTCAGACCTTCAGGTACGTGATTGTGTCTGAAAAATTTGCTGTTGGTACAATGAGAAATGTGATGTGGTTTTTTGGAAATTTAACATAAATTAGCAATTAGAAGCGCAATATAATATTTAGTATTATGAAATTCTCACGAAGTGCGCAATTTTCTTAACTTTTATTTTTTTATTTTAAAAGAACGGATTCACAACTTTTTTCCAGATGTTGTGATCTAGAATTTACGTATTAAAGGTAGCTATTCAAAATAGTTTTAGGAAAGAAATAAAGTACATTTTAAAGAAGTTAAATAATAGTATATTTACAATCAGTGACGTAACCCAGTATTTAAATTTAAACGTCATTTTTGATAACCTTGGTAACACGTACATGAGCGTCATTCCAATCATTTTTTCAAGATTCTTGGTTCGTAACAAGACAAGATCGATGTCCTGTTCTTGAGAGACGAGATAAACGCTTGAATTTGGTTTTTTTGTCATGTTTCACTCAAATGCATCATTATTATTAATATTATTATAACGTTTTAAAGAGTTCCGGAATTATAATCATATAATTTTTGTTGGTAGAAAAAATCAATTCGTATCAATTCGCAAATTAAAAATTCGCCGTAAAGCACTAGAATAATTATAAAGACTTTGAAGTAGGTGCGACTACAAATAGTTCTGCTATTTTTCCAGATTCCATGACTTTTCCAGGTCTTCCATATTTTGTAGCAACCCTGGAAGAAGGGCTTTGGTACCAAAAGAGAGAATCATATTTTACACTATACGTTTTTCCGGCCTGTTAAAGATCCAACTACACTTCAAAAAATTTGGGGAATTTCTCCCGCTCGTTTTTGGAGTAAACTCCACATTTCATGCTGAAAATTCGTTCTCTCGAGAAATTGGGGAATCTCCCCAGAAAATTGGATTAATTCCAGAACAATTAAGGAATATTCCCAAAAAGTTCGGGGCTTACGTTAATCCCCTTAAAATACATTTTAAAAATAATATATTATTAATTAATTGTTTATTATTACATGTATAATATTATATAAACGAGAAAAACTTCTTTTAAAACTTTACTTTTTCTCCGAAAATTTTACCATTCTTCTCTTTAATTTTCGTTTGCTTCCAAAGTAGTTTTCGGATTTGGTTTGATGCGCATAAATTGCATTCAATGTATATGTTGATTCAATTGATAGTTTACGAAAAAAACAGTAAAATAGCGTTTTAATGAAACACCGTTTCTGCAGTACATTTGTAACATTTCACCATTTCTTTTTTTTTCTAATCATATAGTACTCACTGAGGTGAAGCGAATTTAGTTTGAAAATTTTTCGATTAGACTATTAATTTAGTTTTTCCAAAATTTGAAATACATAAATACAAACTTTTCTCGTCTGTTGCCCGTTTGGGGTGACTGTGTGAGGGCTTGAGTTCTCTAATTTCTAAAGCACTTGAACTCCCGCTGTCACGAGATGCTACTAACTGCTAACGCATTTGCACGCCCAGGTATATAGCTTTTGCCGGACCTTTATAACTTCTCATTGGAATAGTAAAAATATAAACTGGAGAGTAACAAGTTTTCGCTAGCTTAAAAGTTTGTCCCACTGGGAGAAATTCAGTATGGAATTTGAGTCTTCTCAAAAATTGGAGCGAATTCTTTTTGCTGACAGGGAGAAAGGTGATGTGGTTTTCATTTTAGAAAGTGGTTACCAGTTTCAATCTGACTTATATCTCTTACACTAATTTATAACTAATGACAGAGTATAATATTGCATTCCTGGCATATTACGTTTTATGCTTCAACTTAGTCCACGCACAGAAGCAAATATCACATTTAGGGTCATAGAATCCACATCTGATTTGGTCTTGTAGATAAAATGCGAGTTCACTTAATCCTTATTGAGAGATGGATCAAATTCAAAATTCGAACAAGAAATGCATCAGAAAACTGTATCAGCTCCGCCGATATAACTCTCAAATCGAAGAGTTACCGGTGGAAGGTTGAGTTTTGAAATGCAACTAATGTTAAACCGTCCCTTCTTGTCAAGCAATGTCGTAAGTTCTCGGGGTCTCATCTTTGCATGCCAGCACTCCACTGATGCGATGGGTCGCCTTGAACTCCTCTTCTGAGCATTTGTGGCCCAGTCAAACACATCCAGTCCTGAATATCTTCTCTCTTCCACGCCATTCTTGGATCCATTACCTTCTCTCTTTTTTCCCCTTCTCACCAGGTTCAACTTATCCGCGCCCTCAGTCTCGACTTCCCTGTTTCTCGTTCCTCCAAGCTCCAGCTCCAGGGCCTTTTGCCAGCTAGAAAGACCCCCTTTGAAATTGTTCTTCCCGGATGCCTCGGGCCTTCCAAACTTTGCCATCTTCTTCTGTCTTTGAGTACCCTAAAGGCAAGCAAGAGTCAGGTTTATGGGAATAAATGGGGAGAGTAGAAGGAAAGATTCCTGAACATTTTGGCTCATCTGGTATGTTGAATATGCTCCTAGATTCGAAATTGTAGAGGGTGTCTTTGCAGTTTTACACTAACAAGGGCAGTCCTTATTTTCTTAAACGCATCTGCTGTGATATTAAAATCACAATTCCTTACATTTTCAATTTTTAAATTTGTAATCTATTTAAACCTATACACTGCACGTCTACTCTTTTCTGTGTAGTTTCTCATAAACCACAGTTACCATTGCCAGTACTAGTGCAAATAACCATTAAGGTGTTCAGTAATTTCGCGAGCGACTCCTTTCCTCGCACTTCTTCTGTTCGACGATGCGCGAAATATTTACTGAGCGCAAAGCAGTGCTTGAATAAATTGCAGTATAGGTCAAAAGCTACCCTCTTCTAAGAGAACGATCCTGATGGTGCTTATATTGTAAGAAAAAAAATCTCAAAACGGAAGCGTGGAAGCGGTGATGTGTCGAGTAAAATCATCCTAATCGTGTTTTAGCTTTCGCCAGAACCTTTGACTTATTTGTTTATTTATTGATAGTGAATATAGTATAAAACCATGAGGAAATTTTTTCTAGCAGAACTAAGCATCATGCTGTTGCTAACTTTTGTGTAAATGTTCCGCAGAATATGCACATGTATAATGGAATGCCAAAAGCGCATGTTAATCAAAGTGTTCTTTGATTGAAATTTCTCTAATTTCGCAATTTTTCCTTCTTTCGAAGTTTATGTCTAACAATGAATGTATTTGCATTGCTTTTAAATTGCTCTTTTCGTTAAGATTGCAATGGAGCTGACTTTCATGCATGTACCAAGCAATCGATTCAATTGGAATTTTGTACGCTCTAACGTATTCCCATTCGATAACTCCATTTTAAGTCCGTTACGGTGAAAATGCAATCTGCATGACCGTAAAGGAGTGAATGTGCCAACAAAGAAACGTGTCAATCAACTTAGTAGTTCATTTAAAAATATTCATTATTCATGCGTAAGATCGACAAATAAGAATATTTTTCATAAACAGAATTTTAGTAAAGAAAACTCTTGCAACCTGAATAAAAATTACTAATCTTCGTAGTGCAATGAGAAAAATTATTTTCAAAATTTCCAAGCTTCTAAAACTGTCTTCAAACTACACTCGAGACTTTGGTGACGGAATTGGGAAATTATCGACAGGTGTCTGTCTATGACACAAAGCAGATTTCTTTTCTTTTTTTTTCGCGCAAAGAAAGGAGGTCGAGTGCAATGTCGAGCCAGCTCAAAGTATACTTTACCTTAAGGGTGGGGTTGCTCTTCAAGGAGAAGAGAGCGAGGGCCGTATGACGAAAACAAGAAGGTCCAGAGAAGAAGAACAAGAAGCCCTGTAGAAAAGGGGCACTGTGTCTTAAAAAACCTACAAAGCAGAAAGGAATGTAACAGATTCCAGATAAAAGGAGGATTTACAATTCTGCTTGTTGATAAGAGCTGAGAAGTAGGCAAAAATTACAAACCGAACAGGTTCTTATACGTTCCGAACATTAGTTCAGCTTATTTCAATTTGAAGAATTGATATTCGTACCCGCATACAATGTCCGATGTACACTTAATTTTAGCCCATGAAGTGAGGCTCAAAGTTAAATTTCAGATAAATCTACAATTCAATTTGTATTCATACAGGTATTTCATTGAATGAAGAAATTTATCAGAACATAAAATCTGGATCTATATTCGATGAAAACGAGAAAGTTAGTAAAATTTCAAGGGAAAAGGAAGTAAGGACCTTCCGGTTTGTTCAACCAAAGTAGCACATTCGTCGACATAACATCCTGTTGATGCGGCTTTAAAGATAAGTTTTAAGTATTCAGCACGTAACTTCTAATGAGATTTTCATATGCGTATTGCCAAACTTGACTAAGAAGACGTCCTCTGCATGGTAAATTATATTTCCAATCCCCTTCTCGATTCTCGTGAACTATAATTCTCGCTAAACGGATTTGCTGGAGAAATGCTGCCTTATTTTTAGATTTAGCTGATTCCAAAGAGCAGAATTACAAAAATAGAGATGAAATCGATTGGAGAAATCAATAGATGATGGTTAAATGTACCTGAAGTTCTGAACGTTGAAATGAACGAAATATATTTTCCCAATTTCATTTTATCTAGAAATATTGTTTCTAATGCAAATAAAATTATGCATTATAAGTTTCTTTTATAATTGTATTACTTTCAATGCAATGAACCACGACTTTTACATTGTTTCTATTTTTTTTAAATATCAAAAAATTTCGTTCACTTGAACGTTCAGAACTTCAAGCACATTATGTTTAATCACAGGGATCACAGCGGTTGAGTAGTTCAATTTTAAGTCAAAAAAGAAGATTAAAAGAGGATTTCATTTATTATTAAAAACTTTTTATATCACTTGGTACTTTCTGCTGAAAAAAATACATCAGAAAAAAATTCGAAAAGGTCAAAGATTGAAAAATAGATAAACAACAGAATTGATAAGTGCTCATGTTTGAAATTGTTTAAATGCATTTTTTCTAAATGCGTAATTGGTTAACGCTCCACTCATGTAAAGTCGGCGTTCCCGGTTCAAATCCGGGCCGAGGTAGATTTTTTCTC
>JAUMHM010000078.1:13441477-13452194 GCA_032362435.1 Melikaiella ostensackeni
ATACTTCGGAGCTCAAGAAACTAGCTACAATAGTCAAGTACATGTAAAGTTTTCTAGAAGTATGAATTAATTCAACATAAATAAGTACGACTTTCTCGCGATTCGGGCACTCAAAAAAATATTTGTTGTGAATCGAAGAAACCGTTTCTTTCACATATATTTTTTTATTTAACCAAAAATAACTTCTGAATGAAGAAAATCATTTTTAATTAATGAAACAGTTTCACTGGAACAAAAAACCATTTCTTTGAACCCAAGAAATTTCTTTTAATCAAAAGGAATTTCTTTGAACCAAAGAAACTTTTCGTTGACTGAGAGCCAATGAATATTTTTCTTTGAATCAAAGAATCTTTTACCTAAGTGTCTGCGATTTTTTTGACGTTTATGTAATCGCTGAAAGTTTTTTTAAACAAGTTTTATCAGAATCCATAACCGGAAATTAAAAAATCACCATTCGACGGAATTCAGTCAGGAATTGAAAGACTTTGAAAGAAACTAGGAAAAATCGGTGATTTTGGACGTTTTGAAAAACTATGCACTTCAATAAAACTACCAGTTTGCGTAAAAGATAAAAACTTTTTAACAACATGCATCGGTAGCCTAATAAAATTACCATTTAACTAATTAAATCACGAATTAGAAAAACATGAACTAAAATTTGAAAAATCATTGATCCTATATGTTTTGAAAAAAGTCTGCACTGTAATAAAAGTACGAGTTTGCGTAAAAGCTGAAAGTTTTTTAATAAGATGCATCAGACTCCGTAGCCAGGCCTAGAAAAATCACAATTTGACGGAATTGAGTCCAGAATTTTAAAAATTAAAAAAAAAAAACTATGTATAATGAAACTATGAAAAATCGGAGATTTTCGATGTTTCTAAAAAAGTTTACATCTTTATAATGATTCGAGTTTAAGTAGAAGCTACAAGTTTTTCACCAAGAATCATTAGAATCCGCAGCCGGACCCAGAAAAATTACTATTTGATCGCCTTCAGCCATGAGTGTTAAAATCTGAGCTGAAATATGAAAAAGCGGTGATTTTGAACGTTTTGAAAAAAAGTTTGTACCTCTATTACACGTAGAGTTTTAGTAAAAGCTAATAGATTTTCACAAAGATTAATCAGAATCCATAGACGGACCCAAAAAAATCACTATTCGACTGACTTCAGCGAAGAGCTTTGAAAATTAGTGTGAAAATATGAAAAATCACTTCGAGTTTCCGTAAAAGCTGAAATTTTTTTCACTAAATTCATCAGAATCTGTAGCCGGACCCATTTGTTGCAGACGAAACATTATATAGGGCAAAAAAAACCTTACCCCCCCCCCCCCCTTGAATAATCGTTTTTTGCAATAAGACTGGTTCCAGCGACAAGGAATAATTTTCTTGAGCAGTTTAACGAGCCTGTGAATTAATTACCTGAAACTGGAGTTAGTTAACCGTTCAGTAAATACTCTTAAATCTTGAAAACAATTTGGAATTTTTAGAAATTTTAAAAAATTGCTTTTATTTTGTAAATAATAGAATCAGTGAAACCCAAATTGCTTCAATATCACCGACCGCAATAAATCTTTCAATATAAAAAATTTTACCAGTAGTAATTTTATTTCTGTTGCACAAAATGCATTAAACATTAAAAAGATCACCGCAGAAGAGAAACCATAATGTTATATCCAACATAATTGTTATATCCACCATAAAGTTTGTCTGCCACAATTACACAATGCGATTATAAAAATAAATCAAATTTTTCATCTAGCCGTCATTTTAATCGACATTTTAATACAACTTTTCAATGGAGAATAACATTTTTTTAAATATTCAAAAGAAAAATTAGAATACATATTTTGTGATTGATAGTGAAAAGTCTACTATATATTTCCAGATATCGCTAATAAAAATAGTTTAAAAACTGATCCGATTCACTCATCGACTTTAAAAACTTGGTATCGAAATGATGTAAAAATAAGCTCAAGTTTCTCATTCGGTTTTTCCTTCCTAGTGATCAATCATCTAGGCGTGACATAAAATTTATCAAGTTTCCTTGACTAAAAAATATAAGAAAACTTAAAAGGAGAGTTCGTACCTAAATCTTTCAAAATATATCATATTTCTTCAAGGAAATTTACAAAAATATCTAATTCAATAAAGTACTGCTTAAAAAGAAGATCAAGTCAACGGAAGATTTATGAAAATATTTTTTCTTCAAAAACATTAATTTTCTAGAGATTATATCTCCGTAGATAATTTAATTTATTATAGTTTTCAACATAAGACGTGCAAGACACTTAAAGATCGAGTTAAGTAGGAACGACACGCATTGAGAAGCTTCTCTAAGAAATTAAGCTCTACTTAAGTTTTAAGTGAAAGCGATGCTAAGGCCCTAAGCCTTAAACCCGCTGTCGAGAAACATGATATTCGCTCTAGCAAATTAAGTAAGAAAATATCACCTTTTTGTCGCCGTCTTTCTTGTGGAAAGGAAAAAAATAGAGGAGAAACCGGTTACCGGGTCAGGCCGTTTTATTAGAATTTATTAGATCTTTCTCTAAAAACCGTCGATTTCCTACGAGATACAAAGGTATCACGTCACATTCAATTCGTCAGGCATATTTATGGACCACAAAAAAGCCTTCCTTGTCTTGATTCATCCACTTTGAAATGGGTCATTCTTTTCTAATCATTGGTGAATTATGTTTTCATACAAATGCGAGAACTGAGAAGTGGGTTTCAGGAATATATTAAACCTTTCACAATATCAATATTCTTGATAAGAACAAAAAAATGCTATATAAAAGAGACTGGTCCTAGTGCAATGAAGAATGGGTTCTCATACTTCTCATACCATTCTTAGATTTATTAATATCAAGATTTCTAAAGACTTAAACATATATAACAAATATTTAGTTCTCTAATTAACTATAATATATTACGATGGTCTGTCTATTCCCATTGAAGGATACACTGATATTTTTTAAAATTTTCAAATGGGTGTCATATCTTTAATCAGGCTTCGAAGTGCTCTATGGAACTAAAAAAGTATCGAAAAAAGGATTCTTCCAAAGAAAAAGTATCCTCAAAAGTAAAAAACATATATGTATACAGAAATAGTAGCCCTTTTTAGATCAGTCAAAAATTACTTTTTAAAGTAAAAAAGTAGTGTAAGATATATTTTAAACTAAAAACGAACGTATTGAAACGGAAAATTTCTTTCATATATACCTTTCTGTATGTAAATAACTGCACTGAAGACTGCATCTGACAAGGAGATAATCAGGGTTGGGATTTTTTCTTAAATCTCACAATATCACTAATGAGAGTCCATTGGATAACAATTAATTTTCCAAAACATTATTTACCAATGGTGACCCGTTTTCGAAAAAATTGACGAAATATAACATTTTCCCACCAGAAAAGACGAATTTTCAACAAAATAAATCAATTTTCAACCAAATAGTTGAATTTTTAACTAAAAAAGATAATTTTTCAACCAAAGAGATGACTTTTTAACCAAAGAATTTACTTTTTTACAACGGAGTTCACCTTTCAACCAAGTAATTGAATTTTCAACAAAAAAAATGAATTTTCGACCAAAAAGGATTTCAACTGTAAATAAAAAAAAGTTGAATAGTCAACGAAATCAGATTAATTTTCAACCAAACAGTTGAATTTTTATCAAAAAAAGATGATTAGAAGAAAGTTCTACCAAAAGAGATGAAGTTTCAAACCGAAAAGACGAAATTTAACAAGAGTTGAATTTTCAACCAAGCAAGATTTTTCAGTCAAGAAAGAAACACAATTTCAACCAAATTATTTAAGTTTCAAGGAAAAAAGACAAATTTTCTACAAAGCAGATGAATTTTCAACCCAAAAATATGAATCTTCAGACAAAAAAATAATAATTTTTAACAAAGGAATTCAACTTTCAAACAAGTACTTGAATTTTCGACCAAAAAAGATGTTAATTTTAAATCAAAAATGGTTGAATTCAACCAAAAAAAAAACGAATTTTCAACAAAATACTCAAATCCTCAACCAAAACAGAATAATTTTCAACCGAACAGTTGAATTTTTAATCAAAAAAGATGATTAGAAGGATTTTTCACCAAAAGGAATAAAATTTCAAATCAAAAAGACGAAATTTAAAAAAAAGAGTTGAATTTTCAGCCAAGAAAGATTCTTCAGTCAAGAAAGAAAAACAATTACAATCAAACTGTTGAAATTTCAAGCCAAAAATACGAATTTTCTACAAAGTAAATGAATTTTCAAACCGAAAAAATGAATTTTCAATAAAAAAGTTAAATTTCAAGCAAATAATTCAACTTTCTACCATAACAATTGAATCTTCAATCCAAAAAGATGAATTTTCAACAAAACAGTTGTACCTGCAACCATAAAGACGAATTTTCAACCAAAAAGGATATTTTTAAAATAAAATTGTCAAATTTGCAACAAAATAATTAAATTCTCAGCCAAAGAATAAGATTTTTAGCCAAATGAGATTACTTTTCAAACCAAATATTTGAATTTTCAAATGAACGGAATATTATTTTTTCTAAAGACTTCTATTTTATGTACAGATATTATTCTAACTACAATTTGAAAAAAAATGCACTATAAGTTTATTTTGTAATCTATTATTTGCAATAAAAATAAATTAATATTTTAGCACTAATTATAGCTTATAAAGCCATCAACGAAAAATTTCGTTCATTTGAACGTTCAGAACTTCAAAGCACATGAAAAGAGACGAAGTTTCAAACCACAAAGATGAAATTTAACACGCGTTCAATTTTCAGCAAAGAAAGATTTTTCAGTCAAGAAAGAAAAGCAATTGTAAATTAATTGTTAAAGTTTCAAGCCAAAAAGACGAATCATCTACAAAGCAGTCGATTTTCAACCTGAAAATATGAATTTTTCAACAAAAAACTCAATTTCCAACCAAATAGTTCAATTTCCTACAAAAAATACGAATTTTAAACCAAAAAGGATGACTTTTTTTTAAAAAAATTGTTAAATTTTCAACAAAATAATTAAATTCTCAACCAAAGAATAGGACTTTTAACCAAAGGAGATGAATTTTCAAACCAAATAGTTGAATTTTCAACTAAAAAACATGAATTTTTAACATAATCCAAATTTAAGAATGAAAAAACTGAAGTTCTTATGCATTGAAGTGTCATCTTCCATTGGGTGAAGTTTGATCAATAGCTACCCGCATAATTGAGAAAGATATTTCAATGAAAATACGTTGAAAATAATTTTGACAATAACTCTAGTAGAAACCGTGTCATGTCACAACGAAAATACGTCAAATATGAAACTTTTGTGATTTTAATTATAACTGGAACAGTATTTCAAGAAAAATTTAAATTGAAAAACTATCAGGCGGATGCAATCAGTACAAGAAAATTCAGTACTATTCGAAATCTGCAGTCTCTTTTCGAAATGCAGTATTCTTCAAACTAAATATTATCTTTATAGAATAGATGAATCGTAATTTTCAGTCCTTCTCTTGACAATAAAAGAAAATCATTAATTTTATGAAACTCTCACATATTTTCTACCTTTAATCATATGCCGGATCGAAATCAGATTGATCGATATGAAATCTTCAGAGAAAAATTTCATTATATAGGTAATAGAAACTCTATACACTACTTTCGGTCCTGACTCGACATTTAAATATATTGTATCCATGATCGAATTCATATCGACGCCTATGGATAAAAGAAAGTATCACCGATCAACATGACATGAATTGTCTGGTGACACTCGAGAATAAATCACAGACGGTTCAAGTGTCGGGCAATCAGAAGAAAAGGGGCGATAGTCTCTCTCTCTCTCTCTCTCTCTCTCTCCCTCTCTCGTTGTTCATAATAAATGCTTTCTCTGAAACGTGTTATCGCTACATCCGTTCACGGCTGGTACATTAGATTGAATAAGCCTACACGTCCCATATTAGCTGCCGGAACGCTGGAATCAACGACTGACTTCTTTCGAGGTCCCTTACAATCAAACTGATTCGTCAACCCCTATCGTCAACTTGGGAAAACAAAAATCGTTAATTGGAGTAATCTTTATGCTCGTAAATCCTGATAAAAATTGTCAAGCGAGAAGGGGAAAACTTCCGAGAATTCCGGACCCATCAAGAAGAAAGATTTGAATCAATAGCCAGAATCAAGGGCCAGAAGGAACGCGCTCAACATCGAAAAGTTCGTAATTGGATTTGTAGACTCCACGTGACAAACGTGGAAAAAGCTCGGAAAAAAATTTCTAAACTTTTGGACCCAAAATTTTATTATTGCCTTAATAAACCTATGGAGGCCCCATTTTTCCAGGTGGGTAAGCCTGGAAGTACATACCACCATGCCCTAACAATATATGTCCTATGCTAAAATTAAGGGCTCATTTAGGGCTCATTTAATACCCAAAAGTCAAATTTTTGACTCTGCATTAAAAAAGAAATGCATGGTACTGCCAGCTTTACCTAAAGCTAGCAGACCACGTTTGAAATATTTGTTGCATCAACTTTTTTCTTCCATAGGAATTGAAGGCTCATTTAGGGATCTTGCATGGCCCCATGCGCAATTTCTCAACAACACCCTGACACTCGAAAAACGCCCCGTAAAAGAATTTGACATTATACTGAGAATTAAGTATATCAGCACTTTCTGCTTTTCTCGGATCGAGCCCAATCAGTGCATGCCCTATGTCAGAATTAAAGGCTCATGTAGTCCCCAAAAGACAAATTTTGGGCTCTGCATTTTTTTTAAATGCATGGTATTGCCAGCTTTACGTAAAGCTAGCAGTACCATGATAGAAATATTTGTTGCATCAACTTTTTTCTTTCACAGGCATTGCGGGCTCATTTAGGGCTCTTGCATGGCCCCAGGCGCAATTTGTCAAAAACAACCCCTATCACTGAAAAAACTACTCTAAGTAATAAATATGCTCTAAGCATAAAAGTGAGTATTTTGCTATAGTAATGTATATTTGAAAGCTTCGTTCGTTCTCAGTAAGTCGGTAAATAAGTGCATGCTGAGCGAAACCGTAAGAAACCGGACTCGTGAACTTTACCAAGAAAGTATAACTGCACTGAATCACGAAAGACCTAACGACTTTAACTACTACATATATTGTTTATCTCGTTGTTTACAATCATTTGCTATATGAATAGAAATTATTTTTAAAAGAACTTCTTCGAAGAATTTTTGGTGTGTACCGATCAGATTGACCAATTACTAGTTATTAGTTGCAAATTTTAATAAGCTATTCTTAAATTTAATATAATTTGATATATGAGTATTGTGCAGTGCATCCTTTTATGCTCCGAGAAAACTCGAATCTTTGCGTTCTTTTCCACAATGAGCTAAATCTGAAATGATGAGCATTCTCGCGTGAAAATGAGGTGTCTTCACAAGTCCTGTGAATTTTTTGCGCTCCGTTCTATCGATAGTCATCCATACTTTCATCTTCATAATTGGCATTCACGTCCATCTTGAAGAAGCAAATTTTAATGTTAACATAAGTAAAAAATTATTTCTGAAATAATATACATATTATTAAATAGTAAATTGTACCAGCAGGGCCCTCTACGACATAGAACCTTGTCATTTGGATACCTCGATTTTTTTCAATAAATTTGACAAATAAATAAGAATTTTTTCTATTAACTGACAAAGATATCGTCTAGCAGGTCTATCTGACTAAAATATCGGAAAGGGCATCAACTAATGGAAAATGAGTAAACATCACATCCTTTCCAGGTACGGCAATTTAGACAACAAAAATGTAGGCTTTACTGGGAAACCCTGGTACCTACACAGGTAGGCATGTTTAACAGTTTAACTGTATAAACTAGGGTCTTAGAGCCTAGAGGCCCTAGAGAAAGAGAAAGGAGTTCGAAACAAAAGAAAGGAGAAGAAGAGAGATACCAACTCAAACCCGAGTGCACACTACACTCTACAGATACGGTCGTTGGCCGGCCACCGGAACTCAACTCTAAACTCCAACGCCAAAATGCATAACTGTTCGTTCCAGCTGCATTGGATCAAATCCGACCCTTATGTCACCAACTTCTTTTCCAAAGTTCCTAGCACCTTCAGCAGGTGCACTCAACTCTGATTTTATTCCCACCTTAATCAGTTTTTCTTTTTTTTCTTTTTTAAGTTACATTATTTCATCATATATGAAAAATATTATTACTTTTTTTATATTACGATGAAAACTGAAAATTGTATTTATAATTGTACGACTAAAAGAATAAAAAGAGAAGTTTAAACGAAGGCCTGACCTCTGCCATTCGTCCAACGACCCCAATCCCTTCACGTAACCCTTTTCTGTGAATCAAATAAAATGCCCCTCGGGAATTCCTAACTCAAATTGCGCTCCTTTCCGTCCCAAAATACTATAGCAAATATAAACAAATTATCAACATTTTTTTCACATCATAAATAATAAATCCACCATAATTCATCACGGATATAAATTTACACTTCTCGACATCACTAAATACAAATTTTATTTCAAATTTCTCCTAGTAAAGATTTCTTCAAGAACGAGTTCCAGAATTTCTCAATCCCGAGATCCCCATTAATTAAGTTTTGATCTGAAGCAGTAGTAAAACCGAGAGTAAAACACATACTCTTCACTAAGAATGTCTTTCCGAGTGTCGAAAAGGGACTTCTCAAGATAGTGTCTTTTCCATTGAAATCTTTCATCACCTTATTTGTATCGGTGAAACGTTGCGAGTAGATTACGACAAACGTGAATAGGCAATATGTGATGATTTAAGTTTCTTTTCAGGGCCACAAAGTTTCCTTTTCTGGATGTTTGACACCGACGCGAACACATATTCTGATATGCTTTTGCAACGCCCCTTAGTCAAACTAACGAATTAGTCAAGCTCTCGATAAATATTTAACTCCCTCTTAAAAAGACAAAGAGACAAAGATAAACTGACGGGATCCAATGATCAAGTTTAACTTGGCGAGAATTCTCCTCTTCGATGAAACTCAACCACTAGCGCCATAAATTGCGAATACATTCCGAAACGCGAACATGAATTTCTATACGAGGTCTCCGCTGCTTCTTCTTTCAAAGGCAATTGTTTCGTTTATCAGAGGTACTAAAATTCGTCTCGAAATTGATTTTCAACTCACTGCTTCATTTATCTAAAGAAATATTAATTTTGCCATCATTTTGAAGATAATGAGGCCTCTTACTATATGAACCCTCTTACTATTTCTGGTAGGAACTATTTTTTTGGTACAACTTTATTATTAAAATTCCTTCAAATAATTTTCATAATAAGTACTGTTTAGAATACAAAATGAGAGGATAGGTCGTAAAGATATTTTTCAATTACTGAAAGTAAAGGAGGACCTACAGTAATCATTCTTGAGGTAGAGAGAGATGCTGTTTGAAAACTTGAATCGAAACAGCGCCTGAGGACCCTTTCTTTTCGATCAGATTCTCGCACCCTTCTATTTTCTATACTTCCATAGCAATATAGCATTCGAGACTTGATTCGGCTCAAGATAAGTTTAACCCGACCTCCGGCTATAAACTTTCCCACTCTTTAGCTCGAGGTGATAAAATAGCCAAGTTGGCAAAAAAATCTTGCCGACTTTGCCATTCATTACTTCTTCCATTGGTCTTTCCTTATAATAGTTGTAATAAGGGCAAGTATTTTGTCATAAATAACACACTAAATCCCAAAGCGTCAAATTTTGACTTTTGGATCAAAGTTTGATGCCTTGGGATTTAGTAGAAAACATCTAAATTTTATGAATATAAAAAATTATAAAAAAGACGGATTAAACAAAAACTACTCAAGAACATGTTTAATTCGGACAAAAAATTGTTGGTTCTTTCAACAAACTTGGAGACAATATTTTCTAAAATGCAAAGCCTTTCGCACTGCGTTATTTACTATACAAAGTTGTTTTAGATTCTTCTACAAATGGCAGAACGTTTTCCTGCTTGCGATGTGCATCAAGGATGACATAGAGAATGCATTTTAGAGATAGGCGAAATCGGTCCTTCGAGAAAAAAAGGCTTTACTTGAAACAAATCGTGAATATTCAAGCGATGCCTTTGTCTTTTTCTACAGTATACTGTCGGAAAACGTCGCGTCGCATTTCGTTGGGACAATGCATGCAGGTATTCCAGCTATGTTTCCAAGTAATGGCCACTAGCTGCCCGCGGACGCGACCTTAACGTAAGCCATAAAAAACGAAATTACCGCGTTCCTCATTCGTCCAGCTCGGACCAGCCGAACATGCATATACTTGTCGGTGAAATACTTTAAAATCTATAAATTCTTCAAGTTCGCACCCAACCTATGCTATGTACGTGCAGTTATTTCACCTTCTTATTCTTGCACATACAGTCTCTCATTTTCTGATCACATCACTACAAAAAAAAAACATCTGCTATTAAGAAATCTTAAGATTGAACAATTAAACTCTAAACGATACTATATGCCAATTCCAAAATAATAAATGTTTTTATAGAAACACAAATAAGAAACTTACACTGTAAAAAGAAGGAATTATTTCAGGGCTAATTTCAGGTATTAAAATAAGACTCACAAGGGAAAGGCCTCCTCTGCGACATTGACTTTCTGATGAGACTATCGTCAATCGATAGTACGTCAAAAATAATTAGACACGTGTCCCGGCTTCTTTGTAAGTGGGCCCTTGTTTAAGAATTATG
>JAUMHM010000078.1:13462732-13475696 GCA_032362435.1 Melikaiella ostensackeni
TCTTCGCTTTAAAAGGCTTGCATTGACATATGTTTCATCAGTTAACATCTTGAGATGTATAGTCACACAAAGGCTCCTGCAACATAAATTACAGATTTTGATATTTCTTTGTTCACCAGTAGAATTTTTTATTTATTTATTCATTTTTAATTTGCGAAATCCACTGTTTTGAATCTCGTTCACGAACACGTGGTTGTTGCGGATTTTGGATTGGAATATCCCTCGAACTTAGATTAGGACTCTTTGTGTTTTTTTGTCCCTGATTCTCAGCGGCGCCAGTTCCCCAAGTTTTTTTTTCTTTTCTCTCGCTGGAACGACATTGCGAAATAAGACCAAGTCCCTGTGAAAGGAGTTTACAAAACTCGGACCCCGACCAGCGAATCGTAGTAATTAATAGTCACTTTGATTTCGGTTAGACAAAAAAGAAATAAAAATGTTTAATTTTTACTTTTTGAAATCTATGAAGTTTAAATTTTAAAAGCTATAATTTTGATATTGTATGATTTTTCAACACTTCAAATTTAAAAATTTTCAATTTTAAACGCTAAAAATTTGAAAGTGGTCCATTTCTAAATTGTAACATTGATAAATTTTCAGTTTTAAATGCTTGATACTGAAATTATTCAAATTGGTAAGTCTAAGAATAAAAATTCCTCCAAGTTTTTTTTTTATAGAGTTGACTAAGAACTGTTCCTTAGCGGAGCGGAAGCAAAGTCTATGGCTTTCGTATAAGGACTTTTTATGTAATTTCAGTTGCACAAGATGAATGTTTTTTAGTTTGTGTGTTATTTTTAAAAATTTTTTAATTTTTCAAATTTTTGTTTTTCTTTCTTGCTGGAACGACATTGCGAAATAAGACCGAGTCTCTGAGAAAGGAGTATACAAAAGTCGGACCCCGACCAGCGCGAATCGAAGTATTGGCTAATTAAAAGTTGCTTTGATTTCGGTTAGACACGGATATTCATTTATATGTGTGCTCTCTTGCATTTTTACGAGCTTGGCTGACTGCCAAAGGCCAAATTCACTCTTATGAATCATCAAGCAGGGGTGAATCTTGAATTTTTCTTTAATTAGGGAACAAAAATTTCAGATTAAAGTAATGGAATCCACTCGCTTTTTTTGTCGTTGATTCAGTTTAGAAACTTATATTTTTACTTAGCAGTATGTAAACAGTTCAACTATTTCGTGGTAAATGTAACTGTTTTTGGTTGAAGATTAATTTTTTTGCTTGAAAATTAATCTTTTCGAGTTTCACAGTCAGTTTCTAAAACATTCGGCTTTGTAGCTTGAAAAATCAACTCTTTTGTTAAAAATTTATCTTCCATGGTAGAAAAGTCATCATTTTTTATTGAAAATTCATCTTTCTCGGTTGAGAATTCAAGATTTCAGGCTGAAAATTTAAGTGCCTTGTAAGAAATTAGTCTCTCCTGCTTGAAAGTTGAACTATTTAGTTGTAAAAGCAACTGTTTGGTTGAAAATTATTTTATTTTTTGGAAATTCAACTATTTGGTTGAAAATGATTTTTTTGTTGTTGAATATTTGTCTTTTTAGATTGCAAATTCATCTTTTATGCTAAGAAAGTCATCTAAAAGTTTATCTTCCTTAGTTGAAAATAACGTTTTTGTTGAAAATTCAAATTTTTAAGGTTGAAAATTCAACTTTTCTAAAAAAATCGTGTGTGTAATGTACTACTGAATTTTTCTCTATCGTTTGAGGTAAATTTCTTCTCCGGATGTCTTTATATACTTGAGTGAAACCATTTCGTCAAATTAGTGGTAAGCAATATATGAAATTCTGAGATTCTCTTTCCCTATTTTTACTGATTTATAACTTGATTCGGTGAACATAAGAACTCTTTTGTTTGATCAATAGCAATTGGTTTTCTCACTAGAGTCTACAAGTGTTACCTTTGTAAATAAGAGGTGATTACATGCCTCTTAAAACAATTTCAACGCAAATGAGTCTTTACCAATACTTAAAATCACATTTTGCCGACTCCTGACAAGGAGAAAAGTAGTTTCGTAAAAAGCGTTAAAAAAAGTCTTCGGAACGATCTTTCGCTCGTAAAGGTAAATGAGTAACGCCTCTTCGAATACGCATTTTCTATACTATTTTCTACACCTATTTCTTCTTTTAATTTTATTTCTCTCGAAGAAAACAACATAAGATGCTAAAGTCAGTTTCCCATTACTCGCAATCTTTCGGCTCAGTCTCTTCTCGCGGCTCTACCTCATGATTATTGTCTTTGTCTCTTGTCTTCCTTCCCGGAACCCGTTTTGAGTGTTTCCTCGAAGAAGGTACGAAATAATCGCATTCCGAGGCGAGGTTCGTCGTTGGTCTCCGCAACTCCCTTAAAAAGCCTTAAAAAGGTGAATGCTGGAGGTCGTGCAATTTCGACACCGTAAAGAGCCACAGGGCAGAATCCCATTTCCATGCAGAAATTCAATTTCCTCTGTCAGGTGCAATACTAGTGACTAGATTTCTGTTACGTATCACATCACACAATACTTTACAAATCTAATGTCACAGAAAACAGTTCTCCCTCTACAACTTTTTTTTTATAAAAACACGTTTTCATTGATGAATTCAAAAAAGGCTTAACATTTTTAATGGAATCATCCTTCTTCAAATTCAACAACACTTTTTAGAAACAAACATTTGGAACCCCCGTGGGCTCACCAATTTCCGGAACCTTAGCGGATACCGTCTTGCAAGACTTAGAATCAGACGTTTTAGATACATACTCAGACAAGCTTCTAAATTTTTATTCTAACCATCCATTACAACATAAAATCAGTATTATTAAAAATATTGTTGACTCTGCAATTATGTAACAAAACCTTTCATAAAGATAATTCAGACATAGATAGAGAACTTCTTTATTATAAAAATTATCCTAGAGCATTCATAGAAAAACACATTACAAAAGGGCTAACTGAAATAGCAAAACAAAATATGTATGACTCAAATAAACCCAAAAAATAGTAACCCTCCTAGAACAGTAGAGAAGAAATAATTTGTCTCCATCAATTTCAACGGTGACATCTCAGAAAATATAAAGCGTCTACTAAAATAAATATCGAGACGGTCTTCCGAGTAGATACCAAACTAGATAAATAAAACTTAATAAATAATAAAACTAAATATGTAAATAATAAACTTGGCAAAGATCACTTAGAAAATCTAGATCAGTGTAATGTTGCTCATAAACTGAGATGTTAGTGTGGGAAAACATATGTCGGAGAGACCAAACGCCCCTTGAGCATTAGAGAAGAGGAACATCGAACAAAATAAACCTCAATCCTAAATTTCATAGAGTTGTTATCAAAGACTTAATAGAATTTCATAACTGTGATCCTTCCCACATTGATTGGGACAAAGTCGAAATTTTACACCATGTACGTAACGGTTACAAAAGAATATTCGTAGAAATGGCCTTTACTAAGAAAGAACGTGATAGGAGTCTCAATAAATTTACAAATCTTGAACATTATAATCCTCCATATAGTATAATTTTATATATTCTTTGATAGCCCTTATATTTCTTGTGCTGGCGATTTGACGTTTAATGATTGCCAAAACAATCATGTATTGCATTGATACATTATATCATGTTAACAAAAAATTATATTACATTAGCATTCTTTCAGCTCAGTACTTTTCAATGGAGATATTTATCTGGCTTATGTATCCGGTTTTGTGAATATTACTCACATCATAAAAATCGTTCCGGTTTCAATCCTTGGTTGTCTAGTAAATTTTCATGAAATTATTGAAATCGAATTATGAGTGGAAAAACTTGATATACGCGAGTACCACTTTACATAAATGCCTCTCAAAGAAGACATAAACGCGCATAATTTAAGATCGGATCGACCCTAGGCATTTTGCTCGCGGATGAAATCACGTGTGATAAACTGACGAATACAAATTTATGGGGAAAAGTCAGCTATGATCGAAAGAGAATTTCAATTTTTCTTCAGCTCTCGTCTCTAAAATATATAATAGAACACAATACAACAGTCTCGCTCATTATATTTTATTGTAAACTAAACAGTTATACTTAAGTCCATCTCTATTAGTCTCGACTTTATAAACTCATTGTTTGAGAATTTATGATAAAAGAACTGGTTTTGTTTCTTATTTCCTTCTATTATGTGCGTAATAATTCGGAATAAAAGTCGAATCATCGACATAAATAAGCTTGAGATACAGTTTAGATAATAATCTGATTAACTATTATCAGTCTATCGTAATTTGATTTATTGAAATTAAAATTAAGTTTTACATTTGTTTGAAAATAACGAACATGGTTTGAAGCCTTGAATTTGTCATCTTGTATCAATGAGACTGTTTCTCAGGTCTTTTGACCATGGTCCACAGATCTTGAGATTTTCTAGAAGAGTTGACAATAAGCCGATTCCTCTCGCCTTCATTAAGTATGGTAATTAATTATAAAAAAAGGTCGGAATCGGTAGCCTCTATTAGGAAGATTATCGGCATCTTTGGAATTCCATCGAAACCTTTTTTTCTACTTCTTCCGATAACTCTCCACTCTTATTCGTTGTCCTTCTTGGTTGTTATTATGCAAATTGGTTTTTGCTGGGAGCTTCGCGAGAAAAGAGAACACGATTATTAGCCGGTTGGTTTCTCATGCGACAGTGTTCTTCCGACTCGAGCGACCTTTTTTGCATAATTCCTTACGCCCTTGTTAATTTTACGTGGATCGTTAAAGTTCAACTAAAGTCGATATTGCCAATTCTCTTCATTATCCGAGTAAATTGATTTGGATCGAATATTAAGGCCCTTGGCCCGGGGAAATGAGTTTGAACAGGACGATTTTTCTCGAGTTTTTTAAAGTAAATAAAGGGTTACCCGGGCCCGTAAGGTATCTTGTAATTTTCCTAAGGGTTCTTGACCCGAAACAGGATCAGGAATGGTGAATTATCAGAAAAAATCAACTCCAGCAAGTGATCCTAACAGGGTACATGAAGACACTCACGGTATCAAAAAAAAAAAAAAAAAAAAAAAAAAAAAAAAAAAAAAAAAAAAAAAAAAAAAAAAAAAAAAAAAAACAATGTGCCAGTTCACCAAAATGTGCTTTAATTTGACTTCTACAAGACAAAGCGACACATCTCCTTAAACACAGAAGAATTTGTTCCCCGAAATCTCTTCAACACACTGTCCGACCACGGATGAGTTCCGAAAATCGATTAAAAACACTGAACATATTCATAAACACGCCACTAACCTCGCACGTTTAGTTAAAACGTGAGCTTGACCCCAAACAGGATCGGGAATAATGAATTATCAGCAGAAATGAACTCCGGCAAGTGATCCTAACTGGGCACATGGACACACTGCCCGACCACGCATAACTACCGATACCCGACAAAAAACACTTAAAATATTTATAAACACGCCACTAACCTCGCATGTTTGGTTAAAACGTCCGCTTGACCCCAAACAGGAGCGGGAATGGCGAATTATCAGTAAAAATAAACTCCGTCAAGTGATCCTAACTGGGTACATGGACACACTCACACTGTCAAAAAAAAAAATAACGTGTGAATTCGACCCAAATGTGCTTTAATTTATCTTCTAAAATACAAAGCTTGGCATCTCCTTAAAGACAAAAGAATTTGATCTCCGAAATCACTACAACACATTGCCCGACCTCGCATGATTGGTTAAACCCTGCAAGGTTTGTGGCGTGTTTATAAATCTTTTCAGTGTTTTTAATGGTTCTTCGATAATTATCCGTGGTCGAGCAGTGTGTTGAAGTAATTTCAGTGATCAAATTATTCTTTGTTTAGGAAGATATGTCGCTTTGTCTCTTAGGAGACAAATCAAATCACGTTTTGATCGAATTGTCACGTGGTTTTTTTGCTAGTGTGGTTGTGTCCAAGTGCCCAGTTAGGATCACTTGCCAAAGTTGGTTTTTTCTGATAATTCACCATTCCCGTTCCTGTTTGTGGTCAAGCGATTCTGGGAAAACTACAAGGTACCTTACAGACCTGACATTTTTACTGGGACGCCATTTATTTACTCTAAAAATGTCGAGAAAAATCGGCCTGTTTAACCTCAGTTCCCGGGACCAAGAACCTTAAAGGTAGAAAAGGCATAGTTTCACAGAAAGGACAAATAGAAAATTTTTATAACTGTAATCTGAATTTAATACAACGTTTTTATACACGCGAATGCTTACGTTGTTGAAAAAGTTTATTGAAAAATTATCTTTAAATAAGAAACCAGTAATCGAGAGAAAGTATAACCATTTTCGATAATAAATCATAGATCCTAGAGAAGCTGTCGCGCTAAACCGTTGTGGTGATTTTCTGCCTGAACAAGTCTTTCCTCCGTGATCGAGAATGCGCGAATATCGCAATAATTATCCCGATTAAGTTGATTATTTTTGACGCAGGTGAAAAGGAAAGAGCAGATTATAGAAAGAAAGGAATTAAGAAGACAAACTTACTGACATGAAAAATATATCAAGTGTCAAGAATTTTCTCAGTTCTCAGACATTGCCAGACATGTGATTGGCCTAAATCTATATCCAGTTTTACGGATTGCAGAACTGATGGTTGAGGCCAACATGCAGCCACCCGTAAAATTGTAGTACCGGATGCGCGGTTGAAAACTGCACGCAATGTTCAAAAGGTGTTGGAGAATCAAAGCTTAACATTCGGGTTCTCGCCAGCTTTCATGGAAATTTTTGCAAACTTTATGGACTTGAAGAAGCAACAAGTGTAAATGAAAGAAAAAAAGGTTATGCTACATTTTTCTCTTCGGAATAGCATCTTTTGTTTAAGTACTGGTGAAATTTTCATCTTTAATAAAAAGCGGCCACAAATTTGACATTAACGATGACATCACGAACAGAAAAGTTGATTGTCAATGCACGATTGCACGTTAAGGTCACACTGCTCACTCACTTGAATATTTATTATACACTTTTTTTTGTCAGTCATTGTTCTTGACTGGTATCGTCATTCCAGAGATCAAATATTTTATCGTACTAAGTGGAAATCATTTGCATTTTCTTCACATGCAAATTAAAAAATATTTATGAAGATTCGGTTCTTGACAGATGTTATGGATTGAGAAAGATGCATAAGGAAAACTGTCCTTTGAGATTTGTTATTTCGACTATTAACACTTCTACTAAATTTTAAGAATAAAACTGCGATTGGTTACTTGAAGATTTGAAAGGTTTTGTTAGAATTCAAAAAAAGATCTCAATTTATTTTTCAATTTTATGGTTTCGTATACAACTTCTTCGGTGAGATAGAACTTTGTTTCGAAAACTGTACTTACATTTGAAGTACATTATTTAACTTTTGTGGAAAATTAGCAAAGTCTTTTATCCTGCAGTCTAAATATTGATATTCCTCTGGAAATGCACTCAAAGCGGCCTGTAACAGATACGATTGCTTCTGTTATAAATATTGTAAAAGAAACCTTAGCGATCTGTGAGATGCTCCTCGGTTATTACAGACAGATATTCCTTCTCTTACAAACGTTCGATCAACAAACATCGAGTAGAAGTAGAAGTATAAAGAACAAATTTCTCTTCGAGGTTCTCAATACGAATTGCTCTTTTTCGTTTTTCTTACAAGAGAACTCAAGCTTGTTTACTCTGGATAGTAAATTGTTAGGATCGGAATTGCATTTACGGCAAAATAGTGATCAATGTGCAAGATAACATATCTTTTCTTACGGTTAAGTCATACTTTAGGCATTTGAGGGTTTAATTTTTTTCAATTTTTGGAAGATCAATACTAGGAACATTTTGTTTAACTGAAAAAAAATTATGTTGAAGAAGCGGTTTTTTTAATTCAAAACAAGTATTTTTAAATATCTCTTCCGGCGAGTGAATCTACATGCTTCAATAACTTTCCAGTTGAATCTGTAGGGCAAGAAAAAATCACATGTTTTTCAAATATTTATTTGATTCAGTGCTATATTTTATTGCCCTTACTGTTACATTGAGAAATATACGTTGACTTTTTGATGTAATTTCAATTGCTTCTAACATTTTGATCAAACTTTTGAATTGTATTTTAGTTTTATTATATATATATATATATATATATATATATATATATAACTTCAATTACATTACATATTAATTTAAAAATTTAAAAAAAAAATTATATTACAATTATATTATATTACTTCAATTTCAAATTAATGTGGTGTCCCTCTACCACCTCTGCTGGTGGAAAGACTGCTGCGAGGACTGATTTACTTTTCACAAAATATCAGACTTCACAGGCAAAAGAGATGAATCTACGAAAAGAGATGAATTATCAACCCAAAAAGACGAATTTTTAACAAACAAAAATTAATTTTCAAACAAACAGTCACTAACAACCAAATAGTTAACATTTTAACCAAATAGCTAAATTTTCAATCTAAAAGGACGAACTCCAAAAAGTATTGTTGAGTTCTCGACCAAAAAAGACGACTACCAAAATGGGTGAATTTTCAACAAAATGATTAAGTTTTTAACAAAAGACTTAATTTTTAATCAAATAGTTGAATTTTCAACCTGCTAAAACGATTTTTTAAGAAGTTAGTTGTTTTCAACAAAAAGTTTATTTCCAACCAAGAAAGATGAATTTTTAACCAAGAATCAGGACTTTTCTACGACAAAAAATGATTTGGTAATCCAAAATGACGAATTTTCAACAAAACCGTCCAATTTTCGACCAAAAAAGATAACTGGAACAAAATAGTTGAATAAGATTTCACAAAATAATTACACGTCCAACAAAATATTTAAATTTTTAACCAAATAGCTGAATTTTTAACCTACAAAGACGAATTTTCAACCAAGAAGATTAATTTTCTACCAAAAGGCGAATTTTCAACCAAATAGTTGAATTTTCGACTAAGACATTGAAGTGTTTCACCCAAAATGGAGTAGTTAAATTTTCTTTCAAAAAATTACTTATTAAAAAAAAAGAATTTTCAACCAGTTGAATTGAATGAAAAAAGACGAATTCTTAACAAACAAGGTTAATTTTCTATACAGAAAGACGAGTTTCCAACTTAGGATAAATTTTCAACCAAAAATAGGATGTTTAGTTAAATTCTCGCATGAAAAAAATTAATTTTCATCCAAATAAAAAACGAATTTTCAATAAAGTAGTTGAATATTCAATCAAAGAGGTAAATCTTTAAAAAAAAATGAATTTTTGGCAAAGTAGTTCAACTTTCAGCCAAGGAGTTGAATTTTCAACAAAAAAATATGAATTCTTAACCAAATAGTTAAATTTTCAAACAAAAAAATGAAGTTTCTACCAAGAAGATTAATTTTGTATTAGAAACAACGATTTTTAAGCAAAATTGTTGAATTGTGAAGCCAAGAAGACGAATTGTCCACAAAGCACTTGAATTTTTAACCCCAAAATATGATTTTCTATAAGAAAGTTAATTTGCAACCAAATAGTAGTTGCATTTTCAATTAAAATGATGAGTCTTCAACCAAAAAGAATGATTTTTTTACAAAATAGTTCAACTTTAAACTAAGTCGTTGATTTTTCAACCAAAAAAGATGAATTCTCAACGAAGCATGTAATACTTGATATTTCAGCCAAAAAAGATTTTGATTTGAAATAAAAAAAATTTAATTCAACCAAAAAATACGAATTTTCAAAAATATATTTAAATCTTCAACCAAAAGAGATTACTTTTCAATCGAACAGTTGCATTTTTAACCACAAAGGATGAACTTTCATCCAAGAAGACTAACTTTCTACTCAAAATGACGAATTTTCAACAATTTACATGAATTTTCAACCAGATAGATGATTTCTTAACAAAAACAAAAAAAAAACGAATTTTTAACAAAATAGTTAAATTTTCAACCAAAGAGATGAAGTTTCAACTAAAGTGATTCATATTAAAAAAAAAATGGATTTTCAATCAGTTAGGTGAATTCTCAACTAAACAAGATAAATTGTCAACTAAATAGTTGAATTTTTAACTGAAAAAGATAAATTTTCAACCAAACAGTAGAATTTTTGGCCAAATACTTAAATTATCAACCAGAAAGATGAATTTTCTACCAAGAAGATTAATGTTCCACCAAAAAAGATGAATTTTTAACAAAATACATGAATTTTTAAGCAAAAAAGATGAGTTATCTACAAAGCAGTTGAATTTTCATACCGAAAATGCGATTTTTCATCAAAGCAGCTAATTTTATATCAAGTAGTTACATTCTCAAATAATAAATAGTTTAATTTTTAACCAAATAATTGAATTATGTACCAAAATAATTTAATTTTCTACAAATATTTAAATTTTTCAAGGCAAAAAGACGAATTTTCTAGAAAAAAAATTGAATATTCAACCCGAAAATATGAATTTTCAACAAAAACTCAATTTACAATCAAGTAGTTGAACGTAACCAAAATGACGAATCTTCAAAAAAAAAAAAAAAAAAAAAATCTCATAAACTCGTTCAACTTTCAAACCAAAAATGGAATAGTTGAATTTTCTATGATAGAAATTAATTTTCAACCAAGGAGATGAATTTGCAACCAAAAAATTAAGCTTTAGCGAAAAATAGTTAGATTTTCTTATAGGGTTCTATAAATTCAGTTCGCATTTAAGCGGAAAAAATCGAGAAGAAGGGAAAGAAGGGGAAGTTTCTTGAAAACAGGGAAAAAAAGAATGGTTAAAAAAGGGGAAAAGAGGGGAATAGGGGAGAGAGTCTGAAGTCTGAAATATGAAAGTGATTTTCGAACTTATCAAGTTATTATCGACTGTCCCGTTGCAAGGCAATGTTTCGCAAAATTCGCAAACTTGGTTAAAATTTATCGTCAGAAAACGTACTATACGTTTTCTAAGTTTATAACGTTATTTTTTTTAAGGATATTGAGGGATATTCATTATCAACTACAATCTCTTAGTGTTAATTGGTAATAATCAACTACGTATACTATTGAGAATCTATTTTGTGTGTGTGTGCCTGTTTCGCCCTGCGAAATTTAGACTCATTCCATAGTCTTATATAATTCACCAAATCTGAATAAATTAGAATGTTGATGTTATTTTGTCGACCAGGGTAGTTAAATAATTAATTAATTTTCTTATATTAGAATGTGTCGATTACTTAGTCAAATAATTTCAAATAAATCAATAAGTCAAATAAATCGACACATTCTAACATCAGAAAATTAATTAATTAATTACCCTGGTCGACAAAATGGCGCCCCGCTGGCGTAATTGGTTAATTCTCCACTAATGAAAAGTGGCGTTCCCGATTCAAATCGGGGCCGAGGTAGATTTTTTTTCTCGTTTCTCCAAAAATTATTTGACCAAGCAATCGACACATTCTAACATCAGAAAATTAATTAATTACCCTGGTCGAAAAAATACACTGTTAAAAATGTTTGTGATTTTACAATACTTTACAATACAAATTGTAATGTAAAATTGCGAGCACCGTATTGTAACACAAAATTGCAATAAATTCTTTATAAAATTACAATACAAGTATTGTAATTTGCAAATATATTTTTCTTCAAATATAGTTTAAAAATTTTATGAATTATTACTGAAGCAACTTGAATGAAAATATTGTGAAATACCATTTACTTGATATGCTGATTGTACCAAGAATCTTCGTTAGTTGACAAATCACTAAGAAATTGAATAAGTTACATACCTAACCTAAAAACAATTTATCATGTTGGAAATTTTCACCTTTAGAATGCGTTTTTGGGTATTGTTCGCCTATACGTCATACTTAATTCTTGATTTATGTAAGATCAAACGCTATGACGAACGATTTTTTATTTTTAATAAAAATATAATAGAAACCATATATGCAGGAATCTTTCATTTTCCTCATAATTGCGTGTACAAAACATGTATTGTGAAATTACATTACGTTTTGGTAATAAACTTCCAAAACATTTATTGTGAAATTACAATATACATTTTTAACAGTGTGCTCTTTCGGCTCATTTGAGACAAATGCACAATTATTGCACACAACAAAAGGAAAAAAGAGGGAGAGAAAAAAGAGTCAACCAAAACCAACCTCACGCTCTTTCTTTTCTCCATTTTTTTTATACTACTGGGAGCCGAAATGTTTCGAAGCCAATTTAGACTTCCTTAACAGGGATGATTTATAGGAAAACAATAGGTACAAAAATGAAGAATTGTTGGATTACAAAATCATTATTAACTGAAAATAAAATCGAGATAATTGATAGCAATTACTGTTTTGGTACATATTTCATTCATTGTTTGAAAATTGATTTGTGACACAGGCGAACTATTCTAAATGAATCCCAAATTCAGATTATTTTATTCTTTAATTGGAAATTAATTCACATAGATTCCACATTATGACACAAAAGTAAAGTCATTGTCTCCAATTAATGGTTCCATCCCACATTTTGTTGTATCTAGCAAGATCTCTTTTTAAATTAATAGCTTCGTTACCTTCTCTTTATAAAAAGCATTTCCATGAATTTTCTCTTTTTTTTTTGATTTCTCTCATAATACAAAATTTTAACATCATCCCAATTAAAGTCATACCCATGTGTAAAGTGTATGTTTTGCAAGGACCGAGTAATATCTTGCACTTTTATGAAAATGATTTTTATGTTCATCTTTTTGTTTTCTAAGTGATCTTCTTGTTTGCCCTATGTAAACAGCACCACATTGTCTACATTTAAATTTGTAAATTACTCATTGTTTTTTCAGTTTCTCATATTTTTCTTTATCCAATGTAACAATCAAGTTGCTTTTGAATGGAACTCTATGTTTCGTATGAACCCCAATTTTCCTAAAATTGATTTCAAGATACTTGAGATTTTTCCAAAGATGGTAGGACAACCGTATTAAATCTATTGTAATCCTGTACATTGTTTCTGTTCTGATTATTACCTTTATTCTTAATTTGAATAATTCTGTTATGCATATGCTTGTCAAT
>JAUMHM010000078.1:13475796-13487121 GCA_032362435.1 Melikaiella ostensackeni
TGATATATATATATATATATATATATATATATAATAATTCTTTATCACCTTATACCATCTATTGTATCTTGATTCCCCTATCCTACCCATCTGTAAAATGTGAAATGCTTTGATTTTTTTTGTGCTGAAAGCTGTTCAGTAGAGAATGCAGTCAGATTATTAGCAATCAAATGTTTTCAATCTTCCCTTGTCATCAAATTATACTCGCGAGTCAGTTTACAATGGATAAGCCTGTATTTTAATGGGCATAATACCTGCATAATTTCAGCACTTTTACCACATAATCACCACATAAAAGACCTCAATTTAATCGCATAATTCAGCATTTTTAAATACATACATTTGACATCCCTACGCATCTGTCTATTACCTGCCTTCCTCTCTTTTTTTCAGTTCCTCATAGACTTTATATCTTCCTTCTCCCAGCTTTCGTTCTCTGAAAAAACTATTTTTTTCTTCCCATCGCGTTAAATTAAAGTCCCTCTTTCCTTTCTCTTTCACCACTTTGTAACACTTCCTCGCTAACTCCCCTCCCTTCCACTCCCTTAGTTTCTCTTCGAATTTCCACGCCCTCTTTTCCGCCTGTGTTCAAAATTCCCTTTCATCCTCTTCTTTTGTCATATAACCCGGAGTTCTCCATACCGCTAATGTCCATGTAATATATCTCTTTTGCAACCTCTTTATGTCCTTCCTCTCCTTTCATCCCCATATCTCTGCCCCATAGCTTAATACCGGCCATGCCAGTGTATTAAAAAATTCATTCGCCTATTCCAATCTTTTTAAACCTTCTTTTTCCTATTCCCCATGTCTTTTTCATTACCCCTGTCGCTTCTTTAATCCTTTTTCTGATATGCGCCCTATTTTCTCGAATTCGTTTTCCTTCCTAGGGAAGAAAAGTGATGTCGTAGCAGGAAGAAAGTAAATACCCCTGAAATTGGTCACTTTCGAAGCGCTGTATAGGTTTCGAAAGTCGAACTTGCAGACGAGACGTTGTGAAAAGGTAATTGGTCAGCAGACAAAGTAGAAGAATTTAGGGAAAATATTAAGATAGTAAGAATGGGATAGTGAAACGTAAATGAGGAGATGGAAATAGTGATTGGAAAAGTAAAAAGAATATTAGAGGATACAGTCAAGAAATAAGTAAGTGAAGGGGGGAAAAGAGGTAGTTGGGATGAGGAGTGTAAGGAGAAAAAAAAAGAAGTGAGAAAGGAATTTAAAAAATGGAAAAACGGGAACCGCAGTGCAGAAGAATACAGAAGAATAATGAGCTATGTGATAGAAAAAAAGAGGAAAAGAATAAAAGGTTTGTTGAGAAGGCATAAAAGGCTAGCATGGAGGAAGAAGTATGGAAAATAGTAAGTAGAGAGAGGAAAAAAAGGAAAAGAGTTAATTAAGAGATTGAAATGTTAGAATGGAAAAAATATTTCAAGAAATTGTTAGGAGTTGAAAAGAAAATAATGAAAGGAGAGAAATAGGGAAGGGAAAAGGACGAATAAGAGGATATCACAAGGAAAGAAATAGCGAGAGTGATAATGTCATTGAAAGACAGAAAGGCAGCAGATATAGATGAAATCCCGAATGAAGTTTGGAAATATGGGGGAAATGAATTGAAGAAGTGGGCCTGGATTATTTGTAACAGTTTATGGAGAGGGGAGAGTTGGTCAGAATTATGGAAAGGCATAGCGGTACCAACAGGGAAAGAGGAAAAAGAGGAAAGGACTGAAGAATTTAGGGGGGTGACGTTGATGCCGACATGATGGTATAAGATATGTGACAGTAGTATCAGAATGGTTGAAGAAAGAAGAGGAAAAGCATATTGTGCGACCACAAATCGCGCACAATATTTTATTCAACTACCGCGAGAAATATGTGATATCGGGGCCCTGTTGAGAGGGGTGAAAAGAATAGCTTACCTGATTGATTGACGCAAATATAGCCCTCAGAGATCTTTTGAAGTTTTAATAGGAACAGGTTTTAATTTTGAGGTTGTGGCAAAATGTCAGTGTTGAGCAGTGTTGCCAACATAGTCCCATATAGTCTGCATTCCAAAACTTTATTAATAGTAAAGTAATGAAATTTCATTATTGTACTAGTTGGAAAACATGTTGATTACTTATGCTTATCGTCAACAATCAGGTAATGTTTTCTTATTCCCACTCGATACAGGGCCGGGTAATGAGATATTTTTCGCGGATGTTGATTAAAAAAAGATAATTCCATCGAATTAGACAGGATTTTGGAAAGGTATGGGAGTTATAAATAATATTTACGTGCTAAATTATATTATAAATAGAAGGATCAAAAGAGAGGAAGATGGTATGACAGCAATGAATGTGTACTTCAAGGCGAAGTTTGAAACAATGGACAGGGAAGAGATAGATAGAGCTATGAAGAAAAAGGGGATACAAGAAGGTATAAGGAAAAGAGTAGCAGAGATCTTTAGAGAGACGAAAAAGTAACGTTAGGGTGGGAGAACAAATAGAAGATACATAGTTTTTGGTTAGCCAGAGATATAAGGCAGGATAATCCTCCAAATCCGGTCCTGTTTAATATATTAATTTCAGATTTGGAAGAGGAGATGATGAGAAATGGATGTGGAGGAATGAGGCTAGGGAAAGATAAAATATATAGACTGGCATATACGGATGATATAGTGATGTTGGAAGAGAATGAGAAGTGTGATTAGTTAATTATAACTAATTGGTGGAGCAAGAAGTCAGCCATCATTTGACTAGTTCAGATTTAGAGAGATCAAACTTTATTAAAGTAATACTTAAATTTATTGTCCAATGGAACGGCAAAATATCAGCTTAAAATCGAAGAGGGAGTGGGGGTAAGATTTAACCTGGGGGCTCTCAGACATGACACTGCGACTTCGTGCTACACGATTCTTTCAAGAATGAACCCCGCGGTATTGTACAGGTGGCAGTCGCACAAGTAACTTGGAAGCTTTTTATCTGATGGACGTGTAACGCGCGTGCTTTTCTTTTCTCGTTAATTCCCATTATGCCAGCAGTTCTAACATACTGGGTCACCGCAATAATTAAAAATCCACAATTTTATCATACCGCGAACTGGGTTAAACTTCAAAGTCATTGGCACATTTCCAGTCATCGTCCTAAATTGTGTAGAAATAGCGAGGTTCATCGAATTCAGTAAATAAACTGTAGATAAACAATATTAACATTTTTTCATCGTTTCCATTTCAATAACATTGTCTTTTCAGAGAAAAAATAGCGACTAGACAAAATTTCCTTTTTAGCACGACAGGAACATTCTCTAAAACGAAACCTCGACGACTGCATAGTGGGTAAAAAGCGAAAGAAGATTAATGAGTTGACTATTGAAATGAAGGTTAAAGTTTTGAACTTACGGGATAAAGGGGTTATCAAACAGAAAATCACTAAAGAGTTTTCTGTAACGAAGTCATCCGTTGGGAACATTGGTAAAAACAGGATCGAGATTCCAAGAGCCCGAAATGAGAACTGCAGTACTGAAATAAAGCGAAACTTACGTAAAACTCAAAATGAAGAGATTAACAACTTGGATTTTGAGTTTTTCTGTAAATGTGCTATGGATATTCCAGTCAGTGGATCTATGCTCCAGACAAAAGCTAAGGAAATAGAAGAAAGGCTTGATGTAGGTTTAAAGAAAAATTCCAAGCAGCAATTCCAATTCCAGCAACGGTTGGGTGGTATCCTTCCGTAGACAAAAAAATATCAGTTTTCGGATTCTTTGTGGTAAATTAGCAGCAGAAACAGATTTAGAAGTATCAGGCGAATGGCAGTCGAAATTGCCAAATTTATTGAAACAATAGGCTTATAATTTCATTAGTTGGCCGCTTGCCTAAATTGACCATATTTTGACTGAACAGCGGCTGTCCAACATTGACGGGCTTTACTGTAGTAAAATGCATCTTATTATTGAATTTATTTATTGATCTCATTTCATTTTATTATATTACGCGATAGAACAATGTTACACGCGCGCTATAGCGCGCATATTACGCTACTGTTTTATAAACTTCAAGCACTAACGAAATTGTTTTCTTTATGTTTCAGGGTAGAGAAGAACGGCTCAAGGAAGCTGTTGCTTCCAGTGCCGTGCAGCGTCATAGGACGAAGAAGAGCTGCTCCCGTAGGGTAGTTCCGTAGTTAAAATGAACATCTTCGGGAGCATGCGGAGGATGGCCGCAGAAATATGTCTCGCCCCGCGGCTTCCACTTCTTCTTCTCCTTCTAATGCTGCCGAGATTTCCGAGTCTGAAGCACAAAACAACAGATGTCATTAACAACTTCCATGACCCAGAAGTCGATAGAATGAACCATCTTGTGGTGGATAAGAACACGGGAAGAGTCTATGTGGGTGCAGTCAATCGACTCTACCAATTGTCTCCTGATCTAAATCTAGTAGTTAAAGTGGTTACGGGGCCCCAAAAAGACAACCCTGATTGCTCGATGATGGACTGTCCGAAGGATGTTGAGAAGAAAAATACTGATAATGTTAATAAGGCTCTGGTCATTGATTATACTACCTCGAAGTTGATTTCTTGCGGCAGTCTATTCCAGGTGAGAATTTGAAAATACTATTCTTTTGGTGTGATACCTACTCTACGTATAAATTTGCAACTATTACAAGATGCAACTATTTTTCTACTATTTTGAGAAAAAAAAATATTTTCGTACCCTGCCTCAGTACATAGGCAGGCTGTATTCCAAATACAAATTTCTACCTTACCGACATCAAGACCACTTTGCAGCTCAAGTAGTTCGTGTAACAGTTTCTGTATAATTGTCGGAAAATACTTGAACGTTATTTATGATTTTAATAACGCAGTACATTTTTACGTTGCAAAGCGTTATATCATTGAATTGAAAATACTTGAGAAGTTGTGTTTTACTGAATAATAATAATTAATGTCCAAATCAGTTTTTAAAAAGTCGTCCTTGGCATGGATTTTCATAAAACTGCTGTTTTGCATTTTTTGGAACATTTTTCGGGCATAATACATAGGGATTGGGGATGTTAAAAATAAAAGTCATTGGGTGGAAATTGTTCCTCTTGAACATTTCTTAAAAAGTGACTTAAACTCAGTTCATAAAAAGTTGATAAGAAGTACTTATTTATGGTGTTTATCTTACCAGGAAATCGGGAAAACCGGGAATTTTGTTTACCGGGAAATGACTGGGAATTTGATTCAGTCACCGGGATTTTCTTCTCGAATGTACTAATATGCAAATTCAAAATGGTTTCATATATTTTATTATTCTAATTCTGAATTGGAACAGTGAATTTTCTCAAAGAATTATAATTCTGAGATGGGACAGGGTGTTTTAGTAAAGAAATGTAATTTTAATAGTCAGGGAACAAAATAAGGTAATGGTTAAAGTGGTGGTTTATTGAACTAACTTATAAGTGTTGGGGTACCTGCTGGCCCCCAAGCGATGTTAAGTTGGCGTCGGTCGAGGTTTTGGTACAAGCGTAGCGTGGAGCGTCTCCCCACTCCTTGCTTTGGCCCGCAGGGCGGTTGGGCGACGGGGTTCTTATAACTCCGTTATAACCTCCTCCCCTCCGTTTTTGGGTTGGTCTATTTCTTTAATAGGATTTCTTCACATCGGTGTAACTCGTCTTCGAAGCTTAACCAAGTATCTTCTTCTGTTAATTCCAGTTCTAAGTATGTGTCTTCTGTCTCCTGTTTACCCTCTTGGACTCGTTCTTCATTTTCTCTAGGGTTCGATTTCCTTTTATTTCCCTGCTGTGGTATTTTTTTTTCTTCTCAAAGTTTATTTTTAGAATATCCTTAAATTTTGTGTTGGTCTCAACCCAACTTCCTTTACCTGCATCGTTCGTTCTGTTTTGTCTCTTGTCTCTGTAATAATTTGTGGCGCATTCGATGTTCTCATTATCGACTGCCTTTGTGTTGGTCTCAGAAACTCAAGCATTTCGTATTTTTGACCGCTACGCCTACTGTTTGTTGTTTTTGACCTCGCGGCTACTAACGCATGTCTTAAATCCGTTTCATCAAAATGAAATGTATTATTCCGTGTTCTATTACATTGATTCGCATTTCCCAGTGTCGAATTTTGTGCGGTTACGTTTAAAATTTTATCCATCTTTTCATTTAATTTTGCAACGTCCTCTAAAAGTTCATTAATTCTCTGTTTGGAATTCTTATTTTCCTCGTAGGCAATTACACTAAAACCTCGATTTAGCTCGAGTGTCGGGTATTGCATCGATGACTGTGACTCCGTTCCAAGAATTTGTATGATGTAAACAAGTCAGGGTTGTATGAACCAGTGCTCCTAACGCTACTGTCCAATTACCTAATGTATTTTCTGTATTTAGGGAAAGCAAACCAACTGCATATCTGTGTGTCGTTTTATTCTGTGTATGTGTGTTTGGCGTACTAGCTTGTTCTCTGTCTCTTTCTGTCGGCGTTGGTGTTGTTGTCTGTGTTACAGTTTTCTTCGTCGCACCTGCCGAGCGCATTGGTTGTGTCTCTCCTTCATCTATCTCTCTATTTCTAATCGTTACGAATTGTGAACTTCATTCCGATACTTCTTCTCTACTTTTGCTTTGATTCGCGTTATTTTCAATATTTTCATTTTCTTTAACGCTTACTACTGATTCCACATTTTCTTCATTCAGAGATATGGCTAACCTCCCTATTTTCTTTTTCTTTTTCTAAAGGATTCGCCAATTTTGCAATGTTTTTAATTCTCTCCGATCTCAAATTCATTAATAGATTTTTGATTACTTTTTTAATTTCGACGGTCCAACTCATGGGTTCCTAATATTTTTTGATAAGTGAAAACCGACATATTCACGTACGTGAGCGTCTCGGTTTTCCTACTCAGAGGGGCGCGTTTCCTGACCACGTAGTGGACTCATCCACTGGGGGCGGGAAAGCGATCACCTGATGCTACCTATTTTCTTGAAAGGAATCGAGCGTCGAGAAATTTTCTCGCGTCAAATTTTGCAAAAGGACGTTATTTCTTACTTTTTCTATTTTCTTCACATCTCTTTCTAGTCTTTTGCTACTAATTTCATCTTTTCATTTATTTCCTTCTTAATTTCTAATTTTTGAACTTTTCTTCAACTTAGTTTTCGGAACTTTCCCTATTTCTTAAAACTCCTTAAATTATTTCCTACTAAGATTCTCTTCTACTTTCAACATTGTTTTAATTTTATTTTCAGTTTATTTTTAATTTTTAAACTTCACACTTATGCAATCCAGCTACATCGAGCACACATAATGCATTCTTTTCAGGGTAGTTTTATTTTTTGTTGAAGTTGGTAGAGCTCGCGGGCACACGGAGTATACCAACCGTTTTTAAACGACATATATCTACCTGCACTTTTGTAATGAAAGTTCATACACATTTCCATAATCATAAACAGTTAAATATAAATTCAAAGATATTTTAAAACACGAATGGCACACAAAGTAATTTTTTGTCGTCTCTGACTTTTTTTTTTGACTTTGAGGACTTAGGAACTTCCAGCTTTGGCCTAGCCTTACTGGCAAGTTCGGAACAAAGGAATTTGTGGGTACTTTTGTTTGGGCGCCAAGTTTGTGACGTGATCACTAACTAAGTGTGGGTACTTTTGTTTGGGCGCCAAGTTTGTGATATGATCACTAAATAAGTGTGGGTAATTTTGTTTGGGCGCCAAGTTTGTGACATGATCACTAACTAAGTGTGGGTAATTTTGTTTGGGCGCCTAGTTTGTGACATGATCAGTAACTAAGCATGGGTAAAGGGGGTGGAATGACGAGATGCAAGGTGAAGTCAGACAACAAAACAAGGTAATTGTTAAATTGGTGGTTTATTGAACCAACTAACAAGTGTTGAGGGACCTGCTGGTCCCCGAGCGATGTTAAGTTTCGTCGGCATATTTGCTCGAGAAGCAGGTGTTAGCAGTTAAGGTGCATTCAGGGCGACGATGCTTCCTGCAGCATGCGGAGGTAGAGTATAGCGGGATGGCTGGGGTTTAACACAAGACTGAAGCTGGCGTGGGTCGAGGTTTTGGTACAAGCGTAACTTGGGGCATCTCCCCACTCCTTGCTCTGGTCCGCAGGGCCGTAAGGTGTCGGGGTTCTTATAACTCCGTTGCACAGGGAGTTTCCATAAAGAATTATAATTTGACTTACAACAAGGAATTTTGGACGTAGAACAGGAATTTTTTAAAAGAAGTTTAAGCTCCCCTTTTCCAAATTATGGAAAAAGGGAGTTACTATATTTCTGAATTATAACAAAATTTTGTGAATAAATGTAATTTTATGACTTGGCACAGGGATTTTGGTACATGAATTTAATTGTGACTTGGTATAAGTAATTTTCTTAAAGAATTATAATTCTGAGCTTGGGCAAGGAATAAAGGAATGAAATATAACAAAGCATTCCCGTAAAGAATTATAATTTTCATTTTCGAACAGGGAAGTTCGTAAAGATTTATAATTTTGTCGTGGAAATAAATGTAATTGTGACCTGATACACAGAATTTCAGTAAAGAATTATAATTTAAACATTGGATTAGGAAATTTCCGTAAAGGATCATAATTTAGACTCTAGAACAGATAATTTCCATAAAAAATTAGAATTTTCACTTCATGACAGGGAATTTCCATAAAGAATTATAATTTAGACTTTGGAACAGGCAATTTCATAAAATATTAGAAATTTAACTGTGGGACAGGGAATTTCCATAACAAATTAGAATTTTCACTTTGGAACAGGGAATGACCGTAAACAATTATAATTTGACTTTGAGATAGAGAATTTTCGTAAAGAATTATAATTTTTACTCTGGAACAGAGAACTTCCGTAAAGAATTATAATTTCCAGTTTCGAACAAGGAATTTTCATAAAGAATTATAATTTTCATTTTGGAACAAGGAATTTCAGTAAAGAATAATAATTTAGACGTTAGAACAAGGAATGTCCATAAAAAATTAGAATTTTCACTTTGGAACTGGGAATCACCGTAAAGAAGTATAATTTAGACTTTGACATAGAGAATTTCCGCAAAGAATTATAATTTCCACTTTCGAACAAGGGATTTTCATAAAAAATTATAATTTTCATTTTGGAACAGGGAATTTCAGTAAGGAATTATAATTTTCACGCTGGAACAGAGAATTACCGAAAAGAATTATAACTTAGACGTTAGAACAGGGAATTTCCATAAAAAATTAGAATGTTCGCTTTGGAACATGGAATTTTTATACAGAATTATAATTTAGACGTTAGAACAGAGAATTTCCATAAAAATGGGAATTTTCATTTTGGAACAGGGAATTACCGTAAAGAAGTATAATTTAGACTTTGAGATAGCGTTTTTGAAAATACGTCATTTTTTAGATTATCCGGTTTGTTCATTTACTCATTTATTAGGGGTTTCCTGAGTCATAAATTCCAAACATTGTGTACAAAATTCCAAATTAGTGATGACAGATTCAAAATGCGTCCAGTATTTTTAAAAATAATTTTTGATGCAATATTTGGAATCTGTGACATAAAAAACGTTGTAGAAAATGAGTTTTAAATAAATCGCATAATTTTTTAAAATTATGCTTGCAATTTTGGGTTCGACATTTTGAATTTTTATTTTTTGATTGATGAAAATCTAGAAATGACCTGGAATTTTTAAATCACAAAAATGTATGGAAGTTAAGTCATTTTTAATGATTTTTACAATTCCTAGGTGTTGAATCGGGGTGTGTGCCGGAAGTGCTAGGGCGATACAACTTTCTTGGAGATTTTAGTAGACTAAATGGAGCTATTTCAAGCTATAAAATTGTAGGTCTCGCGCAAAAAAGAACGTTTTTCTTGATTCGTTTTTTGTAAACGTTGCAAATTTCAGCCAGGTCACAGTGTTCTATTTATTTAAAAATGTTTCTTAAGAACATGTTCCTATGTCTACAGTACGGCCTTCCCAAATTCAAAAGTCGTATCTGCATTTGGGATGAGTGACTGCATTAGAAAGAAGTCATAAACACGTTTCTTGTCGTTTGTGTTTATGAACGTGTATTTTATACATCTTACTGTAAAATGTTTTATTCGTAAATCTGAATGGCAAGGGAGGCATGCAAAATGCAGATACGACTTTTGCATTTGGGACGGCAGAGTACCGACAAAGTGGACTCTTGACTTGCGGAAGTTGACAATATCTTTCTCCTCAAATTCACCAAAGATTAATTTCCTCTTTTCCAGGGTATGTGCACAGTCCGAAATCTCCACAACATCTCAGACGTGGTCCAAGAAGTACGTGAGCCAGTGGTAGCAAACAACGGCACAGCCTCAACTGTAGCTTTCATAGCACCCGGTCCTCCAAATCCACCAGTCTCTCAAGTAATGTACGTTGGCGTAACCTACACCGGAAATTCTCCATATCGATCAGAAGTACCTGCCGTAAGTTCGAGGTCTCTCGACAAAGACAAAATGTTGAACATCGCTGAATCTGCCGTAACGACTGGTACCAGAATGTACGTCAATTCGCTCTCTCGTGAGCGATATCCGATCAACTACATTTACGGATTCAGCAGTGAAGGCTTCAGCTACTTCCTGACGACTCAGATGAAGAGCACAGACACATCCATCTACATTTCCAAGTTGGTCAGAGTCTGCCACGATGATCAGCATTATTACTCTTACACTGAGATGCCAATCGACTGCACAAACGAGGGCAGAGTTTACAACCTCGTGCAGGCAGCGTATGTTGGTAAAGCTGGCTCTGATTTGGCTGCTGACCTTGGGATCACGGCTCAAGACGATGTGCTCTTTGCCGTCTTTTCGGAAAGCGATGGACCGAATAATAGTCGACCAAGAGCTCAAAGTGCACTCTGTGTTTACTCGCTCAAGGCCATCCGGAGGAAGTTCATGAGGAATATTCAGCGGTGCTTTAGTGGTGATGGAGAAAGAGGGCTTGGATTCATCTCGCCGAGTCATCAGTGCGTACTTACGGTGAGTACCTTGTTTATGATGTAATTACGAATGCGAGGTGCGTTATGAGCAAATCTCGAGAAAGGTTTGACCTTTGTGATTCTCAGATTCATTTCCAGGGAATTGCATTATGTGGGTCTATTTGCCCTTTTAGTAAGCATAGATAAAAATAGATTGGCATACAGAAATTTTAAATTCCAAATACAAAGCGCAATATTGAAATCAAACAAGTCCACGCAATAAGGTTCTGAAGCGATACGTACTACGTAGATGTATTGAAGAAGCCGGGAACATTATTTAACTAATTAAAGGATTATGGGATAAATACAGTCTAGGAATTAAAGTTAAATACAATATTTTTAACTATGATTTAAAGTTCTTTT
>JAUMHM010000078.1:13492480-13503679 GCA_032362435.1 Melikaiella ostensackeni
TTTCTATGAAAGTCAATTAATAACCATTCCACTGAGAATCAGTAGTTCTTTTACTAATGATTAGTAGAAATTTGTACCTACAAAATCAATTATAATGACTTTCACTATTTGATTAGTTAACTCTTACTCATTCAGGTGTAGAAAGTGTATAATATTTATTGCAGGTATTTCAATACTTCATACATATCTGAAACAATCAGACGATAAGGGCGTTCTAAAATTTGAAAAGAAAACCAATGAAATATTTTTAAACATTATTCTTTACTAGCAAAAATAGCGCGCTTATAATATGTTTCTTATTTTAATAATCTAATTAACAAATTAAAATATATGCTTAGATTTGAAGTGCTATACAATATATTGAATAATAATCATAAATTAAAATGAATATTAAAATGAGTATTAAAATAGCTACATCGGCTTTCAAACAATTTTGATTCTAATCGGTGACTTATTTATTTTAAATGTTTATAGTTTATTATCATGAAATTTTGAACATCTTTTTAAAATAAGTCTATCTTGAAGATTTGCAATTGAAAATTGTTCAATATTGAATGTGTATAACTGTAAAAATAAAAATGATGCACTTTTGAGTGATTTATGTTTTGTTTTGAATAATTCGATTTTGTAGATTTACAATTGAAAACTCTTGCATTTTAAAGGCGTGTGAATAAAAATGTTAAAATTTTTCTGATTTTGAAGATCAAAAGTCAAGAGTTTTCAATTTTGAATTACAAATTAAAAAAACTTCAAATGCAAGTCATGAAAATTACAGAATTTTTAATTCTAAAACTTAAAACTTGCATAATTTTCAATTGTAGGTTTCCAAAATTGAAAGCTCTTCAATTTTGAAGAATTAATATTTAAATTGCTACAATTTTAAAGAGTTTCATTTGAAAACTCTTGAATTTTGAAAATATAGAATTTCAAATTACTAAATTTTCAATATGTATATTTTATAGGTATGTAGTTTTGAACGTTTTTTCTAATAGTTCAATTTTTATTATTTACAATTGAAAATTTTTGAATTTTAACCATTTTTAAGATTTGCAATTGAAGATTTATTAATTTGGAATGTTATAGGCTCTTCAATATTTAATGTGTCAGAAAACAAATTATGCAATTTTGAGTGATTTTTTTCAATAGTTCAATTTTAAAAATTGAAAATTGGAAATTATTCAATTTAATAGATTTGCAGCTGTCAATTCTCCAATATTGTAAACAGTAAAAATGACAGCGTTGATTTCTTTTTCGAAATACTTATAATTTTTTACATATGTAACATATGCTTCCGTAATTGAAAAAATATATTTAGCCGGGAATTTTTCCCAACGATAAAAGTGGCTACATTTAATTTGTATATTTTGAGCTATTTTGTTTTGACTGGTTAATAAATAATGAAAGTTGGAGGCCTTTCCCAGCCTTTACCATTTAATTTGCACAATTAAAGCTTGTGAAATTGATACTTTACCATTTTGAATGTTTCGTTTTTGGATAATGTTTGTTTTGAAGGCCTTTAAATCAAAACTGTTGAAATTAGAAGGATTCCATTTTAAATCTTGTAATTTATTAAACGATTGAATAAAAAGTTTTTGAATGATAAATTTTTTAAGCTCTAATTTGGAAGATTTGGAAAGTTGAAAATTCAGAAGAGTTCAGTTTTAGCTGTTTTAGTTTGTGGTTTAGTTTTGTTCATTTCAAATGAGAAAATCTCCACTTTAACAATTTGAACTTTTGAATTTCTGCTCGTATTTCAATGAGCGGGAAAAATTTTGGTCAACCATGAATAAACCGGGAAATGACCGGGATTTTTTCGGTGATGAAAGTGGCCAACCCTGATGATTATAACCGTATTTAAAGAATCCTCTTCAATCCAATTAAAATTTTTCAAAAATAATTCATATCTTTCATATCCTTCATATCCTTATTATAGGTTTTAAATATCATAATATATTGAATACTATTGAATTTATAATTACTAGCTAAAGACAATTTGAAAAATCTATCCAACTTAATCATATATCTAAACTAAAGATATGAATGGTAAGGCCCAATATTAACAAGATCGACTTTGTAAGTGACTAATTGGAAAGCAATAATAATATTCGAACTTTCGAATTTTTAATATTTAAATCATACTAAGAAAGGAATTAAAAAATTTGATTATAAATTATAATGATATTTTCGTCAATTTTTGTCCTTAAAACTTGATTGAATTCCATCTGAAAATAACTTTCAGTTAAAAGAGGTTAAAATCAGTTAAAATCGGTTCTACTTTTCTTTTTATGATATTATACAAAAATATTATAGGAAAAAATTTCAATTCAGTACTATAAAAATTAATGGGAATTTGAGGTACATATATTTTATATTACATGAAATTTCCCATTCTACAATTATTAATCCAAATGCCACAAATGTAGAATACAAATTTCCAATTTTGGGCTACCCTTCATTAGTGGGTCTCCCCCTTTAATTCTGACTTGAGAATATTAAATAAGAAAATAAATATTATAAACCCGTAAAGTCTGTAAAAAAATATTTTACAGATCTTGAGCTGAATAGCATCTAAGGAGTTATTATTACCATCAATTATTTAATCTAGTAACTAATTTTAATTGAGGAAGTAAAAATTAACGACACGTTTCTGTTCGGGTGAGTTCGGACCACGTCGTGACAAATTAACGCAGCGCCATCTGCCATGAATTGTAGGAACTTTGCCACTAGTTCTCTAGCTGGGTTTAAGCTCGATCCGTTAATAAATACAAGCTAGATCCAGGCCAGGGGCCCCCGCCTGGCCCATGAGTGTGACCGCAAAGTAACCTGGCGATTTCTGTACGGGGTATAATTTCCTGAAATCTATTGACACTCTTCAGGTACATGTTTTTTACGAAGGTTTGGGTTGGTACGCTAAGAAGCGAATGGCTAGCCTCACACACAAGTGTAAGGGCATGTGACACAGTCAAATTCCTATATTACCGACCTCTTTTTTTCTGTGTGCCAAATTTTTTTTTTGAATCATAGAACTTTCTTTCAAAATAAAGTATTAGGCTGAAAGTTTGGAAATTATATCAGAAGACAATAACCTACGTTTATGTACTTCATTTGAGTCGGAATTTTGCAAAAAATTATTTGCGAAGCTCCGACGCACAGGTTCGCCAGTCAACATTTAGCAGGAAAAAATTTTTTACATCAATTATACTTGAATGACGTACATAAACGTACTTTATTGTCGTCTCTTGTATTCCTCAAAGTTTTAGGCCGATATTTTGCTTATAAAAAAAGTTCTATGGTTAAAAAAATTTCTCGATTAGCTACCAGTTTTAATTTCTTCGGAAATAATTTTTTGCAAAATTCTGACTCAAATGAAGTACATAAAGGAAGGTTATTGTCTTTTGATGCATTTTCTAAACTTTCAGTCCGATACTCCAATTTGAAAAAAAGTTCTATGGTTCAAAAAAAAATTTGGTACACCGAAAAAAAGAGGTAGGTAATGTAGGATTGACTGTGACACATGCCCTTAATATTAAACATCTTTTTCGGACAAAACCCATGAATCTTGCATTTTTTCAATAAATCCCTCTGTAATGTATCCAGTCTAAGTTTTTACTAATTGTGATCTCGAACGAAAACCGTCGTGTTACTCGCTCTTCATAAAATTCCATAATTATCCAAAGGGACGAATGCTTGAGGATAGGAAAGAATAAAACAGCAGATTATGGTATAAAATCCGAAAGGATTTCGTACAAATTTTCGATTTTCAAACGTATAACCTATACTGGTTGCTCTGGCCTAATAGTGAGACGTGTATACTACAGATCTACTACAGATCAAACTATCCAATATTTTCTGTGAGCTAACAGTTGTTAAATTTAAGCTCTTACAATTCTCTGAAATTAAATTAGCACTTAACTAAATCCGTACTAAAAATTACATGTCCATAATAACACACTGACAAGGCTCACTCATGACTCTTGAAAAGAAACGAAATTTACTTTTCTATATTACACTCAACTCTCTACTTACTCGTAATGCTGGTCTCGGGTATGGTCTGCGGTGACCGCGAGGCTCTTCCAAGAATTTCAATGAAGTAAACAGTGAGGGTCGTATGAACCATTTCCAGTAGGAATACATAATATTAATTGACTGCACTTTGTACGAATGTAGATTTTTGTTATCATAAAGGATGGACCTTTTTAATAATGAAAACAAATTAATCAAAAGAGAATTTTCCGCGTGTATTTAAAGATAAATGCGAAATATGCACGCGAGTGTTATAACTGCCAGCTTTGTGGCTACGGAACTGCTGAAGTCCGCTGAGCTCACAGCGCGTTTCTCTCGGCTCCTTGGACCCCCTCATCCTCGAATACAACCGGCGGAAATTCTATGAAGGCAATATATCGAGAACCGGTAAATCGAGAGTTGAGTGCATTATCTAAGCAAATACTCTTTTTTCACATTCATGATTCGACTTATTTCATAAGTAGTCCTGGAACAAAAATTCCCTGAAAATTCCAGGTTTTCTAGGTGAATAGACACCCTGAAAAAGGTCAATTAAAGGATGCAAGAAAGGCCGAATCTCGTTGAAAGGAATAATGCTCAGGTGTTATTTCTTCCGAGGAATTACACGGTTAAAGAGGCTGGGATGAATTAAGGGACGTAAGAAGGGAAATGAGAAATAAATAAATGGCGCGAGTGAATAGATCAGGGAGAAATCTTGAAAGGGTCTCTTCTCTCGTTCGATCGTAGGTGAGCTGAGATGGAAATAAATCAGTGTCTCGGAATTGAAATTGCACCTTGGCACGTTCGTCCTCCGCCCTTTTGCAACGGTTTAACTTGCTCGAGGTGAGAGGAACCGCGACTTTCCTCTCATGCTCTCATATTCAAGACTTTCAAGAGAGAAGAACGAAAACGTGAGAGCCGTCAAATCCACCGAATAGAGATTATCATCAAGCGATAGAAAATTGCACCAACGGCTATGTACTAGACTAGCTACTTGACAGTTCAAACGTTTCACACGATTTATGGATGTAGGCTAACTGTAGTGTAGAGTCTCAGCTTTCAGATAAGGTCCATTATTAAAAATATTCAAATCGAATATGGCTTCACTTTCAAGAAATTAAAGCTAACAACAAATTTGCTAGCAACAAAATTCTAGGGGTTTTTTCTTCTGGAAAAATTTAGGTTTCTTCTCTTTGCATCGCACCAATTGCGTTCAATTTTTTTCATCAACCTAAGATCTGGAAAAACGTTTAAATCAGCCAATGGTTAGTCGAATGAATTCAGCTAAAATAGCTGAAACAAATAAATGATCAAACCAAATTATCGGTTAAAGAATTAAGCACCTAAAATACGGAAATTGTTTTTAAAAATTTATAACCCATGCACGGAATGTTCGATTTTTGCGCCATGTATAGCATGAGGGAAGTGACCAATTCCGAAACCGTGATAAAAAGCAGTTATAAAAAGACTTTATCCAGCTGTTGCGCTCACGCACTCTAAGCAAAATTACATTTTTTTAGCAGTTGCGCTTGCTCATTTCGACTCAAAATTACTTTCCAGGACTGCTGGAATTAGAACCTCACTTCATTATGAGTTGACACTAGTAGACTGATTGTGAGTAGTGAATAGTGATTGGACTAATTCGAATGATAAGTTACCATAAATTACTGATAAATTACCATACATCACCGACGCAAAACCATAAATTAGCAAAAATTTCCGAAAATCTTGGGAAATTATTGGATACCTAGAATTTCCAGCAATTTATACATTTTCCATAAATTTCTTGAAATTTGTGGATTTTATCCGAAAAGCTTTGGATGCCTTAAATTTCCGGAACTTTTCGGTGATTTATAAATTTACCGATAATGGTCCAAATTTCAAAAATTTCTTGTTATTTCTGGTATTCAAAAAGTTTCGGTAATTTTTGGTAACTTTCCTATGAATTTCCAAAAAATCCGGAAAATTTGTTTTTACTGTTTCTCGAATCGAAAATTTCCTGCATTTGTTACAAAATATATTGTGTGCAAAAGGTGCTGTAGGTAGGTAGTTGTAACTTTTGTGAAGTTCACAGTACTTGCCATCGGCTTATCTTAGGATCGTTCACGACTCGTCTCTGGCTCGCCTCCAACTCGCCTACAACTCCCCTTCGATTCGCCTATAACTCGTACAGCAAACTTCACACTCGTGTGGAATTGCCTACTTTCTGCACTTGTAGCACAATATACCATTACAATAGCGAACGCGATCCTGTCTGCATTTCAAGTGATTAATTTTTCAACCGATTACTTGTTTTGATCGCTTATCTGTTTAAGCTGAATTGATTTGATTAACCATTGGTTGATTTACCCGTTTTTGTCTGTTTAGCCTTAGTTGAATTAGTTGAAGCACACAGCATTACTTGAAATTGTTACACCTTCAAATTTTCTTGACCTTAAATTTAAAAGTTCGGTGTTTTATAAAAGAAAACAAAAAATGGTTGCATGATTGATTGTAATAAACATGCTTCGATTCAAATATTACAGTTTGTGAATTGATTCATTCTTACCGATCCCTCGAAAGCACTAGATGTCCATTAGTAATAATAGAAACTTACCTGAAACAAAAACAAAAAAAAACTAAATAATGTATTAAATATTTTAATTAGTAAATTTTTAAAGGATCTAAGGGACTATAATAGATCATAACTCAAAAATCCAAGACAGAAGGATATGATGCCTTTTTATTACTAAATTTTATGTTTATATCGATGATTGATATCGAATTTGATATTTTCTCGCAATTTATTTTGATTATATTAATTTCAGCACAATTTGTATTATTTCTTAGAAAGAAAGAATTTGATAAGGACAATAAACTCAAGTAATTGTCTGATTATATTTTGAAAAGTGCCTGAAGCATTAAAAGCCGTTAACAGATTATTTCGAGCATGCAAAACCTGAATAGCTGCTTATTGGATCTTAAATCACTGTTATAATACACAACAGCTTGGTCGTCTTTCAGGTCTAGTTATTTTCTGTGTTCAGTATTTAAGATCTTTAACATCTGGAAAGAATAGAAAGTCTAATCTAATAGACTCAGTTTAGTTCAGGCTTATCGTACAATGTTCTTCTGCCAAGTTACCACATCCTGTTTCTTTTCACAGTCAATTTAAACTAACAGAGCTGTATTCGATTGAATCATTGAATGGCATTATCGCAGTGAATGGCAACGACATTTTCTGATGGCTCCTCTGTGAACCTACTCAATTCTCAATTCCGAGATAACAGAGCAACCTCAGCTGTCGATATCCACGTTACATGTGCCAACGTGGTTCACATGACTAAGGATAACGGACTATCAAACGTTATTGGTTAAGTCTGATAATCATAATTGGTACCTCAACTCTTGTCAGTCGATTGCGAGGTACAACAATAGATTTAGATAACAATAGATTCAATAAATCGAAACTATGATAATTTTCAGCAACGTAATGCCGCGAACATTGTAAGAGAATCAGTTTCCTCACTATTAAGACAACTTGCGCTTATGTATTATTTTAGGAGTACACTTCCTACAATCTTATGAAATGTATTCTGGCATTTTCCTTAGCCATTACATTAACATTAACATTTAACACTTAGCATTAACATTTTCTTATAGTTACTTACCTTTTGATTTTAGTTCAAGAAAATGCAATAATATAATTCATAGGATTTTAGGAAATGTATTCTTAAAGCAATACATAAACGCAAATTATGATAACAGTCGGAAACCGATTCTTTTACATTTTTTGCAGTTTCACTTTGCTTAAAATGATCATAGTTTCGATTTATTAAATATTTTGTTAAATTTTACTCACCTACATACATGTCCAAGAACATATATTACATTTTTTACAGGCAGGCAGTCGACAAATGTGCAATAGCTGTTAGAAAATTGCGAAAAGTCAAGTTTTTATCATTTTTTAAAACTTTAAATTCATTGTTGGAACACAAGATCAACATCAGGAAGCCAACGTACACTATTATTGCAGATCCTTTTAATATATTTTAATTACCAATTTTGTAAAATTGTTTAGGTTCTAATGCCCTACACAAAAAGCAATCTAGAGTATACGTTAATAACCTAGTATAAAAAACAAGCTCTTTTTACATAATCTACTGCATTTCAAAGAGGATGCGCTTATTCGCCTTGCAGATAGATGAGCTAATCAAATTATCGTATTTCATTGATCAAGGACTATTCGCTATAAAATATAAATTATCACTTTATTGAAAGTATTCATAATTAAAAATTGTTCAGTACATGCAAGCCAATGATTGAAATTTGAATGAATGGAATGCATTTGAGTTCAAATGAAACGAGCTGGATGAAAACACGACTGTGCGGACATTGATTCATTAATTAAATGTAGATTATTCTGAAACAATTTTACTTAAACCGTATGTAAATAGATTCCATTAGAGATTCATATCTTCAAAAGAGAGAAATTATTTTTAAAATAATTATCGATGTATTATCGATACTAATTATTGGTACCCCGTCCTATCAAGAGCAATTTCATGAACACCTTGTTTATCAGGCAGTCATGTGTTCTAATAGGATACACATTGTTCATCACTTTCGTACATACATATCGACTTATCGACAACGTTTCCATCAGTTTCAAACTATGTTTGCAAGCTGCGACTGTAACCTGAATATGCAAGTTCGATTATTAGGAATTTGCATTGTGATTAATCATACAGAACCGCTAATCGTTATTCATAGAATTAAATTGACTATTGAGAATCGCCAATATTTTCGTTAGGTCTTTCACAACCTTTTGGTTTGTTCAACGAAAAAACAATTGGCATTCAATAGACGTAAATCCCATCAAATCACAGTTTAAAAAAAAAGAACAAATACGAAACAGTAAAATAATTCGTCTGTGTACATATCTTACTCTGTTTGCTTTACACTTCAGCCATTAGTTCCTTTAGTCCTTTTTAAATTAGCATAAAAATCAAGGATTTGGTACAAATGTACATAACTTCAGAACCACATCATGCGCGTGTGGAATCTTTAACATGAACATCATATGCGAATCTAGAATATGATGTCATGTCATTGATTACTGTATTTGCATGACAGTGAAGGGGACACTTTCGGAATCTTACGAGAAGAGCAAGGTTTTTGAAGCCACCTGTTATGCAAATACAGCTGCAACTTCAAGTGTCCAATTGATTTATTCCGTAATAGAGGATCCCAACGAAGACAAGAACGTCGTCGAAAGGCTATCGATGTTTTAGTTTCACATGACACGTATCTTCAGAGAATGTATTATGTAGCAGCAATTTTACTGTCTTACAACTGCATTTGCACACAGGTAGGTACCCTGAATTCCAAAATAAAAAATTTTGATACATTCATTCCGCTATTATCTTTTTTCGGTGAGACGAAAAATGATAATCGAGCTTGATAACAACGTGAATCAGGTTAGTTAGCGAATACCTCAGGACTTAGTGGTTCTGAAAATAATGAGCGTAAACCTTCAATAAAATGCATGCTGCCTTGGACGGCCAGTGAATCAATATTTCTGAAATCAACACGTCAAAACACATCTGGATGTTGTGTTCTAGATAGTGATGTACATTTTTGAAACAAAACTCTGATAATGCTTCAGCATTAAACAAAAAACCTATCAATCTCTTATCTGGAGTTCACGCTCAACACTTGATAACAGAATACAGAAGTAAATCTACTAAATCAACTACTAAACTCAATCACCTACTAAACTGCAAGGCCAGAAAAACACATTTTTTATTTGAACTTTCAATTGGATGTTTCCAGATACATATTGTATCATAATTTCCTTGGGGTAATTTCGAAAATTGACTTCTTTACTTAGTTTGTAAGGGTTGAGAAAAGAAAAATCTATGTACAATGTACATCAATTCTATGAAGGACGCAAACCGACGCGTCAATTTCCAACTTCAATATTTCATTCTCAATGTCTGCTCCTCCATCTCTTCTTCTCTTAAGAGAAGAATTCCGAGAAAAATAAAAAAAATTTTCTTTATTTTCCTTGGAATAAGTGATTGGTCAATTGCCAATTGCTGTCTCTTAATAATGCCATATTTGAAGTGACAGATGAAGCTGAAAACCTGGGGAGGGTAGATAAGATGGAGCCACGAAGAGATAAGAATTGTTTGTTTGGTCTAGCCGTTGCACCGAGTGAGGCTGTGCAGTGTATATAACAATATCTCTTTCCATCTTTTTTTTCTAGCTCTTCTTTGTATTTCTTTATTCCTCTCCCCTTTCTCTTTCTTAAACGTGCAAGTCAGTCCTTCAATGCGTTCCAGGCTCGCCTTTTTGACCTTAGATTTTTATCTTCTCAGTGACTCGGTTCCCACGGAAAAAAACGGCGATTGTACAAACTTAAAAACATCTCTTCCGGTTTTTAGTGACTGCCGCCACAATAAAAAGATTTTTGTTTATTTTATTATAACATTAATTTCTATAGTTTCAAGTGCAGAAAAATAATATATATAATAGAAATGAAAATCACCTGGAATTTGAAGTCATCATATGAATCGCCACCCAGGGAAAAAAAACCTCTGACTGATCTAAATGTCGGTAAATGCCGGTAAGAGAAATTTGCAACTAGAAAAGTATTAGAGTATAAAAAACAGTTTCAAAAACCATTTAAGAAAAATCTTTCAACTCAATGGGGTTTTCCATAAGTGCGTCAGTCGCGAAATAAATCGAATCGTAACTTTATAGATCTCTCTTTCGCAGTAAAGTGCTAAAAAAAATGTAAAAAAATCGTAAAGGCGTGTTTCTCGTTCGTCACGTGTGCGCTCTTTTCCTTACTACTTTGAAAGAGCCTTCTTAAATTTTAATGCAACTCGGCACTCTACGCCAGTGAAATTTCCTTGAAAGTCGGCCAATCCGCTTTCAGTTCGCCTCATCGATCTTTCGAAAGGGTCGTAAAGACGTAAAATGATCGTTAAAGATCCGATAAGGACATGATTGTGAATTAGGTCCAATTAGCAGTGAGGCTGAAAAAGAGGGTGGTAAAGGGGTAGAGGGTGAAAAGGTGGTGGCCATAGAACCGCATTAGTGTTATCGACCAAGGGATTCAGGAGGAACGAGAAGGGTTATCAACGAGGAATTTTTCATGGTGTTGAAAACGAGACCTCGTAAATGTCGCTTTTGCTCTTTTCAGACTAA
>JAUMHM010000078.1:13512098-13525579 GCA_032362435.1 Melikaiella ostensackeni
CATGCGTTGTAGTAAGTACTCGTGCGCGAGCCGGATTGTAAACACGTCCTATCTCGCTGAAGATTCAGACGAGACTCTTTGTCGAAAATGAATAATTTTAGTTGAAAGTTTATTCGTAAGTATTATAGTTTATTCGTAAAGTATTATTCGATTTTTGGCTTGAAAATTCAACATTCTCAACGAAATTTTTTTTCTTTATTGACTAAAAAATCTTTCTTGGTGGAAAATTTAACTCTTTTATGAAAAATGCGTCTTTTTGATTTGAAAATTCATACCTTCTGGTAGAAATTTCATCTTTTTTGGTTAAACATGTAACTGCTTGGTTGAAAGCTAATCTTTCTTCATTGAAAATTCAACTCTTTTATGGAAAATTCGTCTTTTTGGTTTGAAAATGTATGTCTTTTGGAAGAAATTTTATCTTTCTTAGTTAAAAATGCAACTGTTTGGTTGAAAATTGATCATTTTTGGTTGAGGATTCAACTATTTTGTTCGAAATTCGTGTTTTATGATTGAATTCATCTATTTGATTAAACATTCATGTATTATGTTAAAGTTAGTTTTTTTGGTAAACCATTAATCTTCTTGATAGAAAATACAACTGTTTCGTAAATAAAATCGTCTTTTTGGCTTGAAAATTTTTTTTTAGGTTGAAAATTCATCTTTATGGATTAAAATTCCTGTATTATGTTGGAAATTCAATACCTTTACTTAAAATTTCAGGGATTTAAAGCATTTTAAGCAAAAATTTTTAACACTATTAAAAAAACTTATACCGCAATAAATTAAGCATTTCTTTAAAAAGAAAATTCACTTTTGGTGTAACAAATCGAATTTCTGCTGGACTTTCCTTTAAGTTGTAATTTCTTCGGATTTATTATTTTTTTCATAACCATTTTTCTTACTTAAGATTTTTAAATCCCCCCCCCCCCCTCTCTCATAAAAACAGTAAGATTTTACCAAACCCCCCTAACCCAAAATCATCTTAAGTAATCAATGGATGACGCATAAACATCTTCGATAAAGGTTAAATTAAACTAAATTCCTACATAAATTGAAGAATGAATAAAAAAATTTCAAAAATTTTACAAAGATTGCACAAGATTTCAAAAGATTTCATCAAATTCAAGTGACTGTGTATGACTCTTGAATATATATGTCCAGGAAGTTGGCAACGCCAACTTCAAATTTCGAAAAAACGAAAATTGTGCTGAATTGTCTCGCCAATTGGTTTTTTCGAAAAAATGAAAATTGTGCTGAATTGTCTTAGATTTGTGCTCTATTGTGTCATAATTTTTTTTTTTTGAAAAAATGAAAATTTGAGCTCAAAAATAAAAAAAAACATATTTATGTCAGCCACGCCATTCTGACAAAAAAAAAACTTGTGCTAGGAACTACCTGTCACGCATACTAACTGTGCAGCAAATACGAAGTCAGAATCTTGAACAATTTTTGAAAAAAAGCGACTAAAAAAAAATTTTTTTAATAATGAATTTCGAAAAACGAAAACTCGTGCTGAGTTGTGCTAGGCTAGCACAATAATAATCTCAAATGACAAATTGCAATCAAATTAATATTTTCCAAAAAATGCAATATTTTTGAACTTCGAAAGCATTTTTTACCCAAAATTTTCAAAAATACGAATTTCGAAAATCTAAAACCTGTGCTGAATTGTGCTAGGCTAGCACAATGATTATCTCTCATGACAAATTATACTCAAATTAATATTTTCCAAAAAACTGCAATCTTTTTGAACTTGGAAAACATTTTTGACGCAAAATTTTTAAAATTACGAAATTCGAAAATCTGAACCTTGTGCTGATTTATGCTAGGCTATCATAATAATTATCTTTCATGACAAATTGCACTCAAACTAATATTCTTCAAAAAAATGTAATATTTTTGAACTTGGAATAAATTTTTGACCCAAAATTTTCAAAAATACGAATTTCTCAAAACTGAAACTTGTGCTGATTTGTGCTAGGCTAGCTCAGTAATTATCTCTAATGACAAATTGCACTCAAACTAATATTTTCCAAAAAAATGCATTATTTTTGAACTCGGAATAAATTTTTGACCCGAAATTTTCAAAAATACGAATTTGTAAAATATGAAACTTGTGCTGAGTTGTGCAAGACTAGCACAATAATTATCTCTAATGACAAATTGCACTCAAATTAATATTTTTCAAAAAAATGCATTAACTTGGAAAAAATTTTTGACTCGAAATTTTCAAAAATACAAATGTCTAAAATATAAAACTTGTGCTGAGTTGTGCTAGGCTAGCACACTTCAGCACAACTTTCAGTTTTTAGACATTCGTATTTTTGAAAATTTTGGGTCACAAACGCGTTCAAAGTTCAAAGATATTGCATTTTTTCAAGTTCAAAAAGAGTGCAGTTTTTTCGGAAAATATTGATTTGATTATAATTTGTTATTGGAGATATTATTATTGTGCTAGCCTAGCACAATTCAGCACAGGTTTTAGATTTTCGAAATTCGTATTTTTGAAAATTTTGAGTCAAAAACGCGTTCAAAGTTCAAAAATATTTCATTTTTTGGAAAATGTTAATTTGAGTGCAATTTGTAATTTGAGATAATTATTGTGCTACCTAACACAACTCGGCACAAGTTTCTGTTTTTCGAATTTCTGAAATTGATAATTTTTTTGAGTTTTTTTGAGTTTTTTTTTTTTCAAAAATTGTTCAAGAATTTGACTTCTTATTTGCTGCACAGTAGTATGCGTAGCAGGTAGTTCCTATCACAAGTTTTGCTTTGTCAAAAAGACAAGATGGCGCGGCTGACATAAATATGTTTTTTTTTTTGGGCTCAAATTTTCATTTTTTCAAAAAAATGTTACGGCACAATAGAGCACAAATCCAGCACAATTCAGTAAAATTTTTGTTTTTTCGAAATTTGAAGTTGGTGTTGCCAACTTTCTGGACATTGGATATAGAATTTTATAAAACATTTGTTTATAAAACAAAAGTGATAGGACTCGACCGAGGACTCTACGAATATTCACGGCGAATGGAAATTTATCGTGAATATTATCCTCGCTCGTAAATTCACCTGAGGGCATTCCGTGGAAAATTTATTTCCACAACCGTGCGAAATTTTCTCACCGAAAATAAAAATAAATTAGAGTCGAGAGCGTGCCATCGTTCGGACACTTGGACTCTAGCAATTAATATGATTGATGAAATATTGTTTTCGAATCAAGTTTGATCGACTGAAAATATGAAACAGGCTTTATCCAATAATCAGATTTTACTTGGTGAAACTGGTTCAATTTTAAGCCATAATTCAGTTTAGAATAACAGCAAAATACATTTAAAATAATTAAATTGGGTTATTTTGTATTCAATAAAAATTTCACTAGTGCAGAATAATGTAACTATGTAGTTTCTATTGCAAGGGTCACTTTGATTTGAGAGACATAGCTAGGAAACTTCATTTCGTCCGCACTCTAACTGAAATTGTATTTATCCTCTATTCTGTTTATTCGATATTTTCCTTTTGCCCAAAATTGCATTGGCCTGAAATTCTGCGGTCGAAATTTCGTTTGCGAACATTTTATTTGTCTGAGAGTAACTTACTAGAATATTCTGAAAATAACATCGGAAAAGTCTGCGCATTTAAATCAAATGAAATTGCAATAAATGGAATATAAAAAATAAAAAATTTAAATTTAAATATTAAAAATTATAGAATTATCAACATTTTGTCCCAATGAGCCTATGCAGAATTTTTCAAAGATTTCTCTTTTAATTTTTACAAGAGAGTCGTAAAACAAGGCCTTCCAAGGACCTTTTAAAAAAAGGTTCTTCAGTAGAAATAAGATATTTACAAATATTGTACAATTTTAAATTGGATGCCTTAATTGTTTTATGCTTAATGCACTCAAAATTGAATAATTTGAAATTCAAATATTTAAAATTGTGCACTTTCAAATGGGAATCATAGTAATCTTGTTTTCTGTTTTTATTATTAATTCACAACGCCAATATTTCCGCGGGGCGTAATATAATAACGTTAGGTGAATAATAAATTCCTTACAAATTTTGTCCTAACTGTCGAGAAATTCAACTCAGCGAGGTGGAAGTCGTATTCACTCTATGGTAATACGCTTAATGAATAATTACGTAGCCGGAGATGTTCCAACTTTTTTTTCGCTATTCTGGGTCCAGTTAGTTCCTTCACTGTTAAATAAACTCACGAGGATAATTAATAAAGCATTCTTTAGGGACGTTTTTCCAAGAGTCACTGACGTTCCTTTTTTATTTGCACTACATCAAAAATGTATGGTTCGTATTGAATACATTTTGAAAAAACGTCTCGGAAAATTTGAATACTACAAGCGAATTGTTGTCATAAAATAATAAACTCTTGTTGGTCTTTTAACCATTTGAAGTATTTAAAGCTTCGAAAAATGTTTGCGTCACGTTCTTTACTTCAGAACAGCAATGCAAACTTCTGGATCTGAAATTGCGTATATAAATAGTAAAGAAGCTGCTTTATGTCAGGACATAAACTGGAAAAATTTACTGCCTAACGCCCTAGTGAGTTTAATATTTAAAATTCGATACCGACATTTTCGAATAAATATTTTGCAAAAGGAGAACCCATATGAATGGAAAGGGAATCAATTGTCGTTCTTTTTTTAATTGCATGTATAAAATGCAGGATGCAAGCAGGGTTGAATCAAGTTGAGTTTGAGTAGAACGCTTGTAAACGATGGCAAATTAATTCGGCCCAGTTGCCTACCGCGAGTGAAACGTTCGCGTGCTTCATAAATAACAAATGATCATTCCGCAATTTCCCCTGTGAATACTACACGACCGCTCGACATATTTTTTACAATTACTGAATTTTAAAATCGAACGTTTCTTGAATGCCAACAACCTTGTGTACCGTTAGTTTTCATCAACATGAGTGAAGAATATTTCAATCACAAACAAAGTATTTATCTACAAATCAAACTTACACCAGTGAAAATCGAGTTTTCGCATGAATTTCACTACTCTTTCGAGAAGAGCACTTCAAAAAGATTTACCAGTGAACAAACGAGGCTTTTTTCACTTTTGGTTATTTCAATTTCTGTTATCTGGGACCAAAGTCATTTTTTTTGGTTCATTCATCAACTTTTCCAGGCCTCGCACTCCCCCACTATTTCCTCCTTTTTTCACAAATAACCTTGAAGTTTTTGCCGAAAATTATCCAAAAAAGTTACTGGTTCGGCGTGGACTTGAGTCGAACGTCCTCGATTTCGCCAAGAATTATGAAAAAAAATGTACAGTACAATAGTTTAAAAAAAAAAACCTCAGTGCTATAGGACTTAAATGTACCAGCCTCAAAGTTGTTAACGCAAAATTCGTTTCTCATAATCGCGCAATATAATTTGATGGCGTCATCACGAATATTCTAGAAACTTAGCACGGACACAAACTACTTGAGCTTTGAAACAGTCTCGATGTTAGTAAGGTAGAAATTTTGAATTAGAATCCGCCCTGTCCATCTACTAAACTTCTTTTGAATCGACAATCGCCTCGTTGATTCAACTAGATAATTCAATTAAATATTTGAAGTAATGAAATCGCATGAATAAGCGAAGCATTAAAAGTAATAAGATTTGAGTTTCGCAAAGGAGGGGACGACCCAATAGCAATATACACTTGAAATTTGAATTCAAACGGGGAAGCAGAGGGTAAACCACCCGCACTTGTACCAAATAAACCGGTAGGTTGGATGAAAGGGACGAAATAACAAAGGTGTGTTCGACATATTGGATCGCGATAGAACGTAGGCGTCATTACCACACTGGAGCTTTGCTTGTTTCCTTTCCTGTCCTGTCCCAAGTGTATTTCTCCAGTCCCCATCGTGATGGAACCAACAAACCCTTGAAATCGGACTCACCCCTCTACAATTCTACATTCCCTATTCCAGATCAAGTTCAAACAGAGACACCTTTGTCACCAACTTGTGATGTCGCAGAAAGCAGAAAAGTTACAGTTTGAAACACGATAACTGAGTCGGAAATCAAGCTAGACATTTCTTTAAAGAACGATTGAAAATATTATGAAATTCCCCGTCGAATGACATCTAAAAGAGATGTTTTTGACTTTTTGAAGAGAATATATCACGTAACAAGTCTAAAATGACATTCAAGAATTTCTCGAGTTTTGTACCTCAACTTCAACTTGAAACTGGTAGAAATAAATTAAAAAAATTAATGCATCGAAAAAGTCAATTCAAAAAATGTAAATTTGATGATACTAGCATTATTAATGCATCTGTCCACACAGTTTCACTACTTTGTGAATAGTGCAAATGACACGTGTTTAGTCGAAGTGGAACGTGTGTCACTCACACAATGAAAATGGTCTTGATGTATTTCGAGATCAATGGTCAAATATTACTGATTACTACTATTGGCATTAGACTGATTCTGAATTCGCAAAGCCTCAGTTGATTGACGGGCCGAGAGAAATGAACTGTCGGTGGCCTCTTTTGATGCAAACGCCCAGGGCTTTTCGAGTCGATGCATTATTTGCACAGGCAGAGATGCATTATTTGCAGGTAGAAACACCTGGGATCCCACATGAATAGAAAATTGTTACAATTTCAGCGCTTTTAATTCACGTAAAAGGGTGGAAATCCATAAGGGGGTACGGGAAACAACAGCAATTTGATAGGAGAGTGAAAAAAAGGTTCTCTAGAATCAATAAAAATCAATTTTTTTTTTATTTCGAACAAAGTCAAGGGATAAGAGCATGGAAACGCGAAACGAAAAATTTCAATCCGTTCTTGGATCACCCTACTTGTGCTCCGTCCTTCTACCTCTTCCTTTATTTTCTCCTGGATAAGCCATCTTCAAAATTCACTCTCGACCCTATGGCTCTCCACTGGCTCTTTTACTCTAAAATGCCGGGAAATTAGGAAATTGGCATCAAAACGTTGTCAATCTTCCCAACCAATCCCAGGTCTTACTTCAGCCTCCCCTTGCTTGGCTTCTGTGAAACTCGGTTTCAGCTCGTCATTTCTACTTATTGGTATTTTCGGGTGATCGGGGAATCCCGCTTGGATCATAGGGGAGTTTTTTTCGATAAAAGAGATAGGGGAGACTGCACTAAAATCGTATATGGTATTCTTAGAATTTTTCTGTATGTTCAAGAGGCATAATTGGTTGCCGGGTTGGTCTATTCTCCCCAAACAAACAAAAATTAATATCAGAGGGGTGCTATTGTGAATGAACATTTCATGAATTTTTTCACTTTCTCAATCTATTTGAAGTATAAACCATTTTTTATAACTTTTTCAAACACTGCTTCGGAAAATTTCATGGAGTCATCCTTTCAAAAAGAAAATTTACAAGATTCTGGTGTCCCGCGAAGACCTATGATAAAATTCCCGTACATTTCCTATACAATTCCCGCTTTTCCAACACGCTGGACACCCTGCTAAAGCACACTAAGCCGATAAGTAGAAAATTCTAACTCTGGCTGGTCCAAGATGAGAGTAAAATGTAGCGAGAAGATCCTTGTATGGAATTGAGAAGGGGGATGAAAGGAGGTGGAATAAAAAGAAAAAGCGAAGAGCAGTGTAGTGGGCAAAGGGCAGGCGTGTTACGAGAGAGGATCTCACTCACTTTCTTTCTCCTTTCTCTCTCCTCTCTTGCAGAAGCGAGCGAATGTCGGCAGATAGTAGAGGCGGCAGCCGGCAATTACTATCGCGGAATGTCTGGGAACGCGTGGGACTCGAACCTTAAGGCCCGTGTCCACAACAAAGTGGGTGCATTATGTATCTATGTGCGAGATTACGTAAACGGCTACACAGATGCTTCGACTTCGGCTTCTTCTTCCTCTCCATCTCACTTTTTTCGCGATCATTCCTCTTTTTCTCATTTAACGAGCAGGTGATAATATGGGCTTCACTGTTAGTAGCACTTATAATTCAAATTGTAGATTGCGATTGGCAGCCCCAAATTTCGTTTTTAGCTAATGACATGCAGAGAACTGAAATTACCTTAACGCTATAAAATATTTAATGGGACTTTTAAGGAAGAAAGTGGTTTTTTAGTGGCATGAGGATAAGATACACTTGTTGATGTCTGGAGCAGTTGTTGTTCCCTGAGGATGAGAATAGTGGATTCTCAAAACGTTGGGACTTTTCAAATAAATTTGTCTGATTGAGTTGGTTTAGCAACATTCCTTGTTGTTTTTTTACCTTCCTATATATTGGCTTCTCTGACGTTAAAGGACTTTTATCATCGAATTTTCACCCAGAAAACTCAGCCGGGTGATTGTTTTTGATACAAAAGAGGTGAGTTTGGTGGGGTCTCTATTCAAATTTTCATGGTCTTTGTTTGTAATAAATCTGCAAGTTCTCTTTCATTCATAGGTATTTTCTGACCTAATTAAGACGCACAAAGGCTGAGTGGTTAAACAGCCAACAGCAAAATAATTTTTAATATCTATTCTTTAGTCAGTTCAAAAATCGACTGCTCCTCGAATATCTTTAATAGCCGAAAAGGATCCTGTGGGAGAATGTTTGCGCAGGATCGGCACGTTTGAGGTTTTAATTGGAAAATGCTAATTAGGCACCCACCTCTCGTAATATTCGTCCCAATGGAACAGAACCGCCTTTACTTTGCTAGTAGCCGACCTTCTTCGTCGTTTCGCATTTCAGAGGTGAGATTCAACTCCTCCTTTTCTTTTTCTTTTCTTCTATTTCTTTTCTTTGTCCCTGCCTTTCCAGTGGTCACATTGACCAATGATACGCTCTTTCCTTAAGGATTTGTCGTGATCTATCTTAATTAATCGGTTTCGCATGTCAACTCTGATATCCATCATTAATTGACTGATTGCGATTGAAAAACAATGAGATCGGATTGATGGCGTATGGGACAGAGAAGAGTAGTGATCCACTACTGTTTAATTAATTAACGCCAATTACTAGTAAGTGCTCTCAAATTTCAAGCAGCGGTCAAAGCCTTTGTAACAAATCCACAAGCGGACGGAGAGAAATTCAAATCCCACCCACGAAATTTCTACGGTCTGTCTGCGGTAAAGTGTGTCAACCAAACGACCAGCAAAGCTGTACCAAGGAATTTAATGTCTCTTTGAACTGAGAAGTGGAAAGTTCACTTTATGGAGGTTTCAAAACTTTTTTCATTTATTTTGAGTAATGTCCTTCTTCCTTTTTTTATTGCACCAAGAAAGCCGGTTACTAATAAAACATTTTTATCGCTAAAAATGAGTGAAACTATTTCAAATTGAAATTCGGAATACTTTATTTTATTTTTGTTTTTCGGAAGATAGAATTAATAACGTTTTTGAGGCCTTTTCCGGTTTTTTATGTTATAATTTATTCAGATGTCATAAATAATACTGCCGACATATGTCCACAAAGTTACTGATAAAAAACAATTATTAAGTGTAATTATTCCAAAGAACTTGCACCATTTTCGATTCCTCGAAAGATTGCGACAAATGTGCAATTTATGCGAGGATAAAGTTAGCGATATCTCGAAAGTAAAAGTTCGATCGCCAAGTTGGGATCCATATTGGGGACGATCGCGGAGGAGCTCGACGAAAGATATGATTATGTGATTCGAAGGAGCATGTAAATCGACGAAGGAGGAGTGTACTGAATTTCATGAAGCTTTTATTGATATTCCAGTGCATCCTTTAAGTTCTCCAAGTGGATTGCATACAGGACCAGATCCGTATCAGTTCCGAAATATAGGTTTCAATTTCACCGGACAAGATCTCTTGCATTAAAATTACTCATGTAGTTTTCATTATAATTAATTTTAACAGATTTGGTTTCAGTTTCACAAATTTGACTATGAACTCATCTCAAGTAAATAAGTTTCTTTTTGATCAAACTTCAGACTGCATTCTCAAAAAAGAGGTTGTGTAAGCAATGCATTCCCTAAAAGCTTCACTATTAACGTGACTATCTAATTTTCCGAGAAGAAAACAGATCTATCTTTCATAGCGGATGAGTCAGGATGAGTGGTGATCCGCTGACTCGCAGAAGGGCGTCCAATTATAGAGAACAACGAAAGTCGTGCTTAAGTAAGAAATTAAATCACAGCGAGTTTAATAATCCCGCCTAGCACGCGAAGCGCCTCTTAATAGTCTTAAAACGAGAAGGAAAATCACGCAAACGAAGACAACGAAATGATTACAGCAGTAATAAACCACTAGCGTATACATGCAATAAAGTACGTCCCCTTTTGCAACCTTCGTTTCTTTATCATACGCATAAGTCTCTGATCTCTGCCTGCACTTTTCCCCGGAGGACAGCATCCTTCTCTTTATAGTGCAGCCTTCTGTTGCGGATAAAGCCTCCTATCAAAGTAACATAATTTGGTACGACAAAAAATTCTATGCCTCGGTGAACACCCCTCACCCCCCACAAGACAGGCGCAATCGACTCTTTCGAGACGCAATGGATGAGATGAAGAAGATTTGCGAGAGTCATATAGTAAAAAAGGAAGAGTGCAAGGCAGAAGAGGATCAGGAGGAAGATTAAGATAAAGATGAAATGTGAAAATTTTATTATAAGTAAAAGAGTATCAAAAGGTAAACTCTCTATCAGTGAAATCAAATTTATTCGCGGAAATAATTCTTATTTTATTACGGATTCTGTATAATCAGAGTGGCTGGAACATTTCATTTTCAAAATTCTCTTTTATCGCAGATTTGCAACCTTCTTATCGTTCATAAAGGCCCCACTAGTATAATCAATATTATACTTCAATCCGTTCGTTCAAACTACTTTACATAATTTCCTTTTCGTCTGAAAATATTATAACAAATACTAAAATCCATCACTTTAGAATTCCTTAGAACTACTTTTTTCCACAGATAAGAATAAATACCATTTTGGTTTCAGATTAGTAGATAAAAAACCGTCATTCCTACGACAAAAAAAAACAAAAATTCATTTTAGAATTCCCTAGATTAAGACAAACTAATTCTAGGTTTTCAATGCGATTAAAATGTTCAGTTGCAAACAATGAGTTAAATGGAGAGATGCAGACATGAAATGAAGTGAAGTCCACAATTAGGAGCTTTTCTCCGGACCAATTACCAATTACCAATTAAAACTTTGGACGGAAACGATGAGCCGGATGGACGAGAGTCATAGAGGGGTCTCTGGTCAGATTGAATTATAGGAAAACCAGGCTTCTGTCGATATTAGAGAACAAGAAAGTAGGATGATCCAAAAAATGCTTCATTATTATTTTGTTTAATGGCACCCCAAGAAAGTGTTACTTTTGGTGTCAAAATGACCCCTGATTTTTGGAAGAATTTAAAAAATATATCTAAGGGTCCTCAAGTGGCTTTTTTTAAATAAAATGCTTATTTTATTTAAATAGTCGCTGCTAATGGATTTTTTTACTTCGACGTACGTACATAAAAGTGTTCAATAAATGAGAATCCATTGGGGCACGCCAATCAAAATTTTTTGATTAAAATGCCGAACACGCGGTGCGATTCAGTGCTTCTCTTTTTACCATCCAGAAAAATACCAAAAATTTCCAATATTCTTTTTTTAACAAGGTGTTCTAGTTTTCATTTCAACAAAATTTTTTTTCATTATTTCATTCTTCACTTTTAATTATCTTGTATAATAAACTATCTAGACAGAAAGTTTTTTTAAGTTCCTTAATTGAGTCAATTAGCGAGTTTAGCGAAATCTCGACTTAAAATTTTCACGTTAGATATAAAAAGCACTTGGCGAAGATAATACGGATAAACTGGCTAATTACAATTTTCGAATTAAAATGTCAAAGTGCGCTTTAATAGCGATTTCCACTATCATGATAATTTGCGATCAAGCTCTACTGCTATGCATGCCAAAACGTTACCCGTGTTTCGGAAGTGATCCTTCCTCACTCCTTGTGTTTACCCCTGTGAAATCGATTTTTAGACATACGGAAAGATACTGTTACTCGAGATTTTCGAGTAAGTGGTTGCTGTCGATAAGCAATTGAAAAATACGATACAAATTTCTTGGTTCAAATTCAAATTGTTTAAAAATGTGCAATTAAAAAATTTAAGCATTTTAATTCTTGAAGGATTGTAAAAGTGAACGAATTCTAGCAAAAACTTGTAGTTTTTAGTAGAATAACTGTTGTAATTTTCCTTTGGTTTTGGAACAATCGTAAGATAGGAATTTCAACAATAAAGGCCAGCTATTTAGTTACCGTTAGACGAGCGTTTAGTTTATATTCTCGCGCTCAGCAAACTTCAATGTAACTTGATTCAATCCCTAACTTTCGAAAATTCATTTAAGGGAACATCTCTGTCAGAGTTGTCAGATTTACTTCGGAAACCCTTGCTTGCATCTGTCGAAATCCTTCAGAAGCATTGATTTACTTCCTTTTTGATAACTAGGACTATATTTGAAAAAATCTGACTTGAACTTTACACTCAGAAAAATGGTTGACTAGCACATCCATTTTTTCTTGATTAAGGAATAGTTGGTTAGAACGTCTATTCAGATTGACAGACCAGCTAAGTCCGTTGAACACAGTGACCATTTCAAATTGTTACGTGTTTGATGGTCACAGCAGTAATGCATTGGACCCTGCATCTACCGAATAGGTAGCGCAGCCAACGAGTTGGCCAGGGCAGTCAATTCGTTCGACAAACGCCTGACGTACGCAGGCGCCGTTCCATGGAGGAGCCGAATCAGACCGACTAACCTCAAATGTTTTCAATAGGAGTTTTCTAATCAATTGCATATAGGGAGAATTTTTATTGATATTAAATATGTATATTATAAATAATGGACAATACCAATTCATATTAAAGCCTACAGTATCAGCTGAGTTGTCGAAAACATCACAAGAAGGCAATGACGTTGGTGTCAATTGACCTGGCATCTCAAGAGTCAAGAGATCCTGACCACTACTTTATTTCTTAAGGATCGAAATGAAACCTACTTTCTTATAAAAATTTTTTGTGTACTAAAAAAGAATATCCAAAAAGTTCACAATTCAAAAATAGACTTTGAGGATATCCACTTTTCCGGCTCATTAGAGACAAATGTAAAATAAATGTAGAACAAAAAAGAAAAAGGAGGGAGAAGAAGAAAGAGTCAACCAAAACCAACCTCACACCCATTCTTTTCTCCGTCTTTCTTATACTACTGGGGACCATGTTTCGAAGCCAATTTAGACTTCCTCATCAGGGGTAATTTCTAGGAAAATTACAGTTTTTGATAATGAAAAATTCAAAAAATTACCTGAAAATAAAAATAAAATTTAGTATCAAATGTTCTTTGGCCAATCTTTCTATTTTCTTCTTAAAACCAAAAATCTTTAATCTCAATTGAAAATCACTTTCCCATGAAAATTTTATTACATATTTTTTGGTTAAGGGCATGTGACACAGTCAAATTCCTATATTACCGACCTCTTTTTTTCTGTGTACCAAATTTTTTTTTTTGAACCATAGAACTTT
>JAUMHM010000078.1:13533175-13548743 GCA_032362435.1 Melikaiella ostensackeni
AGTTTTGCACACGATTGAAACCCGAAACACCTCTTTTCATCATAATGAATCATCGTGAAAGCATTAAATCTATTATTCTTTTGTTTCTTTATATTGATACAAATTTTTGAATTAATTGATTACCGTTACAGTAAAACCACTTTGATAGATTCAATAATTTGATAATATTGAATAAGTAGTTGAATGATTTCCTCTATATGATCCTATTTGAATTTTTCTTCTATTCCTGGTGTCTTTGAGATATAGCATTTGTCTAATTATTGAGGAATGATTTTGAACGGATTCATGTTTTGTTGCGAACAAAACATGGTTTTAGCATTTTCAAGATTCGGCGAACATGATTATTGACCCTTACTGTAAAAACTGCATAAATCTAAGCTAATACACACTAAATCTGAAGGTGTGAAGTTGGTTTGCAACAAAATGATCCAAGAATATAAATTCTTTTGTTTCTTTATATTGATATAGATTTTCGTATCAACTGAATACCGTTGGAGCGGAAACGAATATGTTCAGATTTAGTGTCTAAGCGGACAAAACATGATTAATCCATTTTTTGAAAAAAAAGCTAGCCATTTTTTTCAGTAAAACTTTTCTTGGAGTATCATTCGAACTCTAGAAAACTGAACGAATCAAGTGACGTACTGCATGAAGATGAATTTACCAATCGGAATAAAACGTCAGATAAAATTTTTTTAGATTATTCTTTCGAACTTCAGCAAGTTTAGCAGAAATTTTTATTATTGTCCTTATTCTTATTTCTTACTCATTTTTTCAATCAAAATGTTGGGTAGAAATACCGTTTGTGGCCACGTTTGTTCCGTTAGTACCCATTCATAGGATATTGCCATATTTCAAGTACTAAGTTATATTGTTCTAAAAGAGCTGAATTCGTCAAAAACACGTACTTTTAATTAATTGAGCACTTTACTTTTAAGTTCTCATACTCATATTATGGCAATATATCATTAAAATGGCTACTAGAAGTTCACTGGCATCAAACTTTATAAAATGCCTTGAAATTTTTTGAAAGTTTATGAAATCCTATAAATTTCTCTAAAATTCCTCAAAATGTTGAGAAATCACTTGAAATCGTGTCAAGTCCCTCGAAATCATTAGAAATAACTTAAAATATTGTGAAATCCCTTTAAATATTTTGAAATAATTCGACAATTCTTAAAATGTTTTCAAATAGTGTGGGGTGTCTAGAAATCTCTTGAAATCCCTTAAAGTCTTTTGAAACCACTTGAGACTTTCAGAAGTTTCGTAGTACATATCCCGTGAAATATTTTGAAACTCATTGAAAACTTTTATAAAATCGTTAAAATCTCCGTAAATTCTTTCAAGTTACAAATTGATCATCAACGTAATTTGGGTTTCAGACTTAATTAGAAATTCTTTTTATGATTTAAATATAGACCGATCCTCTTGTTTCAACATAGGAACGATTTATAATTTATGCAAATATTAACTGATTTTATCGATATTGCCAGAAATAGAGTGGAATAACTGGGTTGATTCTATGCATTATTTCATGGCTTTTAAAATTACAACTGTACTTCTAAAAATTATAGTAATGTGTTCAGGTGAAATCCAACAAAGGCATGGCAGTAGACAAAAATTATTGGCTTGATTCTGTGCATTATTTCATGGCGTTTAAAATTATAACTGTACTTCTGAAAATTATAGTAATGTGCTCAGGTGAAATCCAACAAAGGCATGGTAGTAGACAAAAATAATATTCACGTGAAAATGCTTTCACTACCGCAAGCGTCAGTAATATCAGTCATGCAGCATTATCAGATGCACTATTGTTAAATCAAGATTCTAATCAGTTTAAATCCTTCCGATAAAAATCGCTCTATGCTCAATATCAAAATTATGGACTCTTCAATGATAAGGTATTAATTACTGAATTAGTAAAAATTGCAGAAGTACATCACTGTTTCTCATGGAAAAATATCCAACTTCTAACTAATTAAACCCCTTCATTTACATTCATCTTCGACGTTCTAAGGATCAATAAGTCGACTGCAGCGAATAAATAGTGAAAGGTACTTTGAGCACAAATTCTAAAATGTGTGACAAGGTTCTTGGCACTTGTCACCTTTTGTCAGTTATGCGACGATTGTCACGGAAGTAAACTGTTTTTTTTTTTACTTTAAGTAGCTGTCGTTAGCCAAGTGAACGTTTTAATTCTGACAGACTCGGTTTTCATAGCCAAGAAGGAACTCAAGGGCTATACTAGGCGCTTTACAAGTGAAAAGACGCGAAAAGTGCTTTCCTGATTAACGTGAGATAAGTTAAATGCCGAGATCGTAAAGTTCTAACGAATTTGTTATACGGGGCACTTTAAACTTTTCTTGCTTTATTGCGCTGATTCGACGGACTGAAGCGATTCGGCGATTCGTTTTGCAACTAACGACTTGGGTTTTCATTCGAAAAGGGAAAACTAGCAGATGTGATACGCCGGATACGTAAAGTTAGCTACAAGGATTGTTTGCAACTTCCTGCATGAAAAACTATAACTTTCCAATGTGAAATTCTGTTAATTACTTTGTTAATTACTATCTTCGGACTTTGCTGTTGAAAGTTTTGATGAAAATCATCAACTGCAGACAGTAGATAGGCAAGGGCATTTCTGGACCAAGATTTTTACCTTGCCTATTTCGAGACCCTTCGACAGCTCAAGTGGTTTATGCCTATTCTAAGTTTCTAGATATAATCATTTCCAAGGTTATATTTTTATTTGTCCTGAAGTTTATATTGTTGTTTTCAATCTTTCTATAAAGATCTCAATGTCCGCGCCTTTCTGCTGTCTAATTAATTTTAATTTTTTAACAATTTTATCTTTTAATTATAAAATCTAAATTGCATTTCGCATTTGGGTATATTTTTTATGTGTGAGAAAAGATGAAAAAGCAAAATCCAAAACACCGTGAATCATTAATATTTCACTGGGTTAAAAATTGACTGGTGCCTTCCATTAAGAACATGGATAATTTATAGCTTCCCCACATGAATAAATCTCCTTTCTGAAAGCACATAATTGTCTAAATGTCTACCCTATAATTTACTTTAACATCACAAATTAGCAAAACTCATTTTCGTTTTGCAGAAACTTTAGAAAAAAGTAGTTGATGCTTTTACGCTAAACTTGAACGATGACGAGCAGGTTTCAGGTTAACTGAAAAAAAAGTTCTTTCAGTATCTTCGCGCGTTTCCACCATAAATAGCGCTACTTAACATATCCTTCGCGACGCCGTTGAGTTACGGAGGATAAAGAAAAAATGCATGCAAAATTGCAAACTGAGTTAAGTTGGATCCGGTACCGGTTTTCAAAGGAGAGCAGCCGAATGAGAATGAGTGTCGATCAACTTCGTAAAGCATGACAGGCTCCCAGAAGCAAATTTATTTTTTTAAAAACGAAGGGAAAATGTAGCAAGTACGTACAAAGTACTTCTCCCATGCAACATAATTATCCTCACGTAATCTCACGCAAAAATTGCGCTTATGGGAAAAACGTAAAATATCATGTCTTCTATTTTGCAATTTACATTTTCGCGAGGTTGAATATTATAAAACGGCTATTGAAATGATTACTGCCATTAGGTTAGTAAGTAATGAATTATTTCGAAGATCAAACATTTTAAAAATTACGCAATGCGAGAAAATATTTAATTAATACCCTTTTTTAAATGTTAAGAGGAAATTTCACTGCTAATCAGTAAAATCCCCTTGTCCAGCTCTCCCCAGCCCCAAAAATACCCCCCTATGTATAAAATCTCTTTGTCCAGCTCTCCTCAGCCTTAAAAATAACCCCTTAAGTGTAAAATTCCCTTGTCCAGGTGTCATCTTCTCACAGGAAAAGTGGCGATTGCACTGACCAAACCTTACATTTATACAGCTTGCATTACATTTTATTTAGTCCGATATCAGCAAGAAATAAATTTGGAAGTCGTCAATAAAAGTTTCATTGTCCTTGTTATGATGGTGTACCGATTTTTCGATTGTATAAAGGAATTTTATTGCCACCATGACTAATAATATCATCTTCCGCGTAACTAACTACGTTACAACTCGCATTTTTGCGAGAAATAATAATGGTGAACTCTCTTCCTGCCAAAGTGGATAGGTGCGTACATTATCTACACAATCAGGGAAAAGTTTTGCAGTTGGGTCACCGCTGCATTTCCCGGTTTCCCGGAAAATCGCGAACGCATTTTCCCGTATCTTGCATTTACGATGCAAGTGACCGTAAAAACTACGACATTTTGCTATTATTCTCTGTGGACATTTTTCCCTGTGATTACCCCCCCCCCCCCTCTTCACCTTAAAAACCCCATCGACAACCCCTGTTTCAAGGCTATCTGGTCAGGGAAGAGATATCTCCGATTTGGCTTAAAACTGACTGTTAATTTATGCAAGCGAACAAACTGCAAGTTCTTGTCAATTTGGTGCGCCACTCACTGAAATGCTAATTCGTGGCTCGTTCTTAATTAATTATAGAACTTGGAGAATATTTTCATTCGCTCAATTTAAGATTTCCTGAACCTAAGATTCCACGTTAATGCATTCAGCTTTTTATGCGGGTACTTCCTCTTGTCAGGAAGAAAATTTCTGGTGTTTTTATAAAGTAAGGAGTACTTTGTGGGCTGGGGAGAGCCGGACAAGGGTATCCTACACTAAGGGAGGTATTTTAAAGGCTGGCAAGAGGCTAGGCAAAGAAGTTGTACACTAAAGGGGGTATTTTGAGGCTGGGGAGAGTTAGACAAAGAGATTTTATACTTAGAGGGTGTTCTTTGGACTGGGGAGAGCAGGACAAGAGGATTTTACACTTTTTGGGTGAAGTTTTTGAAATCTTTCTGAAATCATTGAAATCTTTTGAAATGTTTAGAAATCTTTTGAAGTCTTTGAAATCTTGTTTGGTGTACACTCAAAAGTTGAGTGGTTAACCCCTCAATATAGATATAATAATTCCAGACTTTTAAGAAATTTTATATTAATATTAAAGAGAATTTTTAGAATGAAAATTCCCCTTTTTAGGGTAAAAATTTAAATTTGCAATAAGCCCTTCACATTGGTGTTTATGAAATTGATTGGTTTGTTTTGAAATTTGAACGAGTAAATAGAAACAACTGAGAGTCCAGAATGCAAGTGGACTTTAGCTGAATAGATAGGGTAGGGGGTGAGTTCCTCTTAAGGGTAAATCCTCAAAGAGACGCTCCAATTACTACGCTACGAATGTTCATTGATGTCCGACGGTAAACACATGACACAGCTCGTTAACGCAAAAGGAGTGGAGGGGGCAGTTAAAATTACGTTCCCAGTTTTAAGGGCTTGACCATTAAACCTAGCAATTCAGGTCCTCTCGCTTTTTATGCAAACCACCGCGACGATTAACATCGTCAGTGGATCAAAGCGAAAGGGATGCAAGAAACTTATTTCAATGGTAATTTTGTGGCGCTTTTCCATCCCGTGTTTCCATTCAAAACATGCTGAAAAGGTCCTTCTTCCATCATCCATCCAACAACCTTCATTTTTTAGATTATTTTTATTTTTCGTCTAGACTCACACATTCGACAATAAATCAGACTTGTATATTAGGATGCCCTAAATAAAACACAATGTTCTTTTTTTTTTAATCTGAGGCAGATTCAAATTTTTACCTTAAAAATTTCGTCTGTATGTTTGTGAATTGTCAAAATGATCTCAAAAAAACAAGCAAAAATTTCAAAATTTGTAAGGCCCCTTTTTCAGAAGAGGTGTTCTTATCAACTTGTAAATTAATTTTAAGAAGCATAATATTTTATGTACAATCAGATATGAACAATAAATAGGTCTAATAACTACGATGTTCAGAACTCAATCATTTTCGTACTTTGATAAAGGCCCAAAGGAGGTGCCGAAACGTGGGTTTATTAACAATGACATCATCATAATAAACTAAGTTGAACGTATGACCGAATAAATTTTCTTTTCTCCGTTGGAGAAATTTTCCAAATTAACTGCTATGCTCGAAGACAGGTTTGAGCTTAAGATTTTGTATCAAACTAGGGATTTTTTTTTATCAGGCACCTCCTAAACTTGTTCCATTTCGTGAAAAATTAAATTCGTACTTTTGTTTTATTAAAAAAAAAAGTTTAAACCAGACACGGCTGATTTGATTAGCGTAGTTTAGAACTACATTGTATAATACGATAGAATTTTTTTTACTATTTTTTTTTATGAAGTTGAGGTGATTTTGTTCCTTTGTATTGTACATGCAGTAAATCGGGGAATATTATTTTAATACCCGTTGCAGATTAAAATAATAGTCGGCGATTACTGTGGTATTGTTTTGTGGCTTCAACGTGAAAGATTGACCATTTCTGCACAAAATAACGGTAATTACCATTTATAACGGTTTGTGGTCGCTTATGAGTGACAGTGACTGTTATTTTGGGAAATTTGTTCAAAAGACTTTTTTAATAAAAGTTTTTTACTGTTAATCACGCACTTAAAATTGGCACAGCTAGACTTGAGTGGTTTTGTCAATTACGGTTTTCCACCAAAATAGTTGAATTTTTAAGTCAAGAAGACGAATTTTCTATGAAACAGTTGAATTTTCAACCTTCAAATATTATTTTCAACAAAAAAGTTAATTTTCAACCAAACACTTAAATTTTCAACCAAAGAAGATTTTAATTTTCAATAAAAATAGTTGAATTCAACTAAAAAAGGCGAATTTTCAACAAAACAGTTAAATCCTCAACCAAAACAGATGAGTTTTCAACAAAAGAATTGAATTTTCAACCATGAATAATTCTTCAGATAAGAATGAAGAATTTCAACCAGATTGTTGAGTTTACTACCCAAAAAGACGTATCCTTTACAAATCAGTTGAGTTTTCAACAGAACAGTTAAATTTTTAGCCAAGAAAGATTTTCTAGCAAAGAAGAAAAAAATGTCAACCAAATTGTTGAACTTTTAAGTCAAGAAGACGAATTTTCTACAAAACAGTTGAATTTTTAATCCGAAAGTATGAATTTTCGACAAAAACGGTAATTTTCAACCGAACACTTAAATTTTTAATCAAATAGTTAAATTTCCTGCTAAACTGTTGAAATTAACTCAACTGTTAAAATTATATTAACTATTAAAAGACGAATATTTTACAAAACAGTTGAATTTTTAAATCGAAAATATGAATTTTCAACAAAAATGGTAATTTTTAACCAGACACTTAAATTTTCAATCAAATAGTTGAATTTTCTGCTAAACTGTTGAAATTTCAAGCTAGAAAGATGAATATTCCACAGAACAGTTGAATTTTTATCCCGAAAACATGGAATTTCACCAAAAAAGTTCATTTTCAAGCAAACACTTCAATTTTCAACCAAATAGTTGAATTTTCTACTAAACTATTGAAATTTTAAGCTAAAAAGACGAATATTCTATAAAACATTTTATCTTCATAGTATTGTTACTTTCGTGAATAATAATTTTTTTTTTTTGGTTTACACTGTTTAACACTGTGATAAGGTTTAAAACGCAGAAATGGCTAGAAAACATGCTAAAGAAAAGGCGCTACTGTTAGAGGGCACTTTCGTGCAATACTCACGAGATACGCATTTCATATAAAAAATTTTGGGTGTAGTTCCGAATAGCCTTTACCTCAGATTTTTTTAAACTCTGTATATTTATGTATTTTGCCGCGCTGATTACGAAAATCATAGTAAAAATTCGCGCAAATTTGATTTCAATGGTCAAAACTATAAAAACCCCATAAAAATCATGGTTTTTCACGTTTATCTTGAAAACGATTGAAAATTTCAAAAAATAATTTTAACAAAACTTATAGAATTAGTCAAAATACACATTTTATGTTTCGTCCATTTTTTTGTACAAGTGACATTTTTCGAGAAATTTGATGATAAAGATGAAAATTTCATGCCTAGCCCCTGCCGAAAACGAATGTATTTTTTTTTCCTTCTATTTTTTTGAAACACCGCATACGCACGTATTTTGACGCAGTGATTACGAAAATGGTAGTGCAAATTGGCGCAAATTTAATTTTCATGGCGAAAACCATGTAAAACCCATGAAAATCATGGTTTTTCGAATTTATCTCGGTAAATACAAAAAATTTCGGAAAAGTTTTCAGACAAAAGTTATAGATCCATTCAAAATATACATTTTTTATTCTCATTACTCTTCCTTTAGGTGTAATAGTTTTTGAGAAAATTGCTATTGAAATGTAGTAAGTGTATCAGGCTTGAGTGCAGTAAGTGATAGGCCTTTCTTCACCGTCCGTACGGACGGTACTTAAGAAGCAGTTGGGTAAGCAGGTTAGCAGTTGGGGTTTTTATGATTTTTACCATGAAAGTCAAAGCGCCAAATTTCACTATGATTTTCGTAATCAGCGCGTCAAAATACATGGGTATACGGATTTTAAAAAAAATCGGAGGTAAGGGCTATTCGGAACTTAATCCAAAGTGTTTAGCAATAAATGAAATCTCCCCTTAGTCCCCTCTTTTCGGAAAAAAATCTCTCTTTTTTTTACCTAAAATTCAGTTACTAAACCGCTGTGATCCCTGCTATGTGTTAATTAATATGTTTGTGAATCCGCATAAAACAAAGTAAGAGCAAATGCATTAGCGTAATCGATATCAGAATCAGGTCTTAAGGTTGGTTTTCCTCTCCCCTGAGACAGAAAAATATTTGCTTGCTCGATTCTCATACCATCGGCCTAATTTTAAGTCAGTCGAGTGTAACGTTCTCTCGTGGATTAATCGGCTCGGAAAATACAGGAATTCACAAGAGGGTTATGGTGACGATGGTGGCCACCCGCTGCATAGACGTAGAGTTCACGTGCCTGTCGCCGAGGGGCAAGAAAGAGGATGGTTCCGAAAGAGAAGGTGGAAAGGTACCAACATTACCGACCGAACAGATTGCTCGTTGTTTCGGAGTTAAGCCCCATTGCGCACGTTCACGACACGTTCTGGGGGTAGGTGGGTGGGAAATTGCTAGAATCCTTTCATTTTCTCTCTCTCACTCTCTCCTATCAGCTCACTCCCCTCTCCCTCTCTCTCTCTCCTTCAGGAACTCCCTACCGTTTTCTGGTCCCCCATTCCGGGTGTGATCTCCTTGAACGTAAAACTCGAAATTCACCTTTTCTGTATACTATTTTCTAGTAGAAAGTCAGGAATTCTCTACTATATTCCTTTTTTCTCTTTCAGTATACGATATTTGACAATAAAATATTTGAATTACGCGGAAAATTCTATGAAATTAGTAAATTTATGGTAAAAAAATCAATAGTGAGCTCTCCTTCAATAGCGAGCCACATCAGGCTTTCATTTTCGCATGGAAATAGTAAATGCAAAAAGAAATTTTGATGTTATCTCTTTCTTGAATTTCCTTGATATGTAAGAGGTCATTTACGAATTACGTTGTAAATTCAGAAATTTTGTTGAAAAGTCATCTTTTTTGGTTGAAAATTCAACTGTTTTCTTGAAAATTCGTTTTTATGGGTTGAAAATTCAACTATTTTGGTAGAAAATTTAACTATTTTGTTGGAAATTCGTTTTTTTCGTGGTGGAAAATTAATTTTTTCAACTGAAAATTTAACTACTCCATTTTCGGTTGAAAATTCATCTTTTTTAGTTAAAAGTTCAACTATTCGGTAGGAAATTTGTCTTTTTTGGTAAAAAATTAATCTTTTGTTAAAAATGCAACTATTTAGTTGAAAATTAATCAGTTTTAGTTGAGGATTCAACTATTTTGTTAAAGATTTCAAATGAAATTTTAACTTCCACTTTTTGTTGAAATGTTATCTTTTTTAGTTAAAAATTCAAATTTTTGTTTGAAAGTTTATGTATTTTGTTGAAAACTAGTCTTTTTGGTAGAAAATTAATCCTTTTAGCTGAAAAGTTCACTATTTGTCTGAAAATCTATGTGTTCTGTTGAAAATTCGTCTTTTTTGGTAGAGAATTAATATTTTTGTTTACAAATGTTGAGGATTCGACTATTTCGTTGAAAGTTCACCTTTTTGGATGAAAATTTCTTCTTTATTCACTGAAAAATCATTCTTGGTTGAAAATTCAACTCTTTTGTTGAAAATTCTTCATTTTGGTTCGAAAATTCATCTCTCTTGGTAAAAATGTCATCATTTTTGGTTGAAAATGCGACTGTTTAATTGAAAAATCGTCTGTTTTAGTTGAGGATTCAACTATATGGTTGAAAATTCGTCTTTGTTGGAGGAATTCAACTGTTTTTAACTTAAAATTATAATCTTTTTTGGTTGATATATCAACTTTTACATTTTACGTTGAGAATTAATCATTTTGGTTGAAAGTTCAACTACTTTGTTGAAAATTCTTTTTTTTTGGTTTTAAGATTGATCTCTTTGGTTGAAAAGTGAACTATTTTGTTGGAAATTAGTTTTTTTTCGGTTGTAAATTAATTCTTTTAATTAAACGTTTATCTTAATTAGTTGGAAATTCAACTATTTGGTTCAAAATTAATATATTTTGCCGAAAATCCGTTTTTTTTTTTTAGTAGAAAGTTGATCCTCTTGGCTGAAAATTCAACTATTTGTTCAAAAATTAGTCTTTTTTTGGTTGAATTCAACTGTTTTTGATTAAAAAATAAATTCTTTCTTGGTTGAAATATCAACTATTACATTTTTGTTTGAGAATTCACCTTTTTTTGCTAAAGTTTAACTATTTAGTTAAAAATTTTGTTGTTGAAATTTTAACAATTTTGTTGAAGATTCGTCTCCTTGGATTGAAAGTTCAACTATTTTAGTAAAAAATTGAGCTATTTGATTGAGAATAAACTTTTGTTAAAAATTTATATTTTCGGGTTGAAAGTTTCACTGTTCTGTAGAAAATTCGTCTTTTTGGCTTGAAAACTCAATACTTTGCATGACATTTTTTTCCTTTATTGACTGCAAAGTCTTTCTTGGTTGGAAATTCGTCTTTTTGGTTTCAAAATTCATCTTAATCCAGTGAACAATGAACAAATTTCCCCTTGAGTAAAAATTCCGACATAGTAAAATTTTTTGCACATACGTTGGAAATAGCTTTATAAACAAAATGTAAAAAATCCCCATCCACACGTGTACGGCTACGGCCGCCATGTTGGCACGTGTTAACCAATAACCGATTTTGAAAACAAGTCGACAATGGTTGGTTCTAGGTGAAATATGGTTATGTTGAAAAATGTTGAGAATTTAGTAGTACACAAAAAAGTTTTCAACTATTGTAGTCATATTACCAACCATTTCGCTGTGAAATGAGATTAGCTGAAAAACTGTGCGACTTTAAAAAAAGTTGAAGAAAATGAAAAAATATTCCAGAAAGAACTTTGGAAATAGATCAAGTGGTTTGAACTCGAGCTCATGCAACTTCCGGAGCAAAAAAAATCGACCAACTCATTTGTATTAAAAATTATAAATAAAAAATTACCTCAACTTTGACGTAGAGTTTGAGGTACTTAAGGGAACATTTTTGAGGTGAAACTCTTTTCAAGTTTTCCTCCATATTTGTTCAATATATTTCCAAATGTTTAGATCAGAATAATAATAATAATACACTGAAAGTCCCTAATAAGTCAGTGCGCAATATGTCATTTCAAGAATTCCGTTCGAGGATCAGGGGTCGAAGGAGTACGGAGAGCGACACTCTAAAGCCAGCAAACTCGTCCAGTACCGTACTAACAAAGCAGGCAGTTCGAGCACTCGCGTGCATATTTCGCATTTATTTTTAAATACACACGGAAAATTTACTTTTCATTAATTAGTCTTCATTATTGAAAAAGGTAAAGGTCCATACCTTATGATAACAAAAATCTACATTTGTACAAAATTAAGTTAGTTAATATTATGTCATCCGAGGCCATACCCGAGATCGTCACTAAATGGGGGTTCCAGTGTACCCTCAACTCTCTAGATATTGCACCTGGGCTTACTGCGTCCCTAGAATTCTGCCAGCTCGCACTTGTGGACGAGGGAGTCTGGGGGAAAGGGGAAGACGCGCGGCGACCTTGAGGCAATCACGCATTATCGTAGCGACGAAGCGGGCAGCTCGCACACTCGCGTACATATTTCGCATTTATTTTTAAATACACGCGGAAAAATCTCTCTTTATTGAATGGTCTTCATTATTGAAAAAGATCCATCCTTTATGATAACAAGAATCTACACTTGTACAAAATACTTTTAATTAATATTATGTATTCCTACTGTGAATGGTTCATGCGGCCCTGACTGTTTTCATCGTAGAAATTCTTGGAAGAGTCTCACGGTCAAAGTAAGCAATGTCTGAGACCCGCACTAACTCGAGGGTTGAGTGTATTTTCTCCTTTTATTTGATTTTTTTTTCAAACCGCACGATTTTTCAGTCAATCGAATTTGGTAGCGAAACCGTTGATGATATTATTACAATATTCAGAACCTTTTTTGTGTACTACAAAATTCTAAGCATTTTTTAACCCAACCATATTTCACCTAGAACCAACCATTGTCGAGTTTTTTTCAATAAGCAGTTATTGTTTAACACTTTCCGACGTGGCTGCCGTAGCCGTACACGTATGGACGGGGATCTGTTACATTATGTTTATAAAGCTATTTCCAACGTATGTGTAAAAAAAATTCTACCATGTCGGATTTTTTACTCAAATCCTTCAGTGACTGGACTATCTCTTTTTTAGAAATTAATTTTTTTTGGTTAAACATGCAACTGTTGGGTTAAAAACTACTTCGTTTTAGTTTAGGATTCAACTATTTTGTTAAAAATTTGTATTTTTTGGTTGAATCTAATTATTTTTATTTCACATTAAAGTCTATTTTTTGGCTTAAATATCTACTATTACCATTTTTTGGCCAAAAATTCAATTGTTTTGTTGAACACTCGTCTTTTTAGATAGAAAAGTCGTCCTTATGGATTAAAAATTTATCTTTTGTGATGGAAAATTCGTCATTTGGATTGAAAATTCATCTTTTATGTTCTCTTTTATGGTAGAAAAGTCATATTTTTTGGTTGATAAAATTCCCTTTTCATTCATATTTTTACTTGAAATATAAGAATTGACATTCCCAAGGCACAAATTGAAGAAATTTCAAGTTTGACACGAAAAATCGTAAAAACTTTTACTGCAAGTAATTTAAAAGTTCCGATTAAGCTCTTTCAAAAGAGTTCTTGCAGAAGTTGGGACAGTATTTAATTGAAGGCGTTCTCCAAGTTGCATCTCAAAGGGCTAGATTATTTTATCACAAGTTTAATTGCTTTACCTCTCGAGTGTTCTGAATTTTGTTCAATAGAATCACTTAAAGATTAATCTAAACCTGACTAATGCATAGTAAATGTTTAATAATTTATTATAATGAAAGGAATTATGAAAAAAATAGATTAGTAAATAGAGCAGTAAAAGTTATGATGTAATTAAAACTAAAATATTGGTTATCTTTTTTGTTACAGGTGAGTCCAGTATTTTTATATAATTAATCATATCATGAGCGGTGATCGTAAGTAGAAAATTTAAATGAATATATTGAACATTAATTGCAAAATACATGCCTAATAATGAAAATATCATCTTTATTTTCATTAGCAAGCAACAAATTTTATCACATAATGTAGGTATGATTTTGGGGAAAAATAATATTTTTCAGAATTTTTCAATGTCAGTATAGTCTGATTTTTTGGCTCCTCAAAAAAACTAACTCCGTTTTTTGGGTTCCAGCTCTTAATGCCAAAGATACGCCCTTTGTGCCGCATAGATATGACTTTTCCAAAAAAATATACTTTATCTAAATATTTCCATTTGCATAAAGTCTCTGATGATATATCTACGTAGTACAGAGAAGTGGCTTTTTAGCGTTAAGGGTTGGAGCCCAAAAATAGGAGATGTTACTTTTCAGTGGAACAAAAATCAGAGACTATATTTACACATTGAAAAATTCTGAAAAATATTATTTTTTCGCAAAGTCATGAGTACGTGGTACAGAGGGCTTGCTTTTTGGCGTCAAGGGTTCGAGCCCAAAAATCGGAGATGGTATTTTTGAGGAGCCTAAAAATTAAAGACTCTACACCCCTTGAAAAATTTTCAGAAAGTATATTTTTTGACAAAGTCATATCTGCGTGGTACAAAGGAGGTGCTTTTTGGCGTTAAGGCTGGAGCCCAAAAATGAGAGTTGGTTTTTTAGATGTCCATAAATGGTGCCCACAAATTTCGTGCGCTTTATTTTTTGAAATCTTAAACTTTTCTCATGAGGGATGATTTTTAAACTTATGGGTTGCCTTTCGGTGATTGACTTTTAGAGGATTCAGGAGCAGTCCTCCCAATTCTGGGCTCTTATCACACTGTTGTTTTGAGGCAATTGGTTCTTGGGTAATTCAAGAGTCCAAAAAAGCCCAAAGTTCTGATGGACTCGAATTTTTATTATTTTGTGATCTTAGACATTAGAGGTGCTAGGTTGAAGTGCTTGAAATGACTCGGTTGTTTATGTAGAGCACATTACGTCTTCACGGGTGAATTTTTTAATGTAATATTACTACCACCTAATCCAAAGGCAATAATCTGTAAGTATACAAGAAGCTTTTTCCGCAAAATGTTTTTGTTATTTTTTTTTTTTTTTAATTGAAGATCAAGCATTTTTTTGCGTCTGAAAGCGGCAAAGAGAGGCAAGCCATTTCTTTACACTCGTGGACGTAATGTGGTCCAAATAAACAACCAGGTAATTTCAAGCACCTTAATATAAGCTAGCACTGTGACAAGAAAACTAATTTTTTGAAATAAGTGCAGGAGCTCACACATTTTTATAGGTATCCAAAAAAGCTCAAAAAAGGTCAAAATTCCGAGCTATGCAGAATGCTGAAGTTCGATTGTGGAGGTGCTAGCTTTATGGACCTCACACTTCCCCCGCCCCTCTATGACACAATGTCTTCGAATAACTAAAACCGAAAAAGTAACTTCCTCATTAATTCAGTGAAACTTTAACCTCTTCAGAGCTTCGGGATGTAACCTATATCCCCGGGTCGCTAAACTGCAGACATGTTTCATATATCATATCGGTCTACGAACGCACACGAACGAAAGAATCGTCTCGCGAAGGAGTAACTTCCGTAATCGAGCTGGGGGTGGAAATGAGGATGTGGGGGTAGGCAGGGGTTAGATCTCAACTTTTACCGCCATTAATGCCTTGTACGCTACACCGACTCGAGTACTCTCCAGGTTCCTCTCTATAGTGCACGTGAAAAAGAGAACGAAGGAATCAAGAGTGGGGATGGTTTTCGACCGGGGGTGGGAGGTGGGGGTATTAGAGTGGGTGAATTGTGGGTATAGGGGTATAGTAGTGATGGGTTTTCGAGAGGGTTGACAGGGCCGTAGCGCGGATCATCGGCCTCCCAAGGCACCCCTATCGACCTCGAGGAAACCCGGTCCTGGACCACCCTCCATTGCCCCCGCACCCCTTCTTCTTTCGTTCCCATGCGAATCAATAGTGCGTAGTCGCGGCTCGGTTCGGCGCCGCGCGGCTCGCGTGGTCGCCTCGGTGGGGGGGGGGGGGGGGGGGGGGGGGGGG
>JAUMHM010000078.1:13549301-13579089 GCA_032362435.1 Melikaiella ostensackeni
TTCACTTCTTCAGGGCTAACCTGAAACTGAAGCTTCAGGTTATGTTGCTCTTATATATACTCGATTGAAACTACACGATTGAAACCCGAAACACCTCTTTTCATCAGATCTTTGAAAACTTTGTAGAGAAGTCAGAGTTGAAATTAACTCTTTTTTTTTATCTTTTGAGGAATAGAAAACTGCGGAAATAAAATTTCCTTAGAGCCGCTTATGTTCTGCAAATATTTTTTATTGTTTTCAAAAAGGTATGTTTGCATTTATAAACAATTATATTTAGCAATTTGTAGATTTAATCCTGGTATTCAAAATCAAAGTGTTTAAAATTGAAGCAATGTTTGTACAATTGTACGTGTAATATTCTGCTTGACATTCAATTAATATTTTTGCATCAATATGAAACGCTCTGCAAATCATGAAAATAGGGTGAATGCAATTGTTACATAATTATCAATACCAATTTTATGTTAAATCCTCCTAAATTTGGATTTAAATTTGAAATCATCGCGTAGTTTTTTCCATTGAATTGTGATATTGTTGCAGTGCTTCTATTCAATGAGTTGTTTTAAGAAATACAGATGAATTGCAAATTCTTGACGATGATGACAATGAGATCTTTGAAAACTTCGTAGAAAAGTCAGTTTCTTTCAAATTCTCCATTTAATAAGTTATTACAAGTAATACAAATCAATTGAAAATTAAGGATGATTTTGATGAGATCTTGGAACACTTTGTCGAGAAGTCAGTGTTTTGAAACTTCTTATTGCAATATAATTCAATAAGTTACTCCAAAAAGTACAAACCAATTGAAAATCCTTGATGATGATGATGATTATGAGATCTTTCAACACTTTGTAAAGAAGTCAGTGTTTTCGAAATTCTTATTGCAGTACAATTGAATAAGTTACATATTCCAAGAAATGCAAACCAATTGCAAATTCTTGATGATGATGAGACTTCTGAAAAGTTTGTAGAGAAGTCAGTGTTTGCAAATTTGTATTGCACTACCTCCATTCAATAAGTAATTTCAAGAAATACACACCAATTGCAAATTCTCGATGATGATGAGATCTTTGAAAACTTTTTATAGAAGTCAGTGTTTGGAAATTTGTATTCTATTCCCTCCATTCAAAAAGTTATTCCAAGAATTACAAACCATTTGCCAATTCTTGTTGATGATGATGATGATGATCATGATGATGATAATGAGATCTTTGAAAAGTTTGTAGAGAATTCAGTTTTTTTAGTAATTCTCCATTCAGTAAGTTAGTCCAAAAAATACAAACTAATTGCAAATTCTTGATGATGATGATAATGCTGAGATCTTTGAAAACTTTATAGAGAAGCCAGTGTTTTAGAAGTTCGTATTGGAGTACCTCCATTCAATAAATTATTCCAAGAAACACAAACCAGTTGCAAATTCTTGATGATGGTGATGATGATATCTTTGAAAACTTTGTCGAGAAGTCAGTGTTTTGGATATTCTTATTGCAGTACAATTTAATAAGTTATTGCAAGAAATACAAACCACTTGCAAATTCTTAATGATTATGATGAGATCTTTGAAAACTTTTTAGAGAAGTCAATGTTTTAGAAATTAGTATTGCAGTACCTCCATTCAATAAATTATTCCAAGAAACACAAACACGTGCAAATTCTTGATGATGGTGATGATGATGAGATCTTTAAAAACTTTTTCGAGAAGTTAGTATTTTGGAAATTCTTATTGCAGTACAATTCAATAAGTTAGTTTGAGAAATACAAACCAATTGCGAAATCTTGATGATGATATGATGATGATGGTAATAGATCTTTGAAAATTTTGTAGAAAAGTCAGTGTTTTGGGAATTCGTATTGCAGTATGATTCAATAAGTTATTCCAAGAATTACTTTGAATTTACCAAGAATTACTTTTTTTTTACGGATCATTTTGGAAATTCTTATTGCAGTACAATTCAATAAGTGAGTTTGAGAAATACAAACCAATTGCGAAATCTTGATGCTGATATGATGATGATGATGAAATCTTTGAAAACTTTGTAGAGAAGTCAGTGTTTTGGGAATCTTATTGCAGCACAATTCAGTATGTTATTCCAAGAAATTCAAACCAGTTGCAAATTCTTCATGATGGTGATAGATCTTTGAAAATTTTGTAGATAAGTCAGTGTTTTAGAAATTCGTATTGCAGTATGATTCAATAAGTTATTCCAAGAATTACAAACCAATTCCAAATTCTTGATGATGTTGCTGATGATGAGATCTTTGAAAACTTTGTGGAGAAGTTAGTGTTTTCGAAATTTTTATTGTAGTACGATTGAATAAGTTACATATTCCAAAAAATACAAACCAATTGCAAATTCTTGATGATGATGAAATCTTTGAAAATTTTGTAGACAAGTTAATGTTTTATAAATTCGTTTTGCAGTACAAATTCAATATGTTATTTCAAGAATTAGAAACCAATTCCAAATTCTTGATGATGATGGGATCTCTGATACATTTTTAGAGAATTCAGTCTTTTGGACATTTCTGATAAAAATATTGCCGATAATATCAGATCGAGGAAGTACTTTGGCCTCTGAAGGACCTCTCTCTAGCATAAACCGTTGAAAAAAAACGATAATGGTTGCCAAAGATACGTTATATCTTGCCATATTTTATGATAACTATAGTGAAAACCATCTTCTATATCCGAGGAAACCGTCATTTTCTTCCACAAAGGGAATATATCAATGTGAAGATCTATATCATATTCCAATTTTCTATCCCCTTTATCCAGCTACTTAATCAAGAATAATCTTCACTGGAAGGAAGGACTTTATTTATAATGACAGAAGCTCTCAAATTTCCACAAAGCTATGATCGATTTAAAGATTAGTTAAATGCTAATTCAATCAGGTACTGTCTTTTTGCTTCTCAATGTTGAACTAGTGCTGATACAGAGAGCGTAAAACGGACTTTAGAATATTTACAATAGTCCTTGTTACTTGTATTTGAGAGCGTCAAATATTGATTCGGGAACCTAATATTTCACTAATTATGATTGTGGGTATTAATTAAATATTAATTTAAGCGAATATTTGCTGTCCGGGTGAACTCTCTACATCCTTTATTGCCCTTCCTGATCTCCTTGAACTTTCCTGGGAGTTTCAACTTTCAAGAGAGGGTTTGCCTGAAACATGGCACTCTGAGTATTTCAGGTTGTTCTGGAAGCAGTTAAAATTACCTTGAGAGACAAAATAGCTAACTATTCATCTATGGTAGAAGTATATTCAGCGAGACAACCCCAAATCCAAGAAAATCCCGAAACGCACTCAGATATTCTAGAACATTTCAAAACATTCTGAAATTATCTAGAAAATTTCATGAAAATTAATAATTTTAGAATGATATTGAGTAAACAGGAAAGTCCTTTGAGAAAAAGTAGAAAAATATAGGCCAGTTAGATGAGATTTTTTGATTTGATGTTACAACTTTGGTGTGCCAGACCGCGAGATTTACCTGCAAGGTGATGATGATCGTAATCTCTGTAGACGATTTTTAACACCGAGGAATTCTTAAACAGGTTTTTTTGAAATGTCTTCAAAACACAGAAAATTTTCTGGAAGCAGTTAAAATTACCGAGAGAAAGAAAAAAATTTAATTAACTATTTATTTATGGAGAACTATATTCAGCAAGACAACCCCAAATGTTCCAGTGTCGGTCTAGAAATTATCATTTATTTTAGAAAAAAAGAATGTTTAATAAAATTCTGAACTATTCTAGAAAATTCCAGAAGGTAACGTATTCATCAATAGAAAAATATAGACCAATTACATACATGAGATTCTTTGATTTGATGTTACAACTTTGGTGTACCGGACCGCGAGATTTACCCGTAGGATGATGATGATGATGATGAAGATGATGATCATGATCATCATCATCATAGTCTCTCTAAACGATCTTTATCAACGAGGGATTTCTGAACAGATTATTTGAAATGTCTTGAAAACACAAAAAAGTTCTGGAAGCAGGTAAAATTACCTAGAGAGACAAAATAATTAGCTTACTATTTATCTACGATAAGTAAGTAATTTATGCAAGTAAATCAAATATTTATTTTTGTAAATATGTATTTTTTTTATTTATTTATTTTTCTCTTGTTAATAATCGTTGAAAGTTTTGGACAATATATTTTGAAATTCACATAAACACACATATTTACACACGCTATCGGGAACCGAGACTACATATTATACAAAGTACCCACTGTGGCTTGAATCAACTTATACATTGGAATAGTTGGAAACTTTTGAAACAATTCAACCGAACGTTCTGATTAACATTGTTCGAGTTGTTTCATTGATTCAACTTTTGTTTCAGAGGAAAATTGCTGTTGAAACATTTAAAAAAATGTAGATTTCCAATCACATATTTCCTCCAAGTTGATTTCGTAGAAATATTTCTGTTTTTCTGACTGATTGTAAAATAATTAAATTCCAAAATGAAAGCACAGCACACCAGGGCTTCATATGGTCCCTCTTTTTCCCTATTTTCACATTTTGTGTGTTTCGATTTTTGTTCGGTGTGAGAAATTTAATTTTTCATAACTAATCCCTTCTCTGCTTCCATTAAAAAAAAACTCTTTGGATTTATTCCGTGGCTTGATTTTTTTTCGTTTCAGGGAAAATTCGATTGCGGCAAACCAGGGTAGGGAAAAAAGTAATTTTCAGCTGCCACTGAATTTTTCACCAAACTCACTGGCCCTTCATCAGTTAACTTTCACGGTTCCCTTGGGATCGTTCCCTTTAAAAAAAAGTTGCGTGAAGGTGTTAGAATTTTTAGTAGGGAATGAAAAGGAGAGGGACAAATTCCATCATTAAAACATAAGGAAAGGTAGGATGGTGGTTCAAAGAATATTAATTTTTGGAAAAATAGGTTTCACCCTGATATTTTATTCTGAATCATAAAAAAAGATTAGTTTTGATATTTTTTTTAAAACTATATTTTCTATGATTTATTTTTAAGGAATGATAAACATAATAATGTCTTACTTTTTTTTGATCTTTTATAGTTTGAAATTGATGATTTAGAGAAAAATATTGCAGAGACTTAAAATTCCTCCCACGTTTCAGAAAGCCCATTCCTTATCTTCGATCGTTGAGGTAAACCCCTTGATGCCTATATCCTCTGCAATTTCTGACGTAATATGCATTTTTAATCTATACTCAATTTTATGCTCTGTAATGGCAAACCCACGTTTATTCCCTGAAGTTTCTAATCCGAAATTATTCTTGGTTTTTTAATTTTGAAGAATTTCACAGGGTCCCCTGCGGGGCCCCTCGGGGGACATCTAGGATTTCAAAATTGAACTTCCAAAAAATCTCATCAAATTTTTAACAAAAAAATGCATTTTTTGTAAGTTTAAACTAATCAAACACTTCAAAATTTGATGGGATTATCTTTCTTTTAAATAATTGCACATTTGAGTGATATATTGAATGAGATATTGTTACTATTTGACACAAAAGACAATTTATTGCAGCAAAGAAATCGTTTAATTTTTGTAAACTGAGGCATGAAGGCAACCAGCAGGGCCCCTGCGGGGGCCCTCACGGTATATCTGAGATTTCGAAGTTCAACTTCCACAAAATGTCATCAAATTTTTAACCAAAATGCATTTTTGTTAGTCTGAACTAATCAAACATCAATTATTTGTTGGAATAATCTTTCTTTTCAATAATTGCACATTTTGTATGAGATACTGTTACTGTTTGATGCAAAACACAATTTATTACAACAAAGAAGTTGTTTAATTCTTGTAAAGTGAGGCATCAGAGCAACCAGCAGGGCCCCCTGTGGAGGCCCTCGTGGAATGTCTGAGATTTCGAATTTCAAGTTCCAAAAATATTTTATCAAATTTTTAACATAAATGATTTTTTTTGTAAGTCTAAACTAATTAAACATCAAAATTTTTAGTGTCAACAAAATATTAAGAATTTGGACTTAGAAATTTAAACCGATCAACCGTGAGGGCAACCAGCAGGACACTATGCAGGGACTCTCGTGAAATGTCTGAGATTTCGAAGTTCAATTTCCAAAAAAATATCATCAAATTTTTAACAAAAATGCATTTCTTGAAGTCTAAACTAACTAAGCATCAAAATTTGTAAAAAAAAAAAAAAGAATCAAGCTTTAGAGTTTGCCCTATTTTTCTTTCCTTTTTTTTGTTTTTTAATTTTGAATGGAGACATTTGAGTGTTCTCTCCAAATTTGATCTTTGTATAATAGTTAATATTTAAATTCCAAAGAGGGCTAAACGGGTCTTTATCTACACGGGAAATAAATAATAAAATAATAAACAATAAATAAATTTGAAAAAAATATGTTCATCAAATAAATGTACTTTATTTTCAGTGCAAGTTTGAATCAGAACTAATGGAATCGAATGAAAGAATTGTTCGCGGTAGTCACTCAAAATTGAAGTGAAGGTTTGGTGCACAAGTTTTATTACATTTTTTTCCATTAACTGAGTTTCTGCTCTTCCCTTCGTCCTCTGTATTATGCCCTTAAAAGATTTATAAGGATTTATGAGATAGCTTATAAATCTCAATAACGGCTTATATGAGTATTTATTATTAATGTAAACCAGAAGTGCGGATTTATTTTTGATTTTTATGGGAAAGTTGACACAGTGAGGAATATAAACATGTTTAACATTCACTTATTTTTCTCTTACTCGTGTGGAAAAATGGAGTAGGTCTCCGTAAGGAGTTCTCATGGATTGCCCTCAGGCTTTGAGGGACCCATGAAGGCCATTCAGGCGCCCTCATGGAAACGACATGCTAATCCATAAGATCCATAAAGGGCTTCCCTCATGATTGCTCTTATGTCTCTGCCGTCGAGTGGCCCACTTGGGCAATTTAAAAATCGTTTGATTTTTGTAAACAGAGGCATGTAGGCAAAAAACAGCGCCCATTGCGGGGGCCCTCACGTAATATCTGAGGTTTTAAAGTTCAGCTTCCAAAAAAAATATCATAAAATTGTTAACAAAAACATTTTACGATCGACTTTGCTCCATTGTAAAGCTATTGAGTTGTAAAGATGTGAAGCTTCTTTCGAGAAAAGTAGCCTAAAGCCATAATGTTCCAAAAAGCTAATTCTCCCATCGGTACCGCACAGAATCGTCATGGGTTTTTCTCGAAAGACAGGCAACGTTGCTCGTCGACATAAGTAATTACGCTTCCGGCCATTAAATGACGAGTCGATAGGAGCGAAAAAAGAGACGGAGAGCAAAGAGAATGGCACAGCGGAGAAAATGGAGAAATAGTCGCGTTGTGGTTAATTTCGACCTTCGCTCGTCCTGCTATTGCTATTCAACCCTTCCCATCTATTCCCTTCTTTTTTACTTTTTTTTTTTTTACTTTTTCATGATCTCGACTCTCGCGGAATTCAACTCTCTTCTTCGCACGCTCACTTCTACGTCTTCCTCTTTTTATCTCTAGATGATTTCTCATTTCGGCTGGTTTTTTCCCCCTTTCTTCCTTTTCTCACTTTCTCTTCGACGATGAATGAACGAGAGAAAATGAAACTGGCGCAAAGTGGAGAAAAACCGGTATATTGGTTACATGTGCATAGGGTAGAAAATGATCAAGTCTGACATATGAAATGTAGGATGAACGAATAAGAGAAAAGTTGCTTAATCAACCGCTAAAATTTTAGAACCAATCCTGATTATGGAGAGAGCAGTTTTAAAATATCGGGAATGTCTTCGAAATATTAGAAAAAAATAGAATTTACATTTTCCAACTTCAATAACATAAAATTAACTTGATCCAGGCCTCACAGTTAATTGCTCTTTGACACAAAAGACATTTTATTGCAACAAATAAATCGCTTAAGAGGGGAATCCCGTGTAATAGCCTGAAAATTAGGGTATTTTTGGGGATTTTTTTGGGGATGCAAACATAACGAATCTTTCCAAAACTTTTGTGGTTTATTAAGGTACTCATAAAACAAATGTATTTCAGCCTGATACATCAATAATATTTTGATTTATAAGTGCGGATGTCCGATATGCCCAAATTTGATAGTTCAATTTCCCCGATTTCTAGCTCTTCACACAGGCGTTTGAAACAAACATATCAAAAAGTTTTTAAAAATTTAGATCTTTAGTTAGTCAGTGAACCAAAAAAATTTTGAAAAATATTAATATTTGACAAAATGGTGGCCATTTAAAAAAAATCCGATTTTTATCCAAAAATTTGCTTGAATTTGTTAAAAAAAAATTGTTGAAACAATTTTTTTTTCAATTTGGAGTAGTAGTAGTTAGAGTAGGTCACCGACATATGATACATTTTAGCAATCTGTATACGCGAGTTCAAGTCGATCGGTCAAATTTTACGGTCAATTTTCACTGTATGTTTTTGGGATGCCAAGGTATCGTTTAAGCCAAAAAAAAAAAACGATTTTTTGGACCCGCTACTAGGGATTCCCCCCTTAATTTTCGTATACTGTGGCAGGGCCCTCTGCGGGGGCACTCGCGGAATATATGAGATTCGAAGTTTAACTTCCAAAAAAGTGTCATCAAATTTTTAGCAAACATGCATTTTTTGTAGGTCTTAACTAATCAAACAATTTATTACAATTACATTATATATTACAATTTTTTTTTAGAAAGAAATCGTTTAATTTTTGTAAACTAAGGCAAGAGGGCAAACAGCGGGTCCTCAAAATATTTTAATTATTTTAGGATATTTAAAAAGATTACAAGGAATTTTCATTAGATTTCAATAATTTGAAAGGATCTCAAAGGACTTGAAAGATTTTAGGGTATTTTACAAGACGCCAAAAAATTTCCAATTTTCGAAACTAAAAATTTGAAAGGATTTCAAAGTTTACAAAATTTTTGAAGAAATTTTAAGAAATATTACAAGTTTCAAGATAATTCACGGGATTTGAAGGGATTTCACCAAAGCTACGTTTTAGGGTATTTAAAAATATTTCATGGACTATCAGAATCTATCCAAGATTTCAAATGGCTTTATCAGATTTTTTTTTTGATTTTACGGGATTTCAGACAAATTCCAAGATTTCATCATTTTTAAGAAATTTCAAAAGTTATTAGAGATTTCAAGATAATGTACGGAATTTCGAAAGATTTCTAGGGATTTCGAAGATTTCAAGGATTTTAAGGGATTTCAAAATTTGCAACATTTTTGAAGAAATTTTAAGAGATATTACTAATTTCAAGATAATTCACTGGATTCCAAAGTATTTTAAGGAACTTGTAGGGATTTTACCAAACCTACGCGATTTTATAGGTTATAAAGATTTTAAAAATATCAATGAATTTTATGGACTTGAAAGATTTTTCGGTATTTGAAAAGATTCCAAGAAATGTCAAGAGATTTCAAAAATGTCAAGGGGTTTTAGGGAATTCCAAAGAATTTTTAGTGTACTTTAGGGGGTAAATTCATTAGAATGAAATTCCAAGGGATTTTGAGCATTTCTAGGGATTTCATGAGATTTTATTGGTTTTTTTAGAGGATTTCAAAGATTTAAACATTTTGAAAGGAATTTCGAAAGATTTTAAGATTTTGAGATGTGGTACAGAATCTCAAAAGCTTTCTAGAGATTTCAAAGCTTTCAGAAAATTTCAAGGGATTTCAACTGATTTCAGGGATTTAAAAGAATGTTTTAGGGCTTCAAAACTTTAGGAGTATTTCAAAGGATTCCAGGCGATTTGAAATCCTCTGACTTCAGAGGATTTCTAAGTTTGCAATATTTTTGAAGAAATTTTAAGAGATATTACAAATTTGAAGATACTTTATTGGACTTCAAAGTATTGGAAAGATTTTAGGGTATTTAAAAAATTTCGAGAAATTTTTGAAGTTTCAAGGGATTTTAGAGAATTTCAAAGTATTTCTAGAAAATTTTAGGAAGTGAATAAAATGGAATGAAAGTTAAAGTGTTTTCAGAGGATTTCAAAAATAGTTAACCCCTCGATGTAATATTTAAAAAATTGCATTACGCTATTTCCCTACTATTTTTAAAAATTTATGATACTATCATCATGATACTTCTCAAATGTGTCCTAGGGTTGAAATTAGCTTCGTTTAGCCCTCTGCGGAATTTTGGCCCCCGTCAGGGGCCCACGTGGAACTTTAAAGTTTCAGATCACTCACGAGGGCCCTGACAGGGTACCTGCTTGTTGCCCTTATGCCTCAGATTACGAAAAACTACCACAAAGGTAATGTCTAAACTTTTTGAGTACGATTCTTTAAAACTGAATCGAAACTTTGTGGAAATAACGGAAAAAAGGATACAATTCTCGGTCTTAGGTATTTCAGGGAATTTTTGAAATTTAAGGGGGAAAAGGGGGGATTAGGTAAAAAAAAGAAGACAGACTGTGATTCCTGAGACTTTCTGGACTTCGCTTTAACAATTTGAAATGACGCTAAAATACCTGAAAACCAATAGGAGCGAATTAATAAATAAGTAATAATCAATAACTGTGCCGTGTTTGATTTTGAAAGAAAAATGTGTAATAAAGCGAATAACTTCATAAGCTTTATAACAATATTCAAATTAATGGTCTAGCGGGTGTCCGACAAATGAGGCGTGAGCGATTGCGAATCGCATGGAAAACTGGCGCCGACCGGCACGAGCATGAGTAACGACCTCTCGATCTCTGAATCGAATTTGAAAGTTCCATGCGATTGGTATGGAATATGGATTCGCTATCCATTGGACCGTTTCGAATTTATTGCGCGTGCATATCGAGAAAAAGTAGAGGCGACTTTTCCAATATTTTTCCCGCTTGCCGAATGCCGAGGATCGCTGAATTGATTGTCAATCAAAATTGGCAACCAATCAACGAAATTATGAGATAAATAAACAATCCCAGAGAACGATGTTAAATTTAAACTGAATTAACTGATTGGTAAAATCAAGGGGCTGACAACGGAACCTTTGTTTCTAATTTCAAGTTATTTTCATATTTATTATTATTATTATACCGTTAAGCAAAATCTCTTTAGGGGAAAGCGTAATTCGTTCGATTCTAGCCTCGTTATACTGCCGGGGATAAAGGAATTTAGAGAAGGGATATGTTTAAGATCAATATAGAAGTCGCGTGTTGTTCATTCAAACGACACACTTTCCACAACGCCACCTCGACACGGGTCGCTGATCAATCTGTCCAGCAATCACTCGAGGTGAAGAGCTTCACAGAGCCATCATACATCACGATTCACACATAAACACTCAAACTGACTGATAAATCCATAGGAGGTTCCATGCTCCTTATCCCAATCACATTCATTATGCAAAACTCTTCACGAGGGCCCATGATTGTCCAAAATCTTTCGTTTCAGGCGCCCCTCTTCTTCTTATAAACAATTGTCCTTCATTCATGCCTATCCTTGCATGCATCTTTTGCTTCCTTCACATCCATACATATTTCCATGCAAGCTATTGTGTTTCTATGACTCTTTATATCTCTTTGCTTCAGAGTCCCAGTCACACATTCCAACCATTCTTTCTTCGTTCTACCTCTGAGTACGCTACCATTCACCGTAACTAAATACACTTGCTTCCTTAAACGTCCTTCATCTTTCTCTCAACATGACCAAACGATCTCAGCAAGTTGCTTTCGCTCTTGTCAATCAGTGTTTCTGCTGCATCATATTCTTTGAGAACCCACACATACTGACTTTGTCCATTAGCGTTTTGCCGCATTTATTCCGCAGGAATTTCATTCCAGCCGCGTTCACTTTGCTGCTATTCTTTTCTTGATACGTTCAAGTCTCGTTACCATACGAGTACAGCACAGTGGGTTCAGGAACAGAATTGTATATTGCAATTTTAGCTTTATTTGTCACATTTTTACTTCTAGTAATGGATCATACACTGCCGATAATTTTTCTATCCTCTTTTATACGCCTGGATGTCTCTGCATCTATCTTTGCGGCAGCAGTAAATAAATTTCCAAAATACATGAAATTATCAACTTTGCCGAAATCAACACTTTCTTCGTCTGAGAGAGCCAGTCTTAGACATTTTTCCATATATATATATATAGAAGCACGGAGTAGTAATAAGGTGATTGATCATGCTGTAGAAACCGCCTCGATTTTTGACTCCGGTATCTGCACCTTTATTGTCAGGCTCAGGCGTTTAGAGCCAGAACCCAAATAGTGGCGCATGTGCTCTGCTGTCTTTTTCTCCCGCGAGAAGCGTGCGAGTGAGCTTCTATGCTTTAATGACAAGTGAAAAGAGAGGTTATGTGCCCGTAAACATTGCCAATATACATGCGATCCGAGTGCGCATGCGTCACTATTTGGGTGCTGGCTTTAAACGCCTGAGCCTGGCAATGAAGATGCAGTTGCCGTAGTCAAAACGCATATGGGAGATGGTCTCCTTATTACTGCTCTGTGTATTGAACGTCTAAGTGGACATAACGCTGCCTTGCCTAACGCCCTGCTTAATATCAAACCAATCGGTCAGTTGTCTATTTACTTTTATATTCGCTTTACTACCATTATATATTGCTTTTATTGTTTTTAGAAGCCAACCATTCACTCCATACTCTTTTAGGACTTCCTAAAGTTTAGTTCTATCCACTTTATCAAAAGCTTTTTCCAAATGTACAAATGCACAGAAAACTCTTTTGTTTACTCTCAAACTTTTTCCTATGATGTCTCAAGCTAAGTATCTGATCCTCAGACGATCTCCATGGCATAAATTCACATTGTACTTCCCGGCTCCTTTCTTTAATTATCCCGATGACCGTACCAATGAGTATTTTCGTAAATATTTTGCCCACGGTAGTACGGTCAATAGTAGGCTAATCTCTCTATAATTAGTACAGTCATCTCCAGTCATTCCGAACTTCACCGTTCTTAGCACACATGTTCATAAATTCGTTCAGTGACACAAAAAAATATCCGCTACCGCTCTTGAACATTCAGAGGTAATACCATCCACACCATGTGTCTTAACATTCTTTAGTTTCTTAATTGCAGATATACTTTCACGGATATCGATTCTTATTTCGCCACTTACAACGGGATTGTCTATTACACCCTCTTATGTATCACAGTTGTTACACTTCGTAGCTTGATCTCCCCACAATTTCTTGAAAAAGTCACTCACACAGTCTTTGACTTTGTCCATATCCCATACCATTCCACCGTCCGTATTCTTAATTGCGACTAACTCTGCTAGTACCTCTCTTCCTAATCTTCTTCGAAAATAATTTTTTGTTTCCTTCAAAATCATTTTGCATTGTTCATCTTCTTCCGCTCTGATTTCATGCTTACTTTCTTAGACAAATATCTTTGCTTTTCTGTTTTTATCCCTATAATCATCCCTTCAAAAGAGTAAGATTTCTCGCGGTCTTCAAAATACGCATTTACTGCATCAATTACTTCTTCATCGGACGAAAACATCTTTCCACCGAGCTAGGTCTTCAAGTTGGGCAACAGAAAGAAGTCACACGGTGCCAAGTCTGGACAGTAGGGTGCATGAGGAATCAATTCGAATCCCAGTTCCTATATTTTTACCATTGCAATTGCGGAGGCCGTTTTTTTGTAGCTTGGCTTTCAAACGGTTAAACAATAATGTATAGTACGTTCCTGTTATAGTTTTACTCTTCTCCAAGTAATCAATGAGGATCATTCTTGGGGAATCGCAAAATACTGTGGCCATCACCTTCCCAGCTGACAAGACAGTCTTCGCCTTCTTCGGCGCACTTTCACTAGACAACACCGACTGCTTTGACTGCTGCTTTGTCTCGAGTGTATAGTGGTTGATCCAGGTTTCGTGCCCAGTCCGGAATCGACGCAAAAAGTCCTGCGGATTCCGATTCAACTTCACCAAACACTGCGCTTTTGATCGGGAGTCAGCAATAGCGGCACCCATCTTGTACACACCTTCTCAACCTAGTTTTCTGTGCAAGATGTTATAGTCTCTTTTAGTGGAGATGCCTGCAGCCTTAGAAATCTCACGTTCCTTGATTCGGCGATCTTACATAACCGTATGATGAATTTTTTCACCATATTCGATGCGGTGACTTCAAATGGGTGTCCGGAAAGCCCTTCGTCTTTGGTTGTGGTTCGGCTACATTTAAATTTGTTTATCCAAAAATAAATGGATTTCAACGAAGGAGCAGACTCCCCGTGAACTTCAAATGTATGCCAAACGCAAATTGAGCGTCGGTTTTGACTGAAGCTTGGTAGAGGTTAGTTCAAAGAGTGCTATTTCTTGGCCATATACTCAGGGCTGCCACATAGTCACTTAAGTCACTTTTTATCTTCAAGATACTTTTTAGTCACTTTTTTTCAGAAAAAGTCAATGTTGTTCACTTTTTTTAAAGGTAGAGGTCACTTTGGTAACATTTCTCCATCTCATTATAGATTTTATCTAAAAGAAAGAGGAAAGCCTTTGTAATTTATTTGCGGAATCTATATATTTATCTATATTATGAGTGTGCTATTCAATATTACAGCTTGAATTATGTTAATTGATGATTTTCTGGTTTTTTAGTTCTTACTGTGTGCTTTTGTTTCTTTATATTGATACAGTTTTTCGTATCAATTGAATACCATTGTAGCAAAAACGATATCTTCAGATTTAGTGCAGTTTTGGCACAATTAAACAAAAATGTGATATTCAACTATAATAATACTCATTGTTTTTGGAACTCATTTATCACATAAATGTATTGAATTACTTTATTTTCATTCAGATGTCTGATTTTCAAAATGTAAAGGTACAGAGTAATGTCACATTTAAGTGCGTTATGGAATAGAGAAAAACTCAAATTCTTCAATGTAAAATTAAACAGAATAAAATCAGACGTATTCTAAAGTCTTTAAACTTCCATTTAACATGTACAAAAGTAATTTTATTATGAAATAATGAACGAAAATTGGGTTATAAGAACAACCAAAACGTAACTATTTTTCAGCATATTCATAGCCTTATTAAAGTCGTTGTGTTTAGTTTTTGAATTAAAACTTACCACGTAAGGTTCATTTTTGGTCGGACTTTTCATAGTTGCAGCCTTTTTTTGAACTCTTAGTGCTGAAATATGAAAAATTTCGTTTTGAGATTCCAGAATTTAGAGGTTTTGTTCATTTTCGCGGATGAATAACTGATAGGGAGAAAAATGAAAAAATCCAGGATTTACTGTATATGTAAATCAGGTCTTCATTTTACCCCCCTGAAAATTTTGCTTAGATCCTGAACCTTTTTCTATTAAAATATCAATTTTCGAAATAGCCCGAAAGATTGCTACTTTAAGGTTTGGTTAAACGAGGTAATGACTAAGTTGAAGATGGCTAAATATTGAAAAATTCAATTTACAGGGGGATAAAATGAGAATCTGGTTTACATGTACTGTAAATCCTGAATTTTTTCATTTTTCTCCCTGCGGGTTATTCATCCGCAAAAATGAAAAAAAACTCAAGTGTCGAATTTCAGATAAAAATTTTTCGAATTTCATAATAAAAAGTTGAAAAGAGGGCTACAACGATGAAAAATCTGACTCGAACTGAAGCTAACAAGCTGTTTTAATTGGAAAAAAAGTTTTTAATAAGGTTATGAAACTGTTGAAAAATGGTTATGTTTTAGTTATTGTTAAACCATAATTTGTGATTATTATTTCTTAACAAAGTTACTTTTTCAGTTTAAAAACTGTTGAATTTAATTTTGCATTGTAGAATTTGAGTTTTTCTCTATTCGATAATGCTCATAAGTGTGACATTTTTCTGTGCCTTTGCATTCTGTAAAATAAATTTCTGAATAAAAATGAAGTAATTTGTTAAATTTACGTGCTAAATGAGTTTGAAAAACATTGAGGTTTAATTAGTAAGTATATAATTTTTTGAAAATTAGGCCGCAACCGACTTCGGCCAAAAAAAAGAATGTCCCTTATTCAGCTTGTAATAAAATTAATTATACAATTTGTCTAAACATTACTTACAAAATTAATTATACCAATTGTAACCTTGGTATGCATTCCCGAATTCAGCAATGGATTTTCATCTAATTTTTTGTGTGAACAATAGTCACTTTTAGTCATTTTTTGCGTTCAAAATTAGTCACTTTTAGCCACTTTTTAGCTTTTTAAAGTCTTTTCTTGCACTTTTTTCAAGTACATTTGTCTGTGGCAGCCCTAGGAATACTCTATAGTATGAAAATTCTATTTAATTTTGAAATTATTTTAGTTTATGATTTTCCGGTTTTCTAGTTCCTATCTTAAAGCATTGTTGTGGAATATAAATACGACAGTTATGTGTCAAAGGTTTATTTAGCTTGTAATAAAATGAATTACAATTTGTGTGAACATACTTGTAAAATATATTCTGGAAATTGTGACCTTGGTATTCACCCCCCAAATTCAGCACTAGAATTTCGTCTAATTCCGTTAATGCAATCCGATAAAATATATGTGTAATTATATCGAAATTTCACAGTAGAGAAGTGTTTCTATGGACATTACAGACCTCTTTCTTGTGATTATTAGTCACTTTTAATCACTTTTTGTGTTCAAAATTAGTCACTTTTTGTCACTTTTTTGTTCAAATTAGTCACATTTGTCACTTTTTTCAAGTACGTTAGTCTGTGGCAGCCCTGCATATACTGCAAACTTTATTTTTGCGCCATCTATTGAGAAATTTTCCTTACTTCTCAAACGATCCTCGTATTCTGCTTTGTCGAGTACATTTGCTTTTTTCGTTAACAGCAACGGAGATTTCATCATTCCACCAAGCATTTCCAGTCTTCCTACAGCTGCAGTACCGCCTACTTCAGATGCACTTTTAAAGATGCTATTCCGTAGTATTATTCATGTTCTCTCGACCTTTTTGTTGCCTAATTCTGTTTTCAAGCCTTCTCTATGATGACTTACAAATTTATAAATTTCAGAATTCTTCTTCAACGACCAAAACTGAACTCTAAAATAAAATTTGTGTGAATTTACTATAATTGAAATTAAAGAGTTAATCAAAGAGTTTTAATATTAATAATAATAAAGTAGGATGGTCTGTCTATCTACACTGATGTTCCTCCGTTTCAGCTCGCTTATCGCCAGTGTTACACAGTAACGCGTTACTAATGACACAGAAAAGAATCGATGACAATGGTGGCCTGTGTGGAAATTTTGTTATGGGCCTAAGCGGGTCCAAACTTGCCAAAACTAGGCCGTGGCCTGGTGATCCAGCCTGGGTCAAGCTCGAATGAAGAGCTTTATCTGACCAGGGCCTATGTTGATTGCCAGGATGAAGAGCTTTATCTGACCAGGGCCTATGTTGATTGCCAGGCTAGATCGCAAAGGCTGGCCCGGGCTTGACCCTAGTTCATTATCGATTCGTATAGCGATTCTATTTTTGGACAGTTTTTCTGTTGTTTTATATCAAATTCCTCAAATCTGGAAGCATTTTTTTTTGTGAAGAGCGAGGTGCATGAGACAATTTTTTTATGCGCAAACAGTGGCATTTTGACAATAGATTATTTGAGCATTAGAGGCCGAGGACATGGCGTCACTTCACTGAATTTTAAAATCTCAAATACTGGAGAAAAATTCAGAAACCGATTTAAATGTGAATCGCACATTTTGTTATTCTTGTTGCCGTATCAGTGAATGAGGAAATTTTGAGCACGTTTTCAGTCGTTAACGTCAAGTTGGAAACACACTGATCGCCAAGTGTTAAGTGCCGCCTTTGTCCTTGATTCCTTGTGAGCATCACATTTTCCTTTAAAATTCTAAAATAAAAAACTTAATCCATTCTCATTTTACTTCACTCTTCACGCATAATCGAAATACTGACAAGCATTTTTAACTATTTAAAAATAATTTATAATTAAATACACCGCAAACATGACGCTGAACGACGCTCGCTCGTCGCTCCAAAAATGGTCTCGAAGTTCGGATCAGTTCGGGTGAGTTCGGTCCACGTCATGCTAAAGTAATGCAGTGCCATCTGCAATAAATTGTAGGAACTTTACCACTAGCTCTCTAGCCGGGCTCGAGCTCGAGCCATTAAGAAACACAAGCTAGAACTAGGCTAGAGGCCCCCGGTCTGGCCCAAGCATGGGACCGGGAAGAAACCAAGCGATTTCCGTATAGGGGAAATAGAATGGACCCTTTTTTCTACACTTTCTTCGATTACTTAAGCAGACGTCTCATTAAACTTGAGATTATTCTAAGTGACTTTTACCCACGATAGATCATTTTTAATTAGTTTTCATGGATAACGTAGCAGTCAGTGTACATTACCCTACATAAGTTATGTAACAGCGCGATAGCTCGATTCAATTCCTAAATAAAGACTTTCAACAAAAATGCTTGCACAAACGAAATTTTTAAATATTTAAAAATTTTTAAATCTCTATTGCATCTCTAAAACATCTTAGAACACACAAAATTTTTTTTCGAATGTTTTCCACCTTATTCTTAGCTCTGGGATTATGTGGAAAGTACAGGTTTCTGAGCAGTGGGCCTAACAACAGCATGTTTCCTCGTATTTCATTTCACAGCTCTAAACAAAATTTTTTTGCAAAAATTAAAGCAGCGCGTTATTGGGAGCGTTACATTTGTCTAGTAACGGTTACGTTAACACGATAGAATTTTCGGGTAATGGTGATGTGAAGTAACGTCCTTTACTGTGCGTTACTTTATGAAATTTTTTAATGGTATTTGTATTACGTTTTATGTCATGATAACCAATCAGAGAAAAACATTTGCCTAATTTCTTCATATTAGTATATCTTTATTCATTGGATTAACAACAAAACATTTTTTTTATAACTCCCCCATAATTTCGGACCATTTTTATGTCTGTGGAGCGGCACAACAAACTCGCTTCTCGAACTGTGTGAATAGAAAGTACTTTCTACTCCCTAGTGAGTAGAAAAATGACTTTAGGGAAAGAATATGTCTTATAATCACCTTAGTGTGTGAATATCGTGTTGGCGACAGTCATGTTTTTTCAAAGGTCGATATCTGTAGCAGGCATAGTATAGCAAAATGAAATTGCGGCCCTTTTGTCACCGATTCGAAAAGCGAGATTGTGGAATCGATCCGTAGTCATAAAAAGTGCCAAAATCATATGTAGTGTTGAAAAAATTGTCTCATGTATGACTTGGGGGTGACCTTTTCGAATTTCTATGGCTCCGAAATGTTTTCAGCACTTGTCCACGGCTCGTGCTGAAAATATTCCCCTCGCCGTAAAAATGGAAAGATCTCCCCCTAGTTATACAATATACTATTTTCCTCATGAAATTGAGCGCGGGAAGAAAAACAAACAGATATTATATTTCAAAATTTTAATAGTATGGAAACCTCCTTTTAGTCAGTTGATTAAATGTCATTTAAATAATGAATACGTAATACGAGAATTTTTTCAAAAGGAGCAATGATTGAAATTATTGTTTAATGGGAATGAGAGAACGCATTCATACTGTAGTTATTTAATAATCGACTTGAGTTGAAAATTTAACAACGATTTTGTGTATCATTTGTTAAAGCGACATTTTAGTTACATTTAATTGTAATAATGTTATAGTGTGATTAGCTTCACCAATTGATTCGTTATTACTGTATTATTGCTATGTTATTACTATTTTTTCTTATTCCTTTTGATCAAAATAAATTTCTTTGCTTCAAAGAAATGGTTTTGTGTTCTAATTAAAATTTTTCGTCAATTTTAAATAACTTTCTTCATTTTGAAGTTATTTTTGGTTAAGTGAAAAAAAATATGTTAAAGAAACGGTTTCTTCAATTCAAGACAAAAATTTTTCTGAGTGGGCGGTGAATTGAGAAATTAGTAGGATGAAATTTTTTCAAGATATTTTTTCCAATTAGGTCCATTTTTACGATTAAAACAATAATCAAATTAGTCTCTGGCGAAGATCGTGAACGCATAACAAATAATTCAAAAGTGCGGCTACATTTAAAGAAAAACAAGACATTTCTAATGAATAACATAAGTTTAAATTTTAAATAGCTATTTAGCATTCAAGTTTTTCTTGATAATAAAAATAAGAAGGCATTTGCCATTCAAAGGAAATTGTGCATTCACGATAAATCATGCGATGAGTCAGTGCGATACGCGTTTTCTTAATACCGCCTTCACCGAGTCCTATAATATAACAAAATGTCTAATTTGTAGCTTTTAATTTTTTGTTTATAATAATTAAATTTTCTGCGATTGTCTCAAAAACATTTAATTAATTGAATTTCTAATATAAATTTTTAATAAACATGTAATTATTTTCTAATTGGAAGTGCATTGCGAATTTATTTGATTTTCCATAAAGCTCCTGGTTAATGAATCTTTAGTTCAAGATAACCTTTATAATTGAGCAAAAAATGTAGTGTCAATAGCTGGTCTTTAATTAAAATGACTTTCTTGGTTGAAAATCAAATTAAGTCATTCAGTTTATGCGTGCGAGAGCGTTTTAAACTACAGTGAATCATCCAAGAGCGGATTTCCAGAGTTTTTGCTATCATAAGTTCATTGCAGCTGTTTTGTGATAAGTCGGAAGAGAAAAAAAAAAAAAGAGTGTTCTTTACTTGTGCCAGCATCCGGAGTGAAGCGATATCATTGTAAATATAGATACGCGCTAACAAAGCCAGTCATTCGGACTGGCGCATAATACGTCTTGAGCCCGTGGCCAAGATCAGCTATGTTTTTTCCAGGAAATTCGAAGAATAATGAACAGAATATACAAAAGTTTAAAAAAGCAGAATAAATCATCTCTGAAAAGGTCTCTTTCATGACAAGTTATTTAGGAAAAAAGTGATGAAATGAAGAATGGTTTTTAAAAGATTGCAAGTTTGATTGATTGATTCTTTGATTCAAATAAACTCTTTATTGACTAAGAGCCAATGAATATTTTTCCTGAGTATCCACAGAATAACAAAAAAATGTTTTCATGAAAGATTCGAAAGCAAAAATTTGTGTTCTTTCTACATTTTTCATTTCGGCCCATTGTGTTTATAGTATTCAAATATTTCTATTCGTGATTCTACAAATCCACACCACCACAAAAGGAAGAGGAAATGGAAATGGAATTCTGTCTCTTAACAAGTGCCGGAACTATGAGAAGCGTACGATGTGTACTGTTAGGACACCATACTTATATGTTCCTCTTGTGAATATATTATATACACAGCTCATTAAAATTGCAATATCTTCACCAAAGGAGACTCAGCGTCAGTGAAACTTTGTGGGACCCTTGGTTGCTTCTGTGCACTTATGTAGTTACACGAGGAAAGAATAATTACGTTAATTAATCAGGTTTTATATATTGAAAGTACCAGGGAAGTCCAGACATACGCTGGAATACACACTTTGGAATACCACCGCTGTGACTAAATAATTTTTTTGTTTGTTTATCATACGATGTAATTATTAACCTGTTAGTGTTAGAAGCTAATGTGTTTTTCGTATCCATACAACTGATGACCGATACTTTACTAAACTACTGCTCATTTGAAGAAAAAATTTAAAATTATAAACTCAAACAAAGTCATCTTATGCAAATGAAATTGCACAAAAAGCCAATTTCAGTTGCTTAAGATAACTTTGTTTGAGTTTATATTTAAAAAAAAATCAATTTTTCTAACCAGACATATAAAGCCATAGACTTTGCTTCCGTTGAGGTTCGGTTCTTGGTCGACTCTACAAACTACTACTCATATCTTCAACATTTAGTAACAAATTGGAAGTTTTAGAAATGAAACAATCATAGATTTCTCAAGGCCTTTCAAATTGGCCATTTATTGAAAATGTGAAGCTTAAAATTTAAGAATTGAATCGAATTAATTTCACATAAAGATTTTTGACGTCAGTGACATACAGCGATGTATGACTGACAATGTTTTCAAAACTAAAAAAAAGTACCTTTATCAATAATATTTTCTCTAAAATATGACCGCATATGATGCAGGAATGTTCCTAGAATACGAGTCCACTGCTAACTCAATTTCGACCAAATTGGCGTTTTACGCACTGTTATACAGCACGCTTCAATTGTTGAATTTTTATACTCATCTACAGAATTTACAAAACGCTTTAAAACAATCTCTTTGCTATTCTTTCAATAGTGAAGACTCTAATTCTTAATTTTTTTACAAGCAAGTAGAGAGCCTGAACTTTCTTCGATAAATTATGATCGTAATGTCGCAAAACGAATTTCTTTTCGAACTCCGAATGGCGCACGTGAGTGCAACTTTCGTCGATATTATCAGAGCCGCACGTAGTTCTCGAGGGTATTTTTCCCCCTCGCTTGGACTCGAATGTAAGAGAGCATTTCCGGTCAGTTTCCATTCAAACCGAAAACTTGCTGATCATACAACGTTCTTCGGGTTCTCCATTTATCTGAAATTGCATACTGCCTATCGCTCCTGTTTTCTGCCTCTTGATAGCTTCCGCCCCCAACTCACGCCCCATACTTGTCCATATCTTTCCTTCGATCTTCTTTTTTTGCGCTCTTACTTCTTTCCTTTTGCACGAGATCCCTCGTATTTCTTGTACCTCTATGAGCAAACACATAAGTGAGTGTCCGTTACTTTGTTGGTTATGGCGTTTTTCTTATTTTCCAGGATCAACGGTTATCTTCCTTTTCACCTTCTTGCTATCATTCATGACGGTATGGGAATAACGTGCTGACGCTTTTTAATTAGTCCAGACCTCGAACTCACGCCACTGTTGACACTTTTTGACATTCTTTTAACGATGCGTCTATTTTGCTCCTAATTTATTATTTATTATTATACCGTACAACCAAATCCCTTTCGGGGTAAGCGTAACTCGTTCCTTTGCTCATCAATCTCTCTAGCAATCACCCCGAGTGAAGCGCTTCCCAGAGCCATCATACATGACGATTCACACATAAACACTTGAACTGACTCTTCATGTTGGTATCCAGCCTGCTCATCATTCTATGCGAATCATCGACTGATTCTGCTGTAACAATATTATCATCTTCAAAAGCCAGTCAACGCACTTTCACTGACCCGAGATCAACACTTTTTTCGCCTAAGAGAGTCATTCTTAGACATTTGTCCATGTATATATTGAACATCGAGGAGAACATAACGCAGCCTTGCTTAACGCCCTGCTTAATATCAAACCAATCGCTCAGTTGTCAATTTACTCTTACACTCGCTTTGCTATCATTTTATGTGGCTTTTATTGCTTTTAGAAGCCAACCATTCACTCCATACTCTTTTAGGACTTCCCAAAGCTTAGTTGTATCCACCTTATTGAAAGCTTTTTCCAAATCAACAAGTGCACTGAAAACTTTTTTGTTCACGCTCACACTCTTTTATATGATCTGTCTCGAGCTAAATATCTGATCCGCACATGATCTCCTTGGCTTAAATCCACATTGGACTTACCAGATCCATTCTTTAGTTATTCTAATGACCTTACCAATAAGTATTTTGGTAAATATTTTGCCCACGATACATAGTAAGCTCATCCAGGGAGTCTAGTGTCCTGGAAATCCTTGAACACCTGGAAAAGTTCTTGAATTTTTTTCACCTGGAAAAACCTCAAAAAGTCCTTGAATTTTGGTCATCGTCCTGGAATTTTTATTCCCTTGAAGAAAAAATAGGTTTTTAAACTTGTTTTCTGCTTTACCGTCACGCTTTATTTATTGCTATCTGTGGAGAACTGCCATCATTCCACCAAGCACCTCCAGTCTTTCTTCCTACAACCGCAGTACTACACACTTCAGATGCACTCTTGAAGATGCTATCCCGTATTATTATCGGTGCATCCTCTACATTTTTATTGCCTAATTCTGTCGTCCAATCTTCTTTATGATGACCTGAATATTTGTTCAGCTTTTCACGTTATAATATTTGTTCTTCTGGTTTCTGCGAGTTCTCTATTTTAACTCGCGTCTGGTCTCAGTATCTCATCCGCTACAACAAAATCAATCATACTGTGGCTTTCGCCTCTGCACCAAGTATACATATGGATCATTTCATGTCTGAACCAAGTATTTGTAATAAACAAGCCTTTTTATAAGCATAAGCTACTCAATTTATCCCCATTGCCATTCGTTTTTGGGTGTTCAAAATGACCGAGTACCCTGTCGGTACCTTCGCTTTGTATACCAACCCAGCTATCCATATCTCTGAGTAGTATAATTCTTTCCCCAGGATCATAAGTACCTATAATATCATTTGACGAGTTTCAAAAGGTATCATTTATATCACTACTGTCACAATGAACTGGAGCGTAGCATGCTGTAATAAATAGTTTTCTGATTTCCACTTTCATTCTAATGCAGAATAATCTATGAGATACAGATTCGTACTTTTTGACATGTTATTTTGCTCTCTTATCCATAATCAGACGGACTCCTTAGCTACCATGTGATTCATTATCTGTTTTTGAACTATTTTTTAAAAAATGACCCTAAAGCTACTATTTTCTCAAATGGCTTGCTTATGCAACTAACTGTTCACTTTCCCTTTAAACATAAAACACCTTCAAGGATTATGAAGACATCTAAAACTAGAGATTAAAAACATGCACTCCCTTCTCGCAGGATATGCGCGAAAAACATGAGTTAGAATAATTTATTAAAAAACTTTGGAAGGTTCATTGAATTCTGCGTCAAATAAGTCTGGTGTGAAGCGTTTTTGGTGGATAGAGGCAAAAGGAGGAGGGCAGTATGAGGGCTCCTACAAAACTAGCAATTAAAAACATGCACTTTATTCTCTCGCAAAATATGTCCGGAAAAAAATGATATAGAAAAATTTATAAGAAAGCGTTGGAAAGTTTATTACATTCCGCGTCAACTGAGCCCTTTTAAAAGTATTTTTGGTAAATAGGAACGAAAGAAAATAGGAGAAAGTCCGATCTAATTTCTGATTTTTGACAATTTTCATGACTCAAATCAACTTCTGGCAAAATCTATGAAAATTATTGTAAAAGATTGGAAGTCACAAATACTAAATCTCTATATCTCCTCTTATTTTTAAGTCAAAGGAACTGTAAAAATGTTAACTAGTTCTTGAATTATCATAAAAAATGTAGAGGCATTTTTTATGATAATTCGAGAACCAGTATATATTGTTGCAGTTTCTTGAGTTTCATTTCTATCATTTCAAAGAGGAGATTTCAAGGTTCATTGTGAGGAAGTTTCAACCTTTTAGTGTAATTTTCTTAGATTTCACCAGAAGTTTAAGTTGAATCATGAAAATCGGCAAAAATCAGAAATTAGATAGGTCTTTCTGACTCATTAACTCAGTATCTATGGTAGATGAGGCGAATGCGGCGCGCATAATATATATATATATATATATATATATATATGTATATCAATCGATAGCAAGAAAAAGATCATCAATAATGCGATGCTTAATTATGTAACGCATACATCAATATCTTAGCTTTGCTTTATTCATAACAAGAATTAAATCTACGAAAAGTAAAACACTTAACTTTTGAATTTTCCTAAAAACTGCCCATGCGTCAAGTTACTCTACCCTGTAGCTAATGCAGTGCGCTTTTTTTTATTATTTATTATTGCAAATTGAAAATGATTTTTGGCATTTTAGTGTTATAATTGCTGTCTGTGCCGTCTGAACCACTTCTGCTTATTATAGAAAGAAAGACCTTTTCATATAGATGTCGACTAACTTTATACCTATTTGTGACACATGTGCATCTTTCGAAAGTCAGAAGACCAATTTTACAATAGTTTCATTACATTTAGAGCAAAATACTATGAGTTCCAACGGTTTTGTCGCGGCTGTCATGACAGAAGAGAAAAACCAGGAACAAACGTTTGGTCTTAAAAATTAAACAGTTGCATTAATTAACCAAGTTTCTTCACCGTCCAATATTACATTCATAAATACACATATCGCACCTAGCCTCTTATGCCCAAAGTGTGCAGGTTTTAGTAAAAGCTACTGCGCACTATCACCCACTGCGCCGCATTCGACGCTTCTCCCCTATTCATCAAAAATACTTCGAACAGGACTGATTTGACGCGGAGTTCAATAATCTTTCCAACGCTTTATTATAAATTACTCTATCTCATTTTGTTCCAAACATATCATGCGAGAAGTGAGTGTATGTTTTTAATCGCTAGTTTTGTAGGTGCCCTCATACTCCTGAACGGTACTTTATAGTGCATCCTCAAGTTTTCAAATTTCAATTACTTCAAGTCTAAATACGTGTTATAAAATGAAGATAATTTGAAACTTGAATGCTTGAATTTATAAGGTATAAAAGTATATTGAAGTTATTGAAACTCATACATTTCGTGTACTTTAGGAAATTAAGAGAAAAACTAGAAATCACTTATCGATATTGGATTCGATTCTTGTAAAAAAGCGTGTTCAGAATCGCTTCCTTTTCTATTGAAGCACTTTAATTCCATAGAACTTGCTTCCAGCGACCATTAAATTCCTCCCGGCCACCGACGCGAAAATCAGGCGAGTGGAGAAAATGCGTCTCGTGATGAAGCATAATTATTCCGCATTTTCTCGAGAGACTATCCATTTCGCAGTTACCGAAAGTTATATTAATCAATTCGTCGTTTATGGAGTTTACTTCGCATACTGAGAAACGTTTAATAAAATATCGCAAATAATGGAATTTCAATGACGTTGACTTGATAAAAATAGAGAAATGGATCACTTATTTGTCGATGATAAATTATTAAAACAAATATTGCTTAAAGCAGGACTTGTTTCATTTTGTTCCTCAGAAATTTATGTCATTGTTTATAGCCAACCTGGAAGGTCGCAGTGTTCAACGCTGGGAATACTCATCGGCCCCCTCGTAAGGCAGAGTTTTGTTGATTTTTGGCACTGAGTACGCTGCCAGAGGCTCCAATGATTTATGTCCGAGTACGCTGTTCAGACTCTGGAATAGTGCTTTGTTTATTTTTTCATTTTATCCTCTGCTGGGTACGCTGCCACAGGCTCCAGTGATTTATGTCCAGGTACGCTGCTCAGACTCAGAAAAAGTGTTTTATTCATTTATTTCATCCTCTGCTGGGTACGCTGTCACGGGCTCCAGTGATTTATGCCGAGGTACGCTGCTCAGGCTCAGGAAAAGTGTTTTATTAATTTTTTAATTGTATTCTCTGCTGGGTACGCTGTCACAGGCTCCAGTAAATTATGTTCGGGTACGCTGCTCAGATTCTGGAAAAGTATTTTGTTTATTTTTTCATTTTATCCTCTGCTGGGTACGCTGTCACAGGCTCCTGTGATTTATGTCCAGGTACGCTGCTCAGGCTCAGGAAGAGTGTTTTATTCATTTATTTATTTCATCCTCTGCTAGGTACGCTGTCACAGGCCCCAGTGAATTATGTTCGGGTACGCTGCTCAGGCTCAGGAAAAGTGTTTTATTAGTTTTTTCATTTTATCCTCTGCTGGGTACGCTGTCACAGGCTCCAGTGATTTATGTCCAGGTACGCTGCTCAGGCTCAGGAAAAGTGTTTTATTAATTTTTTAATTTTATTCTCTGCTGGGTACGCTGTCACAGGCTCCAATGATTTATGTCCGAGTACGCTGCTCAGACTCTGGAATAGTGCTTTGTTTATTTTTTCATTTTATCCTCTGCTGGGTACGCTGTCACAGGCTCCAGTGATTTATGTCCAGGTACGCTACTCAGGCTCAGGAAAAGTGTTTTATTAATATTTTAATTTTATTCTCTGCTGGGTACGCTGTCACAGGCTCCAGTGATTTATGTTCGGGTCCGCAATAATTGACACCTACATGAAAGAAGGGCCGAGTGAACGTTGCTTGCTTCTGTGGTAAGTGACTAATGGGTAATTAACTTCGTGAGGTTTTGCCCTGAAACATTTCACGCATTGTCGTATTACGTGCCGAGTAGAATTTCGCGCTTTCAGTGGCCAATACATTTTGCAAACCCCGTAGAGTGTGGCATTGACTCCTGCATGCAACCGACGTAAAAGATTGATTAAATCTTCTTTTAACTGTAACGCCTCTTGCACCGATTGTGCTCCTGTCAACAGGTCGTCGACATAAAAATCACGTTTTAAAATAGTCGCCGCAAGAGGAAAAGATTCTTGCTCATCGTTTCTGAGTTGATGCGCAAAGTTCGAATTGCGAGAAACGGAGCGCATGACGTGCCGAATGTAACCGTGTTTAAAGTTTAGATTTCAATCGGTTTATCGGGTTCGTTTCGCCGTAGAATCTTTTGATAAAAACTGTTTTCCGGGGGAACCCTAATTTGTCGATACATCTGCTGAACATCGCAGTAAGTACTACTGGAAAGGATCTGAAACGGGTAAGGAAAGAAAAAAGATCCTCTTGTGTTGTGGGTCCTACTAAATAAGTGTCATTTAAAGAAACACCGGTTGTAGTTTTAGCAAAACCATTATACATGACCCTTGTTTTAGTTGTAAAACTGTTGGCCTTTATTTCGGCGTGGTGAGGAAGATGATAGCCAGGCCGTGAAAGGTCCTGATTGTTGACAAGAGATATATGACCTTCATTGAAATAACTATTAATACAGTTTGTGTATTGAGATTTAATTTCGAGATTTCTTGCGAATATATTTTGAAACGCATACAATTGTTAAAAGGCTACATTTTGAGAATCTGCAACTAATTCTTTTTTATTGTTAAACGTTACCTAACTACGTAACGAGTGAACTCGATGCGCTCACTTGTGTTTTTGTAATGGTATTCTGTGGCTCATTCCTCCTCTGAAAGTATTTTTAAGGATTTTTTTTCTCTCAATTCTCACAAGATGGGTAAATCCTGAAACTTAATCAGATTGCAAGACACGCGTGATTGTGTTTGCAATAGAGATTTGGAGACTTGAGGACTGACGCACTGTCCCGCAAAGATTCAGCCGAGATAAGTTTCTTGGAAGAGTGCCGATTTTGACCAGCGTGCATGAGATTGTAAAAATTTTCGGCGCCTATTAAAATGTCGATCTTGGATGGTTTACAAAATTCCGGATCTGCTAAAAAGATCTGGTCCGGAATCCATGTAGAATTTTCATCAATAGGAATCGCAGGCATCAATTCTGAAATTTTTCGGAAAACTAAAAATGAGAGGTTAAGATCTATTTCTTCGTACCGCAATTTAATTCGAGTGGAAGTAACGTATTTTATTCGGGATTGATGATTTTCAACTCCCTTTAATTTCGCGTTGGTTTCTTTCTTCTGGAGACTTAAAGCATTTGCGAATTTCTCAGTGATGGAATTGCACTGAGAAAATGAATCTAAGAATGCTCGACAAGGACGATACTGTCCCGTGCTATCTAAAATGTCAACCATCGCTGTCCCGAGAATTACTTGGCTTTGGGTTGGAGGCTGAAAACTTGCACAAGCAGTAGTAATGCTTTTCGAAGATGTTTCCTTCGCGTTTGAGTCTTTCTCTACGGGTTTTTCTTGACTGAAGTGCATGACGTCTACGACACTTCTGACACGGCCTCTTCGACAATCTTTTGTGCGATGATTTGTAAGAAGACAATTACGACAAACTGACGCTTTACGAACGATATCTTAGCGCTTTTGCGGAGTCAGAACTTAAAATTGTTGGCACGCATAAAGATGATGCGTACGTTTACAAATTATACATGATATTTGCGACTTCTTTGAATTGGAATTGAGAGTGGTATCATGAATGATTGAGAGGCTCGAGAATGAAAAAGCGAATGTGAGTTATTATTCCTTGGTTGTTGTCTCCGTTGAGAGTCTTTTGATTAATAGATTTAATGCTTTCACGATGATTCATTATGATGAAAGGAGATGTTTCGGGTTTCAATCGTGTGCAAAACTA
>JAUMHM010000078.1:13580331-13593944 GCA_032362435.1 Melikaiella ostensackeni
ACTTATTCTCCTGCCACATATCTTGCGGATGTAGGCCGCTTACTGGGAATACGAATAATTCGTCAATTACCTACAGTAAAAGAGTGTGACGTCATATATTGACGATGCCTAAACAGATGGTATATTATGCTCAAAAACCATTCATCGGTTTTTTACATAAATAAACAATAGTAAGCCCACTTTTTAACCTCAAAACTCTTGAACGGAAAAACCTAAGCTTTGTTTTGCAATAGAAAAAATGTGCCTCTTTTCTAATAAAAAAATAAAAAAGTCGAATACGCCAGTAACTTTAAGGTAAAAAACAAGAATATGCAAGAAGGGCTCAAAACGGCCATTATTCAATTTATAGAATTGAATAATATAATCCTATAATAAAATATATTATTATCTACATAAGTTCCAGAATAAAATTTCAGAAATAATAAAAAGGAAATCAAAGAAAATCAATTAGTGTTATGTTTATATGCCCTTCTGTTTATCCATATAATCTATGTATGTAATAATAATTAATCATACCTACACCTGATTCACCTCCCCAATCCATCATTTCATATTTTATTTTCAAACTTTATGTATATGTATGTATGTATATGGGGCAAAATTTCTAAAGTGTAACCACCTCAAAAAACGAAGTCGTCCGATCGGGCCTAAAGTTTGGCTGAATGGAGTCTTATTGGATGACACTTCGTACAGAAATTTTTTTTTGTTTCGACGAATATTTGCAAAAGTAGGATGAGTTGAATTTTTTGACTTTTGATGGAAAGCTTCTTCTTCAAACGTATATAACTTTTTTCCTTTTGCAGAAAACGAAATAGCTGTGTCATGTTCTTGATCATCAGCAGCAGTCATGAAAGAAATATTCTCATCTTCAGCTTCTTCCTTTAACTCTTTTTTTTCTACTCTTTAATTTCTTTCATTATTTCATGTTTAGTAGATGTGTCAGACATGTTGATTAATTTTTTCAATGGTGTAACATTAGGATTAAAAGCGACAGAACTAATTGAAAATTATTTTTTTTTTAAATGGAACTATTTGTTTGAAAATCCATCTTTCTTGACTGAAAATGATCTTTTTTGTTAAAAATTCGTCTTTTTGGGTTAAAAATTCGTCTTTTTGGGTTAAAAATTCATCTTTTATGGTATCAAAGCCATCTTTCTTGGCTGAAAATAACTTTTTTGTTGAAAATTCAATTGTCTTCCAGAAGATTCGTCTTCTTGGCTTGAAAATTATATATATATTTTATTATTTATTTTTATTTATCATTTTATTATATATATATATAATATATAAAATTATGATTTCATATAATTTATTTGAATTTGATGACAATTTACAATGCATAAGAATTTCTTTATTGCTGTGCATCTTTTATAGGATAATTATAGGTGTGAGTTTTAACTTTTAGAACCCTTTCTATCCATAAACAAAATTATTACCAATAAGAAAAGTATCATTTAATCAAGTAAAAACATGATTTTTCTCCTTTTTCAAGTTTAATGACAATCTACGATGTATACTAATTTTTTTATTGCTGCATAGTTTCCAGTGGATAATTATAGTTGTAAATAGTAATTTTAAGAATTGTTTTCATCTATTAAAAAATTGATTTCGTTCCAAAATAACAAAAAATTCGCTGTTATTCGTTATTTTGAGCTTTATCATCGATGCGCGAACATGAGATATATTTTTATTATCTGTAACTTTTTGTGGGAGATCCGGGTACCAAATTACAGCTTTTGAACCCCCTCTGAATTTAAATATATATATATATATATATATAAACTTTTTCGTTCCGTCCTAATGCACGTCTGTATTTGATTGATTTGACTAACCTTCGAATATATTTTTTAAATGGCAATTATTTTGACATGTAAAAGTAGGGTATAGAGGCGTGTTCCTAATGACCCCTATCCTTTTTAGGAATACAGCCGTAAAAAATATCCGCAAATGCAATTTTGAAGGTCTATTTAATTTTAATTAAATAGACTATTCTAATTTAATTAAAGACTTAATTCAAGACATAGAATTAAGACTATTCTATTTTAATTAAATAGATAATACCTATTTAATTCTTCCAAAAATTGAAAACTATGTTTTTTAAAAGAAAAATGTGAAGTTTTTCAATTTCTTTTTGAAGCGAGTTGCATTCCTTTATCTACCCACCCAGGCAGTAAGAAAGACATCGTTAAATGGAAAGGGGGGCTACTGAAAAAGGGGTATGGGTGTGTTTCTTATCACTTCTACCTTTGTTAAGAATATGGCTATAAAAATATTTGCACATGTCATTTTCAAGGCTAAAGCTTGAAAAAACTTGAAAAGAACGTAGCTTTTGACAATGACAGTTGAGGGGATTTTCATGACCGTATTCGTAATCAGCGCATCAAAATCCGTCGCTACACGACAAGACTTCAAAAATATTAAAGTGTATGAACTTGTATTTAAAAAATTCCCAATCTCTACATATAACCGAAATCGTCAGTTTTATCATTTTCAAAATTGCTATTATTATAGAATGAAAAACTAGAATTCTGGTTATTTAATCTCTACACCGAGAAAAAATCAGTGCTTTTAGTGTATGGTACTGACTCCTACTTTTAACGTAAGCACAAAGTCGAACTTCTGATGCATGAAAATGATGCTCTTCGAGTGAAGTAAACAATCATATTACATTAGTATGAATATGCACTCATTCCGTGCTTTAAACGCATGTACTACATGATTTTATAGTAAACGGACTACACGCAACAGAAGCACAGCGCTGTTCGTAGCTCAAACGCTAGAGAGACCATACCATTTTGGTATGGGAGATCAAGCGTTTTGACATTTAGGCCACGCCCACTCAGTAGTCACTCCGAAAAAGCGCGTACAATGCACGAGCAAAAGCTCGGTTCTCCCATACCCAAGAGGTATGGTCGTTTGAGCGTTATGAGCATGAAACGCATCGTACGTCTCATGTAAGATCGTGGACCGGGCCCATGCAATTCAAGCGAAAGCCGAATGCTTCTGGATTAGAGATTATAGTGTGCGTTTATACTAAGAGTATCGAGCGATTCAAATATCATTTTTATGCTATCGAAGTTTAATTGAGTTCGAGCTTTAAATTCATTGGTTCTTCACACACCAAACGCATGGATTCTTTCTCTGTGCGAATGTACCCCGTTTTACGGAATATTCAATCGTTCGCATTTTTCTTGACGGTGAAATATTTTCGCATCTCATTTTGATATTTATACGCAGGCTGCTTCTATAGTGATGAGAAATTGTAAGAAATAATGGTCCACTCTCTCCCATGTGTCACTAGCTTGCAATATTTTACGAGAAGCGCGTATTACATTATATTCTCTTCTTCACTGTGCTGAAATTATGCAAGGAAGGAATGGATTCTATCCGGGAAAGGAAGCAAAAGGAAAGCCTGGAAATGTACCCTATATATATATACGTATGCATTTTATTACACTCCCGACTGAAAGTTTGGGTACATTGATATTATTCAAAATTTTCAACTGGGCGTCACATGTTTAATACAATTTCTAAATTTTTTAAAGTTATACTTTCTTAAAACATGTACAAATCTGCGTTGAATGACCCCTATTTGATGTGTTTTCGATCATTCTGTAGGGAAATACAGTACCATCCATAGTCCATAGTACCATCTTCTCGCATGAAATGTTAGGACAAAATATTTTTAAGCGCTAGTTTTATAGGATGTAGGTGTCCTCATACTGTCCTCCTCCTTTTAGTCTCTATTCATTAAAAATAATTTAAGGTGGACTCATTTGACGCGGAATTTAATAACCTTTGCAACGTTTTTTTTATAAATTATTCTATCTCATTTTGTTCCAATCATATCATGCGAGAGGCGAGTGCATGTTTTTATTGGCTGACTGTAGGATTTAGGTGCCCTCATACTGTCCTCCTTTTTGTTTCTAATCATGAAAAATACTTCAAGGTGGACTCATTTGACGCGGAATGTAATAACCTTTCCATTTCCATCGCTTTTTCATAAATTATTGTATCTCATCTTGTACCGAACAAATCATGGGAATATATGTTTTTAATCGCTAGTTTTGTAGGTGTCCAATTTTTTTTTTTAACTATAATATAGAGCCAAGTAATATACCTGTGTGAAGTTTTGTTTCTCCCAGCATACTTCCACAGCTGTCTCCAGATAAGAATTCCAGCGATAATTCGTATAATTCGCGAGGAAAATAATCGGGGAGGAAATTGATCTTCGTGCGATTCTATGTATATGTTGAGTGGAACACCTTGCCGCCAGGCGAATCCTCTCACTGTGAGAAAAAGCATCATCTCTATTCTCTGTTATCGACATTTTTGATGAGTCGAAACTTTGTTACCAGCTTCTGCAATCTATAATCTAATCCAAGATAGCTTAAGTCAAATCTGTCAAAACCTCGCTGAAAACTTGAAATGAAATTGTCAAATAATATTAATTTTTCAGCAATTCGATTAATTTTTCCCGTGAAAACAAAATCTAAATATAAAAAATGTGTCAAGATTTCTTAATTTACTTGAAAAGAATTTGCGATTTAGTAATGACTTCCTAGAATTCTTAATTGTAAATTATAATTGGTTCTAATAGATTAAAAAAGGTTTGGATTTTATTTCTATAAACATGTACAATTTTCATTCTTCCTCTACGGGTAAGAAAGTTTCATTTAATTATATATAAATACGAGGATGAGGAAGCAAAATGTCTATAATTTAGTTGAGGGTAAACACGCGAGGATCTATTTGAAGCATTCTAATTGGAAAAGCTTAAAAACTTAAAAGCTTCTTATGATCATGGGAACTATTAAATTTTCACTTTTTAAAAAATGCTAAGTAGCGAGTGACAATGTTTTCAACATTTTTTGATTTAGTTTTTTAAAGTGATTGTTTACTCAATTAGAAGTGTTATGTAATGCAGGCTAAGAAAGAATCAGAGGGAAAATCCTCTTTGATCTTGACTAAAATGCAAATAAAATAATTAGTGGGTCCAACATAAACGCGATAAATTCAGTTGATTATTAAAAAGGGTTTGAATTTACATTTACTATTACCTTTACCATTTACTGTTCGAAGGGTGTAGTTGGAATGAGTAGATGGATTGGCATTCGATAATTAGCCATGTCAGCTGTACTTGTTAGCTTCCGGCCTTTGATCTCGGTATCAATTACATATTGACTTGCTTGAGAACACGTCCCCCACCTATCTTCGTATTATCCTATTCTGATATTTGAAAAGTGCTGAGAAAACAGATTAAGCTCTCCAAGAAAAATCACAAAAAAATTACAAACTTTGGTGTCTTTTGGTTATTTTTTTGATCATATCTCGATTCGACAATGTGGTTACTTCAACTCAACATACCTGACGAAGCTACCCACTGTAGGGAGGTTTTTCCTATGTACCAACAATTTAGAAGAATGCATTAGAATGTTTTTCTAATAATGTATTATTTCCAATATAATTGAATAAACATTTTAACACTGTTTTCAATTTACAAAGCCATCAGTAACAAATTTCGTTCATTTGAATGTTCAGAACTTCAAGCACATGGTTTCCCCTACATGTGCTGACCATTCTAAGCCCAATATAATGTGTTATAGGGATGTATAGTCATAGTCATCTCTCCGTAGTGCCAGGAATGCAAATAATTGTTTGGTAGAGTATACAAAGCGAAGAACGTACCAAGGAATGTAAATAGAAATTTGCCTCCTGCTCCCTTTAATCCTTCGGGGGACTCTTATTTGCATGTTCATTCCTTCTTCGATTAGATGGACATTTTTCTTTTCGTAGGTTCACTTTTTCCGCAAGATTTGCTTTCCTATTCAGGCCACCTTCTTATCTAGTCTAATTTCCCAACCACTTCCAATCGTCTCGAAATTTTTCTCAACCTATGAAAAGCTTCAGAACAAGCGATTACCCATTTTTAAATTCGGAGCTTGTAATGAGAGGATCGAAAGATCTGTAAATTTAGAGCGGATAGAAAATTAATGGGGTGCATTCTGTCGTGTAAGAGACCTTTCAGGAGGAATGCCTTCTTGGCCAGAGGCCAAGTTTCTGTGATAGTAACTCTTGTTTTGGATCCTCCATTGAAAAGTATATTCAAAAGTAAAAATTAGATTATAGTGTCTCTAAACATCTTTACACATCTCACACCATTTTCAACAATTTGTTACTTATTTAAATATTGTTTATGAATTGATCAATTAAGGAAAAATCGAACAAAACATGATAAATTCGAGATGTTTCCTCAATAATTAGACAAATGCTCTATCTCTAAGACACCAGAGATAGAAGAAAAATTATCCAAATAGGATCATATAGAGGAAAGTATCTATCTTATCCAATATTATTTAGTTATTGAACCTATTAACTTGGATTAATGCAGTCTTTATAGCATACTATATGTCAATAATCATATCACAGAAAAACAGTGGTATCATTTTATTGCAACTCAATTATGTTCTGGAAGTAAGATTTTTTCTCAGAATGGGATTACTTCAAGTGTGATACTGTAACATGAACACAGCTGCACTCTCATTCTCCGGTGTCTTATTTTTGTTGCAACTCAAAACAACACCGAATCGTCCTACTTTTGAGGATCAGCATTTTGCTGTGATTTCTCCAGTCCTGAAAATCCTAAAACCATCTTTTGTTTCCTTAATGCTCATCTGTGGGCCATTTTTCTTCATCTGATAACTTTAAACGTGTTACACTATTTGTATTATCTTCTTGAGAAAGCATAAATGTTACACACTAAATCTGAAGGTATCAATTTAACCTGCAGCAGAATGATAATAATTTGCAGTCTGTACATAAATTATGGATTGATTACACATAACTTTTCCACCTGGATTCTAAATTACTTGTCACAATGTTTTTGTTTTCACGTAAGAAAATGCCATGTGCATCCCATGAACCAATTCTGGAGAACTTAATAAAAGAAGTAAATTATCTCGAAAGAAAATAAGTATAAGATGAGAAAGAATGACGTAAGATGTTTGGTTTTATCATATCGAATCTGTGTCTGTTATAAAGAAACCGTAATTTCGCTTTCTTACGAAAGAAGCAACATGAGATGGTTGAACCACCTTCATTCTTTTAACTAAATTATTTGTTTCCGTGGTTTGCAATCGATTTGATCAAAACAGATACGATTAGAGATCGAAATGATGGAACAGATCGTGAGTGGCCTGGGAAGATCGAGATAGATAGTATCGATGCTCGTTTATTATCGGTAGAAAGGAATAGCAACAGTAAGCCTTAGAACCAGTCATTCGATACATGACTCTAAGCATAAGAAAACAAGCATTACTAACTTATAGTCAATGCCAATTTACTACGTCTATTACAATATGACAATCCTTCTTATCAATATTCCGATTTGAAAATTTGTTAAATTAGAGTCATTGGTTGGTAAATACATTAGCTCAAACATAAACAAATTTTCAATTAAAGGCATTACTGACAACTTCCTGAAAGATGTTTCTTTTCATCTGTATTTCAATGATTCAATATCATATTTGATTGCCTTCATAATATTTGAACATTTCATCATTCGTCCTTCTCTAATAATATGTAATATATTTATTTCAAATTTATATTATAATATTGCCGTCCTGATGAAGAAACATAATGACAACTGCATTTGGAGTCGAACCGAGGTGTTCAATGAAACGCGATTACATCTGTAGATTTAACATAGTTTTTGAAAAGGAAAGTACCGTTCTTCGATGAATCACACATGCTCTATTCATTAAAACAAAAAGTGATTAATTTTAATTATTTATATGCAAAACTGTAGATATGATAGATATTAATGCACAAAGTCACCGAGAAACCCGACTCAAAGTCACACTTGTGCAGATGGAAATGTCTGACGTCACTTGGTGCATTTCCAAAGACTTAGTGATTTTTCATTTAAAAAATTCTCCTTTTTTAAGGTTTTTCAGTTTACAGTTTTAGATTTTAGGGCTATTGGCTAAGTATCATTAAAATTGTTCAAGAATTGCGCCGTCAATCCAATAAATTTCAAATATCCGTACACTTCCGACTGAAAGTTTAGTTACATTGATATTTTTAAAAATTTGTCAGTGAGTGTCATATCAGTAATACAACTTTTAAATATTTTAAAATTATATTGTCTCCAAACGTATACAAATCTGCATTGAATGACCCCTATTTAAATTATTGTCGATCATTCTGTGGGGAAATATCTATTAAAAAAACGGGGTTTTTCGCCAACTTTTTAAATTAACAATATCTCCTAAATTATTCAACATTTTTTAAGTTTCTAGGTGTCATTGTAAAGGGTAAATTTTGTACTCTTTGCTGAATTCATCTACACATTTGCTGAAGCAGTTTTACAAATTTGGCAAAGGATTAAACTTGACGAAAAATAACCTAAAGACTTTAGTGAAAGAATGATTTGAGTAAATTGTGCAGAATTTACCCTTTAACATGAACTTCAAAAACTTGAGAAATTTTGAAAAACGTAGGAGATATTGTTAATTCAAAAATTTGGCGAAAAACCCAACCTTTTGTAGATATTGATTAAGGGATTTCATATTATTTTAAAGATTTCAAGGAATTTTAAGAGATTTAAAAAAATTGTGTGGGACTGCCGAGAATTTCCTAAAGTTTATAAGGATTTTGAAGGATTTCATAGGACTTAAAAGGTTTTATGGTATTTTTACTGATTTCAAGAGACTTCAGAAAATGTCAAGATTTCAAATATTTCAGGGGGATTCACAGAATTTCAATGGACTTTAAAGGATTTATTCACGAGCATAAAGATTTTAGTGAACTTTAAAGAATGTAGGAATTTTTAAAAGAGCCCAAGGAATTCTTTGAAGCTTTGAGAAATTTCAACAGGTTTCAAACGATTTAAAAGAATTTGTATTATTTTAAGATATTTAAAAATATTTCAAAGAATTTCCAAGAACTTTAATGATTTTAAGGGATCTAAAAAATGTTCATGTGGTTTTGAAGAATTTCGTAAGATTTGGAAGAACTTTATAGGGCCTATAAAGTTTCAGGATATCTTGAAAAATTGCAAGGGATTTTAAGGGATTTTATAAGATTTCTGAGGATTTCACTGATTTTAAGGCATATCAGATATCAGGAAATATCATCAGATTCCAAGGGATTTCAGATGATTTCCAAGATTTACAAATATTTCAAAAGATTTTTAAGGAAATTCCAACGGATTAAGATTTTTTATATTTAAAAAGATTCCAAGGGATTGCAGAGGATTTCCACGGTTTCCAAATATTTCAAAAAAATTTTCAAGGAATTTCAACGGATTTCAAGGGATTTGTAAGATTTTCAAGGATTTCAATAATTCCAAGGTATTTTAAAGGCTCTCAATAAGGTATTTTAATGAATTCCCCGGGATCTGAAAGGATTTCATAGGATTTCTAATATTTCAAGGGATTTCAAGGAATATCAACATATTTCGTTTAATTAATATGCTTTAAAATCCGTGGAAATACTTTCAAAACTCTAAAAAACGGTTAAAGTCCTTGAAATCCCGTGAAGTATTTCGAAATATTACGAGATCCCTTGAAATCTTTGAAATTCATTCAAATCCATTGAAATCTTTAACCTCCGTGGAAATCTTTCCGGATTTCTTAAAACACCTTAAAAAACCTATTTCAGGTTGAAATTCAAATTTGAAAAATATTTGGAAATCTCACGAAATCCCTTGAAATCCATTAAAATCTTGTGAAATTCTGTAAAATCCTTTGTAATCTTTAGGAATCCCTTGAAATCCTCCGAAATCCTTCAAAATCCTCTGAAATCTTTGAGAATTCTTTAAAAATCATTTAAATGCCATAAAATATCTTAGAATTTCTCGAAATCGCGTAAAATCCTTTGTAATATTTGGAAGTCTTACAAAGTCCCTTGAAAACGCTAAGAATTTCTTGAAATACATTTAAATTTTCTTAAATTTCGTAGAATCCTTCAATATCTTAGAAAATCTATGACATTGTTTGGAATCTCTTAAAATCATTTTAAAGCTATTAGAATTTCTCGAAATCCATTGAAATCCTTTAAAATTCCATTAAATCTTTTGAAATGGCTTGAAATCTTCAAAATCTCATAAAAATCACATATAATCATTCAAAATCCGTGAAAATATTTCGAAGTGTTACGAAGTACCTTGAAATATTTCCTCTTAAAATTCATTGAAATCTTTAACATCCGTGGAAATAGAGTTTGGAATCTCTCCGAATGTCTTGAAATCCTTAGAAATATTTTTAATTCCATGAAAATCTTTCAGAAGCCATTAAAATTCCTCGAAATTCCTTAAGATCCATCGAAATTCCGTAAAATCTTTTGAAATCCTTCAAATCGCTTGAAATCTTCCAAATCCCAAAAAACCCCATATAATCCTTTGAAATCCGTGAAAATCTCTCAAGATCTCTGAAAATCGGTTAAAATACTTGACATTCTGTAAAATTCCGTGAAATATTTCGAAATATTGCGAGATACCTAGAAGTCTTTGAAATCTGTCATGAAATTCATTTAAATCTGGAACATCCGTGGAAATTTTTACGAATCTCTTTAAATCCCAAAAGTATTTTAAAATCCATTGAAAGCCATTAAAATTCCTCGTTACCCCTAAAATCCTTTGAAATCTCATGAAATTACTTCAAATCCCTTCAAATCATCGAAATCCAATTAAAATCCCCTGACATACCGAAAAAATCCGTAAAAGTCTGTCGAAATGCTTCTCTACAAAAAGGTACGAAAAAGAGAGTAGAAATTCGACAAACGAAAGGTCCTGGGTTCGAATCCCAGCGGAGTTGAAAGGCGTTCCTTTTTTCGCGGAAAATTCTATTTGGTGTTAGTTGTTCGATCTAAGATTCTAACTAAAGTTTTCCTTGATATTTTGTGTTTCAGAAGCTGCATACTATTGGCGAAGATTTCTGTGGTCTCGATGTAAATACGCCTTTAGGCGGTCAGGAGCCAATGGCGGCGGTACCTGTTTTAACATTTGCAACTCACCTCACCGCAGTGGCGGCGACCTCTACCAGTGATTACACGGTTGTCTTCCTGGGCACGAACAAGGGTCATCTCAAGAAGGTCAGTGAAAAATAGTCAAATGCAATCTTACGAGTACTACCTTAATTACAGAGTTTCATCCGAGGTAATCCTGGGTCGGGCGGGGTTATTACGTATAACGTTGCCGGATTCCGAGGATTCCCCAAGTTACTCAAAAATGATATTATATGCGGACGATACAAAGATACTTGAGAGAATCAAGCAAAAATATTGTTGTGTACAGCTACAGAACGATTTTCTGTGAATGGTGTTTGAAGAATAAGCTCCCCAATCTAGCAAAAAGTGCATTGGTTACGTATTCTAGATCCTTGTATCCTATAATCTTTAATTACGAAATTAACAATGTTCGATTAAGTAGAAAAGAGTCCATATGCGATCTAGGAATCAACTTTAACTCGCGATTCAGATTTAAAGATCATATTGAAATCTTAGTTAAACAAGCTAGCAAAATGCTTGGAAATTTGTTCAGGGCGACGAAGTATTTTAAGAAGAGGGAAACGTCAATGACGCCGTATAATGGTCTTGTACTCTCAAAATTAGAGTATGCATCTGTGATATGGTCATCGCATGTTTCATCACATGCTGAGACACTCGGAAGGATAAAAAAGTGATTTTTGAGATTTTTGGTGTTTAAGGAGGATGTGTATATCCTGAAAGGGGTGGCTTATACCTTCCACTTTTTACACGGTTCAATATAATGCCGTTGGTGCAAAAAAGATCATTCTACTGTCTAACAGTGATGTTCAAAATACTACAAGGAAAAATTGACTATCCGTTTCTACTCTCATGAAGCTTTTATCATTAAAACTGATAAAGCAGGTAATGTTTACAACTCTTCATCGCAGGCTATGCAAATGATGACGAATGATTTGTGCAAAAGTCACTTTGAGTCGTTTGATTTGTTCAACTCAGCGATGAGTAAATTCCACGCAGTTACAGTAAAATGTTGCACTAAGTGAGGAAGTAAGAGCGAAATAAAATGCTGTACTCTGTCTTGATGTCAATAAGCCTTCAGGTATGTCTGGCGTACTCTTTCCTGTGGATTTTTCAATCTCGAAAATCTCTTACCTGCAGCCGGATTTTTATTAGAAGCGCTCGCACTTGACTGAAAATTTGGTCAGGAGAGTGGAAAACTGCAGAAAACGAGAAGTCCCGAGCGCAGGCTAGCGACAGACGAATTTGGATGTAGACATTCGATCTGAAGACCATCAAAAGGAGTCTCTTCTCCCATTTCTCCATCACGAGCCTTAGTTCTCTCAGGAGGAATTCTCACCTTTTTGCTTCATTTCCCAATATAGAAGAACTGCTCTTTCAGGCATTGTTTTCTACTGGCAAGCCAGCGAAATGTGACTGTAATTTCAATTGGTCACTAACTAAGGTAGCTAGAAGTAAGGAATTCAGATAAATCATTTCAGTCTTGAAATTATTTTTAAAATGAAAAATTTAAGTTGCTTTTTCAACTATGTTAACGCATCGCAGATAGGTTTATCGAAAATGAATTTAATTTGCCCCGAATAAAAGAAGAGTAGCGATAATGATCAGATCTGCATTCTTGGATTCCTGCAGTCTCATTTTTTACCATTACATCGTAGACAGAATCACTTTCAATTCAATTTATGCAATTTACGCTTACTAGTTATGCGAGCATACAATGTAAGCTTAATCTTGAGCCTATCGCTTAAAATGTTGCTAATGACTGGAGTTTACACACGTACTGAGCATCCGAGCATTTAAGTAAGCAAATTATTACCACTTTCTTATGGTTCAGAAACAAAACAAAATATAAGATTTATCAAAACTTATTATATACAAAACTAATGATCGTTTTCTGGTTAGTAAGTTCTCTGAAAAAAGAATAAAAATATAAAACCATAGATGAGGTAGCATTTAAATATTAATAACTGAGTGGACCCTCCTGGAAATTTCTCACTCTTGCCAGTGTCTCCAGACCCAATATGAACTCCGCTTACACGACGTGTGTATGTGAGGCTCGTCAGTACGAGTCAATACTTTATGAGCTCAATATTCCCAATCGCTCTGACGTGGCCTTAAACGCATCGATAAAGAAACTGCAAAAACGGAATTCTTATTACATGTTATGTGTTTCATGCAATATCGGAACGTCTTCTTTCTGTAGAACGTTTTGCAAGATTTCAATGACGGCTCTTTTCACTGCTCTACATTCAGAGTATAGGAACTATAGTTCAGTCATTCAGTTTTTTTCCACAACTCCTCATCACTTCCCCCCTCCGCCTCTCTCGTACCCTTGACCTTTCAACTTATCAGCCATTCTCCTCTTTTGCTTTTCCACCATTTCCCCCTTCATCCATAATTCTCCCTCGCCACCTCCCGTTTTTACCCTTTCTCCTCTCTCTAATTCCTCTTCTACACAGTCCGGCCCCTCCCCCTACCCTCAGCCATATGCCTCTCACCCGACACTATCACCCTTCCTCCTCTTTTGCTTTTCCAATATTGCCCCCTCCTTCTATAACTTCCCTTCGTTCCCCTCCATCACTCCCTCTCCCCGTCAAAACCCGTCC
>JAUMHM010000078.1:13599553-13638392 GCA_032362435.1 Melikaiella ostensackeni
TTAATGGGGAGCGTTGAATTTGGCAATAGAGCATTAAATGAGCTTCAAATGAGCCTTAAATTATAGTGCTAAGAAATATCGCCTAGGTCGTTTTCTTTATGTGTGGTGCTGCTATCTTAACGTTAAACCAGCAGCATCACTGATTTTTTTTTCTAAATGCGGAGCAATAAAATTGTCGATAGGGCATTAAATTAGCCCTTAATGAGCCATTCATTCCCTATGGGTTATGAATTTATTTTTACAATGTGGTCATGCCAACTTAATGCAACTCGAACCCTATCCTGTCTTAAACAGTTTATTGGAACATTATTTATATTATTTTATGAAAACATTTTCTAATCATTTTCAGGCCTCGAACTTTGCTACTGTTTTCTACTTTTTGCTACTTTTTTCGCATGTGGCTACTATTTGCCTACTTTTCTGCTTTTTTTACTTTTTCTACTTTTTCTATCTTTCTACTTTTCTTAAAAGCTACTTTTGTCGATCTAGTACAAGTAAAGGGTCCTTTTTGAGGTAAAATTTAGTCAAAAGTATTGGTATTTCTAGTATTTTTTTCTTCGTTTCTAATGTAATAATAAATAGTTTCGGTAAAAGTGTGTTTCAACCGGAAATTCTGATTGTTTCAACTAAAATTCTGGTAAAAACAACCAGAATTTCCAGTTAAAACCCATTTTTGGCACGTAGTTTCCACCAAGTTGAGAGGAGAATGGTAAATGTTAGAGATGCGTTGCAACTTTGTATAATAAATGACTACTGATAGGCAGAAGATAAGTGAGCAACAGCAGCTCCGACTCTAGAAAATGAACATTGAACAAATGAACAAGTATGACTCGAAGGGACCACCGAGATCGATCTACCATAAATGACGTTGCGTTAACGACTGAAAAAAAAGAGAGACGGTCAGTCACGATATTGATAAAACCTTTAATGACATGCCTGCAGGGAGACGTTATTAGAACTAATTGCCAAGAAAGGTTTTACGACGAAACAGCTAGCAGGGAAAAACAGTCAGGTGGGGAGCAATACCTAATCACAATGACAGATCTTATTTAGGATGTTCTTTCGGCTCGATCGATTCGATTCGCTTCGGTTCACCAGACATGATGGATATTAATTAATCATGGCCATGTCGTTGCGAGAATGTCAATTCATTGAACCTCTGATAATGAACCTCTGCACCTCATTATCATCCTATAAACATAACAATACGCTTTTGTTACACGAAATCCTTCAATAGCCATAGTTTCCACCACACTGAACAGAAATTCGCATTGAATCAACAAAATATTGCTCTAAATACGGACGATACAATATTTTTTTGATCAAAGATGATTTCTTGTCTCAAGAAAATATACTTTCGATTACAGAAAATTAAGTTTGTTCATTCAATTTCATCAGCATTGAAAGAACTTTTTGCTTAAAACTTTCTTTTTCAAAAGGTTATCAGAGCGCTGTAGTCGAAAATAAAACATCCATCGAATCGAGATGGTCAGCAATAAATAAGGAAGTTCATAAACAAACAAAAATATTCAAGAGTCTCTCCGACAAGAGACTAATCGGTCAAGAATGATCGCATGGAACATTTGCTTGACTTGAGATAAGAAAATGACTTTGCAGCAAATTGCCGATTGGTCGATCGTCCTATGTCTCATTTCTTATGAGTTGACACTATAATAAAAGCAATTAAAAAAGAAGTGCAAATAAAAAGAGTAAGGTTGGCTTCACCGACCAAGTTCTGGCATTTTATCGTTCAAATTGTCAAACGATTCATCTAAAAGACCATGCATCAGATCTGTGCTATATTTTTATTATTTTTAAGTGTGTTTTGATTCAGGGTGGCTATTTAACCTGGAAAAACCTGGAAATTACCTGGAATTTAATTTCGAAATCTTTTTTTTTTCATAAAAAAACTTTATCTTGAAACCTCTAAAATACTCGGCAATTAGAAAATTGATTTCTTTCTGACGTACAGTAATACAAAATTGATCTTCGATTTTGGACGTTTCTTTACTCTAAGAAGAGTATCAGTTGTGATTTAAAACTCTAATTAAAAGTTAATATAATAATATAACTTATACAGTAATTTGAGTACAGAAATAATTATTTTCTTGTGCAAAAGCGTCACATTTTAGATATTGTTCAAGAAATTCGTTTATAACAACATCAATTATTAATCGGATTCGAGAGATCTTTGTGTAATTTAATCAGCTTTGATTTTAAAAAAAGAAGAGAAAAAAGAAAGAGAGTTAATCAGGAGATTGAAATGTTGGAATGGAAAAAATATTATATGGATATGCTGGGAGGAGTGGAAAAGGAATAACGAAAGGAGGGAAAGAAGGAAGAGAAAAGGACGAAGAAGAGAATATCACAAGGGAAGAAATAAATGAAAGATAGAGGTATAGATGAAATCCCGTATGAAGTTTGAAAATATGGGAGAAAGGAACTGAAGGAGTGGGCGTGGATAATGTGCAAGAGAGTTTGAAGAGGGCAGGGTTGGACAGAAATATGGAAAAAAGAGATATTGGTACCAATAGTGGAAAATGAAAGTGGGAAGTGGTTAAAGATTATAGGGGGTGACGTTGATGCCGTTATTTAAGATATATGTGACAATAGTATCAGGGAGGTTGAAGAAAGAAGTAGAGGAAAAAAAGATAATTCCACCGAATCAGACAGGACTTAGAAAGGGTATGGGAGTGATAGATAATATTTATGTGTTAAATTATATTATAAATAGAAGGATCAAAAGAGAGAAAGGGGGCATGATAGCAATGTTTGTGAATTTGAAGGTGGTGTTTGACTCATTGGACAGGAAAGAGACATATAAAGCTATGGAGGAAAAGGGTATAAGGAAAGGTTTAAGGGAAAGAGTAGAAAAGAGTATAAATAGGAGATAGTTTTTGGTTGGCTTAGGTGTACTCTACCTCTACCGCTCCTGTTTAATGTATTAATTTCAGATTTGGAAGAGGGGATGCAGAGAAATTTATGTGGAGGAGTAAGGAAGGCTAGGGACGAAACAAATATATACACTGGTATATGTGGATGATATAGTTATGTCGGTGGAGAATAAGGAAGGAAAAGCGGGTTTAATTATGGGGGCGAAAAAATACTTGGATAGGAAAAAACTGAGGCTTAATACGGATACGAAGGTATTGAGGTTTATGAAGGGGGGAGGGATTAAGAAAAAATTGACAGCGGAAAGGTGAAAAGTTAGAGAAAGTAAAGGAATTTGAATATCTCGGTTTTATCGTGCAGAATGGAGAACATGGGACGCATATTTCGGAAAGGATCAAGGAAGCAGCGGTGGTAATGAAACAGATATGGGGAATAGGAAAAAAAGATTTAAAAAAGATTGGAATAGGCGAATGAGGTTGTTTGATACGCTAGCATGGGCGGTATTACGTTATGGGGCAGAGACAGGCATTAGGAGTAGACTGGAGAACTATGGGTTATATAATAAGAGAAGAGGCTCAAAGAGAGAAATTGAGAATAAGATTGGGAAAAGAGGCGTGGAAATTTGAAGAGAAATTGAGGGGAGGTGAGAGGGAGGGAAGTTAGCGAGAGCTTGTTTCAAAAAGGTGGAAAAAAGAGAAAAGAAGGCCGTAGAGTTATCGCGGTAGGAAGAAGAAAGAAGAGAGTTTTCTAGAGACCGATGGATAGGAGAAGAAGGGAATATAGGATTTGGAAAAAAAAATTGAGAAAGGCAGGTAATAGATAGACGAGGGAGGATGGGGGAATCAAGATACAATGAATGCTATAAGGTGATAAAAAGAGTAGGTTTGCCAAAATATCTGAAAAGAGGATGGAGGAAAAAGGGAAAAAGAAAAAGCTACAGAAGTTGAAGAAGAATGAGGGTGTGTGGGGAAGAGATATTGGAAAGCATGAGTGGGAAGGAAAGGAAGAGAAATAATAGGAAACGGAAGATTAAGTAAAATTAAGGAGAAATAGAAATTATGTGTAGATTTTTTTTTTGGTGGAGGAGGAGGAGGAGGAAAAAGACCGAAATCTTTTATAGACGTTGTATTGGGTTCTCCTAGAACGGGTCTAGGCATACCAATCAAAACCAAAATCCTCCTCTTTCGAACCCGAGTACTGCCCGCGGAACCGCCTTTCGGCTTCAAACTTCGCGGGCAGTGGGTTTCAGCTTATAGTCGCAGTGCGTCTCTTCCGTCATCCGTTCCCCAAGGAGCCCATGCCCAAGCTCCTAACGGGGATTTCATTCATGACCCTACCCGTACATATTCAACCCCTACGCCCATCGAGACCTTTTGACCTCATCACTTGCGTGATGATGGACTCGATGTGCTTCCAGGACTCCTCAGACTCTAGCATATGCGTCTGTCATTTCCAGGGCCATCTCTAGGCCTTTGGCATCCAGCCAGCGCTTCACTCGCCTCAGACTCTTATTGATCCTCAACTTTAGGATCCTTGGGTCATCAGCGGTACACACAACAAGTGCGTCATCCGCGAATCCGATAATCGTCGTACCCGCAGGAAGGTCCATGCGCAGGAAATCGCCGTACATGACGTTCCAGACGAATGGGCCTATCCGCGATCCCTGAGGGACACCACATGTCACCTCTTCTTCGAGGCTCCATGTGTCATTTTCGTAGACCACCCATCTGTCGCTCAGATAGTCGTCTATCACTCGCAACAGGTAGGTCGGAACTTTCTTACGTCTCATCGCTTCGATGCAGATCTTCCATCTCGCGCTGTTGAATGCATTACGTATGTCAATGCTGACCAACGCGCAGAATCCTCTTCGCTGACCAGTTTTACCCATTCTTGCCTTCTTTGCAATGTCCACTACCGCCTGTATAGTGTCTACTGTGGACCTGCCTTTTCGAAAGCCAAACTGGTTTTCCGATAGAGCATTTTCTGTTTGCGTATGATCTGAAGTCTTTGTAGAATCATGTCCTCCAGAAGCTTCCCCATTGTATCCAACAGGCATATTTGCCTGAAGGATGAGGCCTTATCTAGAGGTTTTTCTCCCTTTCTGAGCAGGACCAGCTTCTGCTCTTTCCAATTGCCGAAGAACCTTCCCTCTCGCAAGCAGGTGCTGAAAGCCCTTAAAAGCATCTCTGGGTAGAACCTTATCACCTCTTTGAGGATCTCATTTGGTATCCCGTCGATGCCCGGCGTCTTGTGACATTTAACCTCTGCCCTGCCTTTTTTTGGTTCTTCAAGAGTGAAAAACTCCTCTCTCTCTGGACCACGCAGGAACTCCAGTCCTCTCGCGGGAATGATTCCACACGTGGTTACAATATGTGAATGAGGCTCTGAAGCGAAGAGATGAGTCGTAGAAACACAAGAACTAGCATGAAAAGATATACGAATGTAAAGGAAGTAAAACATGTATGCAAGGATAAGGATGTGTAGAGGACAATCGTTCATAAGGAAAGTGATGCCTGAAACCAAAGATTTTGGATACTCATGGTACCCCGCGAAGAGCTTCGCTTAGTGGATGTGGTTTGGATAAAGAGTATGAATCTTCCTATGGGTTTATCAGTCAATTTGAGTGCTTGTGTGTGAATCGTGATGTGTGATGGCTAAACCTGGGGTGATTGTTAGAGGGATTGATGAGTGACACGTGTCGGAACGGTCTTGTGGGATTGATCTCAGACCTTTCATTTCTCCTACACATCCCTCACTGACCCCTGCTGTAAACATTTCTTGATCCCCGGTAGCATAAGGAAGCTAAAACCGAACGAGTTACGCTTACCCCGAAAAAGATTTGGCTTAATGATATACTAATCATAAAATTAATATGCGAGGGGTGTTTTTTGGGGGTTGATAAATTTTGTAGATCACTTTGGAATTTTTTGAAAATACAGCGCAATGATTTTTTATATTTTTTTTGAACTGAATATACATTCTAAAAAAAAGCGTAATTGCAGAAGGCCATAATTTCAGTGCTATTAGAGCTACAGCATTGTTTTTTTAAATTTTCTCAAAATTTACTCCTTCTCAATTAATATAATATCAGCTTTTATCTGCAACGCTACGGAAATGCATTATTCTGCAAAACGTAACATCTTATTGAAAAAATTGATGTTTAACTGAATTTCGTGACAAAGGTGAAATTTTCAGAAGGTCATGATTTCCTTGCTTTTAGAGATGGAGTATTAATTTTTTCAAATTCACTCAAAATTAAGTCATTTTTGATAATTTCCTGTCAACTTTTACCAGCTATTCACAAGCAATAAGTTACTTCACATAAACTAGAATTTTCTACCTCTTTGAAAAAATTATTCGTTCAGAATCGAATTTGTGATGGACTGGAAAGAAGCAATTTTCGAAGCACTAATTTTTTCCCACTTTTTCCACCATTTAAAAAAAATATGGAGGGGTTTCACTCCTCGTAAGACATTCAACTCCTGCAGCACTTTTTTGGATGCTACAGTAATTGGTTTAAGCAAAAATTCTCTTATAAATCGAAGAAGTGACTATCAGCGTATAACTGGATGCTTTTTTTAAACTAATGTAGAGTCGATATCCGCGACATTATGTCTGCCATTAAGAAAATGAAAAATGGTAGGGCTGCTGATGTGGACAGTATCACCACTGAAATACTTAAGAGCGGTGGCGGATATTTGCAAGTTGTTATTACGAAGACTTAGGATAACAATTTTAAAGTTTTTCGATATGTATGTGACACGATCTTGAAATTTCATAAATTGAACTTTGACCGCATATAGTGACTTTTTAACGTAGAAATTGGAAAAATATTCCTAGGTAGATGTTGCGAACCATTGTTTCTCGCATAGAATGATCTTCGATAGAAGTCATTTGAGTGGAATCTATGATCTCGGAAGAGGTTTCTTCAAACCGATGCGCGCCATTTCAGAGTGAGGTAAAAAAGTACCTGGGTGAACAAATCAATTTTTCGCCTACACTTTTTATCATCTGTAACATTTTTCATCCCTTTGGATTAAAGCCTATTGAATTTATAAGAAATTAACATACGTAAAATACATTAAAAAGTTGTTTGCAATGTTATAAACAAAATAATGAAAAAAAACTGTCTGGTAATTGTTTAAGCATTTTTATAAAGAAATTCGTAGTTACACAACTACTGAATGAATAGACTCAATTTCTTGTTTTGAATCAACTAAAAATATTTTATCAATGACTGGTTGCTATCACACTTTGTCTCACTGTGACATGGCGCGCATCGATTTAATGAAACCATTTGCTAGATCGTAGATTTCACTTCAGTGACTTCTGTTAGGGGTTATTGTACGCGAAAAATAATCATGCACATTTATTTCGAAAATTGTTTCCAGTTTCTACGTTAGAAAGTTACTATGGACTGTCAAAGTTCAATTCATGAAATTTCAGTTCGAAAAAATGAACTTTTTTCGATACCGAGTCCAAAGATTTAGTCATATACGTATCGAACAACTTTTATATTGTTATTACAAGTCTCCATAGCAACAACTAATGACTCATATTATCAGTCACTAGTAATCACTCGAGACTCACCGTGTAGAGTGTTGTAAAATGACGATGATCACTGTAAGTTTAATTATTTATTTTTACAGCATTGACTTAAGAAAGCTACATTTTTGTTAAACACTTAGTATATTTCAACAAAATTTCGTTGATTTTTGTAGACTTAGTAGATTTTTTAGAATTAGCTTTTGTCTCTCTGCATGGTGGCAATCAGGTTAATGGCATAATTTAATCGGTGCATCTGAAAGGAAAAATGTGTTTCATTATTTAAAAACCCAGTATTTTTCCGTCCAAGGTCAAAAGATATGTACTTGAGTGACATCGCAATTATTCTTTTACAGCTGGCAATGAAAAATTCGACCTGAAGGACAATCTTACTTTTGTATCTTTTTACTTTAGTCGGCAGTAGTTTTAACTAGATTAGATTTGATTTTTACTGCATGTACACCCTTTTGAGGTTCTTACACATCTAAAATCAACCCTCCCACAGGAGATCGTCAGATATTAAACCTTTTAGCTCAAATCCCTTCTTAGAACCCCCAATTACCCTAAGTCTAATAATAAGCCTTTAAGCAATTCCTGACGTACTCAACCCTGTGGGTTTCTTTTTCAATCCCTAAAATTCCCTACCGTCTGTAGCCGCATTTTTATTAGAAGCGATCGCAATAGTCTGATAATTTAATCAGGAGAGTGGAAAACTGCAGAAAACCAAAACTCCCGAGTGCATGCGGTTACTTCACATTCAAGATCTCAAGGAGTCGAGAATCATCACACAGCTACTGGCGTCGGTCAATAATTTAAAATATTATTTACAACCACGCTTGTGATAATCTTACATATTTGAATTCATCAAATGAGTCTCTATTCTAATAAAATAATTTGTCTTTTGTCACAGAGAATACACAAATTTCGTAATTGGAGTACTTATTAATCATTTCTTGACTTACTGAGCATTTCTGGTATAAAACCGCATTTCTTGGAACAACACTCAGTCCCATCTGAACATGTAGCACCACGACCTCCGGAACTTATAGTGCCATCCGGGTTTTTAACGCAGCCCTAAAAAAATTTCGGCTAAGTCTTTGTACGGCTTCCTTTCAGATTCTTTCTGGGATCTGCATCCGAAGCTTTCTGTTAGTATCAAAAATTATGATTAATTTTGAATAAAAAATTCGATTTAGTGCAAACAACTTATAAATTGATTATCAATTAAATTAACAGCATTCTTTGCCTAAAATGTTTCATTGATTTCTCATCAGCAATTTTCGAAAAGAATCGAATACAGATGTTAGAAAGGTTTGGGAAGAGATTGAAACGATTGGATAACTTTGGGAAAAAATTCTCTATCAGAAATATTTACCAGGGACGATGCGTCAATAACTCCAATAAGAAGAGCCAAACACATGAGTGCGAAGAAGGAGATAATTGCTGAATTCATTTTATTTAATAACTGAAGCTCTTCTGCCTTGGTCGCGGCTTATATACAGAAGATTTTTCCATGATCATGCGCATAAGCAGGAAAAAACAAAGTTAAGTACACTCAACACTTTGAATCACGCGTCAAATTTCGCCATATTTCCCTCATGGAGGGAAGGCGCGCAAATAAACTGGGTACACATACCCAACACGAAGCTGATAAAAACAAGATAAGGCAGCTGAAAATAATCTACATTAAATACACGAGCATTATTTTTTCGAATAAAAAGAATCGATGAGAATCATTTTCTTCGAAAACTCTTTACAAAATGGAAAAAGGTTAAGAAAACTTAGTAGTTTAAAATTAAAATTTCTCCAAAAATAAATATAAACTGATGCGATATCAGATATCGAAAAAATATGGAAGACAGTGATGGAAAGTAACTATTTTATTTTGACTAGTTACTTTTTTAGTAACGATAGTTGTAATAAAGTTACTTTTGTAAATAAGTAACGAATTAGTCACTAGTTACATTTTTTCAGTAACAATATACAGGATTTAGGCTACGGGAATAAAACAAACGTTATACTCTAAATGAACTTGTGCTTTTATTCTAAGAGCACTTCGGAAGGCACGTCTTTCTTGCATCGAAAACTGATCAAGACTAAACTTAGGATTACTCATTTGCACCAGCACCCTTTGTGACAAAGTGCTTAGGCCAGTCCAGTCCTGCTCGACTATCATGTAAACAATTTCGTCACTCGCACACACACATACTGTTCTTAGAATATAATGGTTACTTTTTGATATACATTTAATTCTACGAATTAAAACCAACATTTTTACTCGAATTAAAGTGAAAAAACTAATATGCCCTCTTATTTAGAATGAGAATTAAGAATGTAAAAATGTACAGGATGTGAAAATTCGTGCTTTCAAAAATAGAAATGCATTCTCGTTCATAGCATGTCACTTCCGGACTGCACCCCATTTTGTCTGTTGCCGCGAGGCGGATATTTCGTACATTTTGCTTGCCTCGCCGACGAGACTTTAGAATTTAGATTACCGATACCTTTGCTTCGAGGGTAGACTGTGCAGTGTACACTTGAGCGAAAGCGTAGAGAGTTGAGAGATAAAAGCCATCGTGTCTCGGTGCAACCTTCCGTTTCTGGTGATGCTGCAGTTGCCTCATACTTCACCTTGCTGAGTCTTAAACAGAAAATCTCTCTTCACCACGGTTACTCCGAAACCAAGTTTTTTACTTTCTCCATATAAATATTCTACAAAAAAATGATAATGATATAGTAATTCATTCAAACGATTTTAAGTCAGTCAAATTAAGAAGAAAATGTGTTAATCTAAGTGAGAATCTGTAAAATTAATATATGTATGTATAGTAATTCCAATTTTTTAAATATTCAAGTTGTTACATACGTTATGGGCGTTTCTCTGGTAGTTTTAACTTTTATGTCCCGGACATTTATATTTACTTGGAGATAAGGTTCTCATATTGTAAGTATAACATGATAAAGTGTAGTAAAATTCATATTGGGCACAACATTTTGAGATGATATCAAACACATTAAATTTGTACGATCGAAGATTCAGTGATTCTTGTATTAACGATCAGAAATTGAAATAGTAAATAGCGTTTATAATTGTCTTCTAAACAGTAATTTTCCATTCAACAACGTCAGTAGTTTTTTCAGTTTTTCAAATGCAATAATCTTTTCATGCGATAAGAATCTTAAAATACACTAAACTTAATTTCCGTTGAATAAACATCAGTGTTAACTTTGTCAGCGTAGGTTGAGGAAAAATATTTACTTTGCGCGTTTGATCTTCCTAGAAAGAGTCGCGTATAGTCCCAAAAAGTCACCTCGCGCGAAAAGCTTTCGCAGACGCAAAAATCCATGAATACGTATATTAATGTATGTTAATCTATATATGGCGCTATCAAACTCTAATGAAATATCAGTTTCGAAGTCGGGAACACTACGACAAAAAGCAGCAGATCCTCGATCAACTTTTCCTGGGAAATGAAGATATGAAAAGCCACTGTTATATTATACCGTAAACCACTCCATTTAAAAAGTGGAATATTTAATTGCCCTTCATTTGTTTACTGTATTAACATTTTTAACTTCTATAAAAAAAATTACTTCAATCAAAAGTTGAGAAAGAAAGTTAAGAAAGAAAAAATTTAAGTAATATCTAACAAATTATTTTATAAAATGTTTCATGATCACTAAATATCTATTACTCTGTTATATTGACGTCTTTGAGAAAAGTTATATTTCTGTACTTTTCGTATTTAAGGTTCATTTTAATGAAATGTGTTTTTTACATTTCGCACAGATTTTTTAAACACTTTTAACTTATATTTGAGAAAAAGAGGACCATTAAAAATGTCTTCACTGCTATACTTACAATCTGAAAACATTATTTTCATGTCATTTGAGGCAAAAGGGTTTTATACCTGGATTTAAAATAATAAACCCACATTTGGTAAACGAAGTTTCAGGGTACGCAGAGAGTCGATGAGATAATTTTTAAAATAGTGACGTTAATGTTGCCAAAATGCATGAGAAAATGTTCTGTTTTGACATTCTGACTGTTGGCAGGTAAACACGAATGTATCGCACGTACTGTGATGTAAATAATAACCTAACTTTATTGAGTTGGTAACACTGAAATTTATTATATATGTTGCAAAAGCAATGTTCAGCAGGTATAGAACGTGCATTTACTCGTATAAGTCAGTTTAATATTACATATTTCTCAGTAAATATCAAATAGTTAAGTTCAACGAAACGTTTCGTAGATGAACCAAGTAAGAGAATATATCAACGACTAAATCTTTTTAAAAAGATTAATTTATTGAATACTACGGGTGACTATCTGTGTACACTCGAGGGAACACAGGGACTTGAATGGCGTGGTATTATAAATTGTTAATTTTTTTAAAATGCTTTTTTATAACAAAATTGTATAAACACGCTGCAAAAATTTAATAACAGTTAATAATTGTTAATGTTGTAGAGTTTTCATCAAATTTTGTAATAAAAAAAGCTTGAGGCTTTTCTTGTGTTGGAAAACTTTAAAATCAAAATTAATATAATCGTCCAAAATTATATCCTTTTAAATCCTTTCAAATTAAATCCATTTATAAGCTTTTGGAAATCGTTTTTGAGAGTTTATTGTACATAAGACATTTGATTTTCATAAACAGATATTGTTGTGATATTTACGAGAATATCGATCATAGACAAATTTGTAGAGTCGACCAAGAACTGAACCTTTACGGAACGGAAACAAGGCCAATAGGCGTAATATCTCTGTTAGATATGTATCAAATATTATACTTTTTTGATGAATTTTCGTTTAACTGAAACTTTTAAGTCATAAAAATGTTTGCTTGAATTGAATAACTTTTATCTTTGATATAGGATCGAACAAATATTGGGGTCCAGATGGGCTTTCCGTATTGTTATTATAGGGTCCGCATTAAGAAAATTGTTATGGTCCCTACCAGGTAGGTATTGGGGCCCCAATAGGGCAATTTTCTAAATAAATGCCCTTCTTGTTTTGCGTATTGACATAATAAATCCGATATAGCATGATACATTTTTCAAAATATTAAATCTTCTTCTAGAGTATGTTTTGAGAACATATAAAAAGTTTCCATGGAAAAAATTGTTTCCCTTAAGCTATTAATGCTTAAAATTTTGCCGATGATTCCCGCAAAATTTGCAGCAATAATAATTTGAAACAAACAATACGTGTCCTAGAGTTACCTCGGATTACGAAATCATTTTGGAACAACTTTAAGCATTTACAGTTGGAGAATATTTTTTTTCTGAACAGAAACTTTTTATATGTTCTCAAAATATATTCAAGACAATATTTTAGTGGTTCAAAATATTTCTCACGCCGTATGAAACTAGTGTAAATCGAGCATTTCATACCTCAAAAATTTTCACGTGCAAATTCAGCATATCAGATTTTCTAATTATTTCTTCCACATTGCAAAAAAAAAATGTTTCTGATGTAACTTACTCAGGGCCTAAAGCAATCCTGTCCGGGCCACAATAGGAGGCTTATTATAGAAGTAATTTTAATGAATAGGGTTGGGGTTCTATATTATTTAAGATTGATGGGTGTCCCATAACACTTCAAATTTTAATACATACAAACTGAGCATGAACAATTGAACATATTTTATCACACTGTAAAAACAGGGAATTATTAGAGGGCTAATATCAGGTATTAAAATAAGATTCAGAAAAAAAAACAGTCTCGAGTGGTACTAAAATCAGACCATTGGCGGGATCCCAGAGTCATTTGTTTTACATTGAAAATAACAGAATGAAGTTATCCAATTCAAAAACAGGACGCGCAAAAAATGATGCCGTATAAAAAGAGATCTCTAGTTTTTACAGTGCAATGGTGGGTTCTAAGGAATGAGAAGAAAGTTTTCAAAATAATAAAAAACTTATGCAACGTTTTGTAGTGAAGTATTATTAATTTCTGTTTAACATTCAAAGACGGAAAGGAATAATCTATTATTATTATTGTCTGGAAAGGTAATTTTTTGCAATCCTTGTGGCTTGTTGAAGCAACTGTTCGCCTCGCAAGTTTGTTATTGCATTGCCAAAGATAATGGCTTGAGTCTGCGAATGCCTTGGAGGTATCATGACGGGAGTAACAACTTTTCAAGCCCTAGGACCTTAAAGCGTGCCACGATGCGATGGCCTTTTCAGCTCGTAAAGGGGACGTGCTGCAATACATGGTTGCACTACATGTACATTATCGACATTGTTATAATACATAGATGCATGGCATGTGCGTGGACTGCGTCTGTCGAAAAGTGAAGTCAGCACAGCTGTCGACTAAGGTCGCCTCTGTCGAGCAGCTGTTATAAAGCGATCTGCCCACATACGTCAAACGATAAGCTTTATAAGAGCTGCACAACAATAAATTTTTCTTATCGTTCAGAGAGCGATTTATCACTTTTATATTCCTATTTTATCGAATTAATAAATGCTTATAATGCTATATTTTCCAAGTAGGATACGGTGTCAAAGACGCAAAAGAGCATAATTACAGCTACAATTTTTCAGTGTTTTAAGACAATTCTACAAATATACACGATGAGAAAAATTTTCTTTTTATAAACTAAAAATCCCGCGCAATTTAAATTTCAAATAATATTCCCTTAAAGTGCCTCGTCTCGTTTTGAGATATTTTGTAGTTTATGAACTAATAATGAATATCACAATAAGATGAGACTATTTCACAATACATTCATACCCCGTAACTGTGCCGCCCTCGGGTCTGGTGTTCACCGTAACGGGGGCTATTAAAATCTAGTTTCAACCGGATTTAGAGCGACGAGTCAGTAAACACTCAGGACCGCATATATAATCTCTAAACCCGGCACGTACAAAAGTATATGCGCAGACAGTCGCGATGTAAATAACTTCTACCACGTCGCTGAGTGTCCGAGCGAAGACTTTGAGTATAGGCGATCAAGGGACGCTCAGGGGGGAGACAGAAGCATTCAAGCGTGAATGACCGAGAAGCCGGCACACAAAGGGGGGCACAATCACGGGGTATGAGTGTATTGTTGTGTATCAAATGATTTCAGTTTTAAACTTTTTTAAAAATCTTCATATTAAAATTGTATGTACAATTGCAAATACTGAAAAGTTGGATTTAATAAATCAGAAATGCTATAAATTTGCAGGTACTTCATTTTTATTGGCTAGAAATTTTTCAGTTTTTTAATTTTATAACTCATAATATTCGAGAAGAGCTCAAATTTTCACGGTTTGTATTTTATTGTTCGATTTTGTGCGGTTCCAATTAGAAATTGTTGAATTTTTCCTTTCTTTTATTTAAAACTGTTCAATTTTAAAAGCTTACAAAATTGTAATTGATAATTATTCACTTTTATGGCTTCACAATTTTTCTCTACATTCTAAGGCATACAATTTTTATTTTATCACTATCAAATTTTAATGTAAATGTAAATATAATTGTTGTATTCTAAAGGCCTCTATGTTAGTAAAATCGTGATGTTTTCAAAGATTCTATTTTTCAATTATTCTTTAACGAAATTATCCGCAATTTCCGTGAATCACTTTTACGTGCTCAAAATTTGAAATTTTTTTAGCATTAATCGCTTCTAAATTGAATTTTTTCTTCTTTAAAAGCTGAAATTTAAAATTGTATCATTTTCAGACTTTTAAATTTGTTCTTGGTCACTTTTTAACATTTCAAATTTAAGATTGTTCAGTTTTTCCATTTTATTAATATATTTTCTAAATTCTTAAACTTCCTGGCTTACAATTAGAAAGTATTCCTTTTATAATTCTTTCATATAAAATTTTACTATTTTCAATAGGACTTTTAATACTGACTCTTCCAAAATCAAATTTTTCAATTCTTAACGTTTACCATTTTTATGGATATTTTTCCACACAAGGATGGTCAAGAAATCAAAATACTAATATAGTTATATCGATATAGAAGTCTTTAAAACGTTATTACAATATTTTATTGCAACTACTAAACTTTAACGTTATATCTTTCCGTTAATCTCTTCGTCTAATTGCCCCGGTCGCTTTAGGCATTTAGCTATCTGCACGGGGAGTTGCCTAAATGCCTGTTTGGATTCAGGGAGTTAGAAGAAAGAAAGGACATCGCAGGTAGATTCGTCTCCTTGCCGCAGCCCTGCCGTTGCTGATTTATCAGAAGATCTACTGACTTTAAGGCTGGCCCCCGACAAAATATCTTTGCTATTGATAAATTTATTTTCCTTGAAATAAGTTTGCAACTGAAAAAGAGGATTTATTTCATATCATTTTGCTGTTATATAATGAAATTCTATTATTACTCAGTATTTTGATTATTAATAATAATTAATTTATAAATTTTTGTTCAATCCCCGGATTTTTTTTCAATTCTCCTGACAAACAGCTTCTGACTTTTTGTCTTGACCATTGGCAACGCTGCCTTGCCGGCATTTGGCTCATTGCCTCGGCATTCGGCTAAATGTCATATTCGCTTAAATTCCTACGACATATGTATAATCTCTCTAGGTTGAAAAACCGAGGCACTAGGGCACTTTTGAAAAACCGCTTTCCGAGAAAAACTTATTTGAAGTTGGCGAGTGCCATAAGCGCTCGTGTTATATTTTTTCTCCAAATATAAAATTTACACAGTACCAGTCACTTCCGGGTCATACAAGTACACTCAACTCTGGATTGAAGTCACCTGGCATTCGTTGATATGGGGTCCGAGGGGCCGAGAGAGAAGCGCGCGATCTCAACGGAGTTACGCAGTTCCCCCAACTGTTTACATCATAGAAATTTTTGGAACCGAGTCACGGTCATCGAGACCATACTCGATACTGGACATAAATACAGACCTGAGTGTATGGTAAGGTTACCAGATATAGCATAAATTAATGTATTATTTTCCATGGAAAACATTATATATTTTACCTTGGAGTTCTAAAATGCTTAATCCTTTTCAAAATTTACATAATAAAGCAATTCGTATTGCACAATTAATATTGTGATCTCTTATAAGTAAACCAGTAAAAATATAATTTTTGACCGGAAAAACCGAAAAATAGCGAAAAAGCCGAAAATAATCGAGTGCTAGGGGTTGATTTCGGAAGATTTGTTTTTGTAGTTTCAGAAAGACCCAAATGAGGTCAGATTTATCACGTTTGCATAATTTGTATTGAGGGTAGTTTTTCAGTGGTAGGGGTTGATATTGGAAGATTTGTTTTATAGTTTGGAGAGCCCTACATGAGCCCTCAATTCAATATTTAATTAAGTCAATACTTGTCTGGTTTTCACATCTCAGCTCAATGTTAAGCCAGGGTAACCCCTGTTTTTTTTGTTAAGATTCTAAAACATTGCTAAATCTACGCAGATCTTAAAAAAATCATTTTTTCAAAAATATGAGGGAATGTAAACATAGCCCCCTATTCTCAAAAACAGAATTTTTTACCCTTTTAACCGTTGCTAAAACCTAATCGACACTTTAGAACTTTAAAGGAAAACTCAGGACTTTAATTTTTTTTGAAATTTTGAATAGTGATCACAGGGATTAATGTTAGGAATTAAATTTCGAAAATTTGATCTGATTTGCTAAGTGTACGAGTATAGTTTTCGTTTTTGAGTGTTTGGAATGGATGTTCAGAAATTTGTTTGTGAGCATTGTGAAGCCCGAAGTTGATGTTCCCTTTCTCCCGTTAAATTTATTTTATTTTAGGGATAGCTTTTCAATCTTTCCATTATTAGGGGTTGTTTTAAGAAAATGTTTTTTGAGTGTTTCATAGAGCTAAACAATAACCCAAATTTTGGACGTATTTTTTCTGTTACTAAATCTGCAATTTCAGTTTAGAGGTAGATTTTGAGTGATAGGGGTTGGTTTTAGAAAATGTGTTTGGTAGTTTTAGAGAGCCCTCAATAAGCACTTAAATATGGTATGGGCGGATTTACAACGTTTGCATAATTTTTACTAAGGGTAGTTTTCGAGTGGTAGGGGTTAATTTTGGAAATTTGATTTCGTGGTTTTGAAGAGCCTTAAATGAGCCCTTAATTATGAAATAGGTCATAACTCGATTCAATGTTATTTTCACGTGTGGTTACGTCAGCTTAACATTAAGCCAGCGTAACCCCTGTTTTTTTTTAACCGGAGCATTAAATTTTGGAAAATAGCATTAAATTATCCCTGAATGAGACCTTAATTATGATATTGGGTATTTAAACCTGCTATGCGATATTATCGGTCTCTACGCGAACTAACCAATATGGCCACATTTAGCGTTGTAAATACACGAAAATACACGCAAAAACATCACAGAAACATAAACGGTCTCCGTTTTAATAAATAATAATTGTTGTGAGAAGTTGCTCTGATCAGTATAATATATCTCTGAATTGATGATTATTTGCCTCAGACATGGAATTGGCACTTCGACATCGAAAATCAACCAGTTTCGCTGTTTGTTGCGTTAGTATATGGTTGTAACTTCAAAGTGAATAAAAGCTTCAACTTAAGTTTTCATGAAGTGCTAAAGCTTGGAAGTGAAAAAATCAAAAAGCAGAACTTGATTGGAAAAATTGAAGAGGTAGGTAAACACAGTGAGTGGATGAGAAAATTAAATACCCGAGTAAAAATACTTTGGTGCGGCAAAACATACGGTATCAAGTCCCGGATGGATCCGGCAAAGGGCCTTGGTAAAGTGCGGCTTATGAGGCTATCCCGCACATTGTAAATATATTGTACAGAAGTGCAACACAAGTATCTCTAATGCACAGATGAAGTGCGGGATTAGTATTTTTAGTACAAGTATCTCTAATGTACAGATGAAGTGAGGGATTAGTATTGTTAGCACAAGTATCTCTAATGTACGGAAGAAGTGCGGCAGTACTCAATTTAGCTTTTAACAGAAGTATGGTATAAAACTTCAGCTACATAAGTAAAAAATTCCGCAACACATTTCAAGCTTCGTAATTAGTAATTAAATTTTTAATATCTTGAACTCATCAGGCACTTGACTTAGTCCGTGGCTGATGATGACGCACCGGGGTTTCCGAGACAAAGTTAAATATAATAATAATAATATAATTGTAGAGAATGTGTTACAGAACGTACTGAGCCACTGTTTATTAACATTGGCTTAAACTAGGTATTATTTATTGAATAGGTTGTTTCATGATTTACAATAACAGCATTTTTTAATGACATATTATCCGCTCTTGAGATTAGTGAATAAGAAATGTTGTTTAAATACTTTATTCCTAAGGAAATTGAAAAAACATAAATAATATTTTAAATATTACAGCGACCTTGACTTACTGAGTCCGCTTCTAACCTTCTCCCAATCAGTGACTGCATCTATAAATATACGGCTTTTTTAATAAAATAAAAAAATTTGGACTTCATAAAAATTGGTTTCTCTATGGTGAAAATTGTTATTTTCAAAAATTATTCCTCATTCAGCATAAATAAACGAATTTAATTACGACGTACAGGCGCGTTCCATCAATTTCATAGCTTTCAAAAAACTAATTCAATAAATTTGATATTTAATTGAAGGTTATTGATCACGAAAATTCGTGATTAGTAGCCAATTCAACGATGTGAGCTATTTATCACGAAATTTCAGGATAAATAGCTGACACAGTAATCTAGGCTATTTGTACCGAAAATTTTCATGTTTCAGAGCAATTAAAAATATTTACTGGAATTAAATAAGTCCTTTTTTTCTTTGCACATGCTTCGCATGTCCGTTATTCGTTATTTAGGATGTGTCTATTCATCCATCTTTTCAGGACCACTAGACCACACAAGGTAGAACGGCTATTCGTCCAGATTTTTAGGTCGACTAGGCACTAAACTAAAGTGAAGTAGATATTCGTCCAGCTTTATTTCACGACTTCGCAACTAATACTGTGAGAATAAAATAATGATGATTACAATCAATATACTATATGTCCAAAATCTTCGATTGATGTGTTGTGCGTTATTGGGGATCTCCGCGTTATTGTCAGTTATTATGGCAAGTTAGAGCATCAGAGGTGATGTTTGCATAGCGGTTATCTCTATGCAAACAAGTAAAAATATATAATATAAAAAAATAATGAATGTTCAACCGAAAAAATGAATTTTTAACAAAGTGGTTCCACTTTTAGCCAAGAAGCTAGATTTTCAACCAAAAAAGATCAATTCTCAAAAAAGAATTCAATAGTCGATATTTCAAACAAAAATTATTTTAATTTCAAAATTGAAACGAATTTTCAAGAAAATAGTTGGACGCACAAATGAGAAAGAAAATTCATTAAGTCAATGCTCTATTTGGCCTTAAGGAATACATTCTCATCATAATATTCGCGCATCTTGCTCGATCATCTTTGCTCACCGTATAGTATATACAAAATAAATGGTTGAAGAGACGATTGAAAGAATATCTTGATGATTTACGATTAGTCCGATAAAGAAACGTTTAACGGCAATTTCATTCGACTTTTTAAAAGCACAAATTCGACTCTTTTGACTCTTTCTCTTATCTAGCGTCGTTTTGCTCAAAAATAAAAATAAAAATATTCCAATACAATTTCCTATACTCAATAAACAAACTATGCCTTCTACTGAAAAATATTCGGATGAAATCTTACAGGTCTCCATCAAAGCAACAAATTTTATATCTTGACGCTTTTTCGTCTCTCGCATATTTAGCTCAAAATTTTAATTTTCGATTTTTCAAAGAAAATTCAAAAAGTTCTTAGGCTTTCAAGAGCATGGTTTTTCTTCTTTAAGCTTTTCTCATATCGTGCATTGTTTGGCTTTAAATATAGATTTCCGTCTGTTTTTTTTAAATTTTGCAAATTCTATAGCTCTGATAATTTTCTGTTTATCTAAAAAAGTCAATGCAATAAATTATTCGACTTCCCGAGTACTAAGAACAACCGTACATATAATTTTTAAATATTGAAAAAAGGGTTTTAAGATTTCGAAAATATTCTAGCTTTCTGAATTTTCATCCAAAATGGCTGGCTAACAAACTTGACCTTTAGTTTTCAACACTCAAAGAGTGTACTCGTACTACAGGCGAATCCAATAGATTAATTCTTTCAAAACTTATCGTGCTTACAGGTAGACATACATTCATACATACAGACAGACCCATTCGTAAAAACCTGTTTTTCGGGTTCAGAGGGTCTCAAAACGTGGATATTTGACAAATACGGGGGAGGGACGGTCAAATTTCACACAAATCTAATACCGTCTCTGATGACAATATGAAAATCTCCCGTGATTTTGATTCTCAGGAAATTTTTATTTCCTTGCTCGAATACTTAAAAGATGTCAAACAATTTTAAAATAAGTTCAACAAATTTGCTTGCTTGGAAATGTTCCTTGCAATTATTGTTAAGTGACTTCCGACTCCAAAAGTATAATCAAGAAATCTCACTTGAGTTGCTTTTTAGGAAATGTCGATTTCAACGTTTGAGTGCTCAGGGGATTTTCAAGCAACCCCCAAATATAATGAATTTGTTAAATTTTTTAAAAATCGTATGTCGAAGCAGTATATGTATCTGTAATGTAAAAATAACTGTACGAATAATGAAATATTTCAGAAACGCTGGTCGAGATTAGGAATTACTTTACAATTCGCATACATTATTTAGAAGCATATAGTTTTATTGAATACTACATTGTATACTAGATTTGATTGAATATAAGCATAGAACTCCGAGGCAAAATTTCGAAAATTTAACAAATCCATAACTTTTCTTGAGATTGGGAATTTTGTAAAAACAAGATCATAAGTTTCTTATATTTTCGAGACATTATATGTCGAAACCTTATATGAATCTCCTATCTGTACATGATCACGATGTCATTAAAGCAATAAACTTATTATGCGAGAGTTTTTTCGCATACGGAACAAAATTTAGTAATAGCTTTCATACTATATATTCATAGCTTTGTTGACATCGTTTTTATGGGCGGATGAGTCAACTTCATTCTAAATATCTTTCTGAGTATATTTAAATAAATACATAAACCCATTCTCAAGTAATTTTAATAAAGCTTTTTCTTATGACTGCATTGAATAACCTTTTGGGAACTCATCAACGCTTTCTACCGTAGCTAAATGAAAGTGGCAAATTATCATTAAAAAGTAATAGGCAGCGTCTATGCATACCAAAAAAAATTGAATTATTATGAAAAAATGTTCAGAGTAAAGTATTTTAAAAATCATAAAAAATGAAAACGTTTCTAGTACGAAACATTAGAAGTTAGACAGATTGGAACATTATTCGAAACTGAAAAATTTGTTAATAACCAAGAATTGTGATATGAATTTAAAAATTTTTGAACGTTTATCTCAAAAATTTCAATTATTTAAAGTAAATTTCAATCTTTAAAGAATGAGCAATTTTCAAAATCCTAATTTTACTTTTCAAAATTCAACCATTTCAAGTTTTAATTGTAAAATTAGAACCTATGAAAGGAAAAAATTGAAAATATAACGGTCGACGTGAAAATTCAGAGCACTTAAATTGTAACCATTCAAAGTTCAAGAAATTATTTAATTACTGAAGTAACAATTTCAGATACTTGAATTTTCACCTATTTTGATTGTAAGTAACACAGTTTCTAACTTTTCAATTCCAATTCGTTTCATTTTCGACACTTCATTTAGAATTGTTATTCATCCTTTAAATCTTACAATGGAATATTTCATAATTTTAAACGATTTATTTCTTCAAATCTACAACTGAAAGTTGGACAATTTTGAGACATTACATTGAAAATTGAAAATTAAAAAAAAGGAATACGGAACCACATCGCTATGATTCCAATTCTCAAAATATCGCAAGGTTAAGCCTCTTGAATCAAAATTGTTTTTTTTTAAATTGGGTTTGAAATATTCAATATTTAGAAACATTTTCCAATTAAAAAAAAAAACAATAAATTTTCTATGCCTAGTTCTACAATCTTCTTATTTTTGAGGCTTGATTTTCACAAGTTATTTTCATAATGTCTCATCTTTTTCAAAATATTCTGGAGACATTTAACTGAAAATTGTGTAGTGACAAATCCTTCAAACTGAAAATTTTGTAAGTATCAAGTCTTCCAATCTGACATACTACCATTTCGAAGACTTTAAAAGGCCAGACAATTTTGATCGTTTGAAATTGAAACCAAACAACTTAGAATAATTTAATCGAAACTTTTAGATATAAGATTAAATATCAAGGCTTTCTGTATGAAATTTCGCAATTTTAAAAGATTTGATAGTGGGATTGATATGACATTTCTAATTAATTAAATTCTGAATATTCCCGTAATCTAAACTTGAAAAAACTGCATTAAAAAACTCGATTAAAGCATATTGGTCAAGGACAAAATCCTTTTTTAACTTTTAACCAAAAATAGAAAAAGAAGTCGACAACAGGTGAAAAACAACAGCAGCTCAGTTTATTCCTTCCTGATAAGATTTTACTGTCCTCGTCGGTAGGGACTGAGAATTTTATAAAAACAAGTTCCTAATTTTCTTATACATTCGAAACTTCGTATGTTGAAACCTTATATGTATCTATAATTTAAATATAACAAAAATATTAATAAAAATTCTTAGCAACGCAGAAGGAGATCAAGAATTACATTCTAGCTCGCTTATATTATGTAGAGGCATATATAGTTTTATTGTATACTACATTTTATTGGAAAAATTTACAGTACCTCACGCAGCATTTCTAAAAATAATCAAATTCTTAGCTTCTGCAGAGATTGGGAATTTTTTGAAAACAATTTAATGAATTTCTTGAATTTTTAAAACGCCGTATGTCAAAACCGTTTACGCATCTATAATATAAATATAATAATAATTTTCAAAAAACGCTGGAAGAGTATAAAAATATTTTCTAATTCGCATAATTTTTTCAGAGAAAGATAGTTTGTATTATTTACTCGACTTTATTGAATATACGCACGGACCGCCGAAGCAGCGAATCTTAAAATTATCAAGCTCACGACATCAGTAGAGATTTCAAAGTTCGTAACAACAATGTCATAAATTTCTTGCATTTTTAAAACCTTGAATCGTTAAGTATTTCACTTTGTACCGAAAACGTTCATACAGAACATGTTTAGCACAATAATGAATTCTGCCATAAATTTCATTTATTAAATATTATGAAAGAGAAGATGAACTAGTCATCCCGAAGGTTCAGGAATACTAACCAAACCTATGAGAAGTATTTATCGATTCATAAAAAATTTTGAAACGCTGAGACAATCGTTAAATTAAATTATCGTCTTTGAGTGTTTTCTGGGTCCTGTTCCGTTCCTGCAAAAAGAATCTTCTCATTTCTTCTGATTTAATTTCATCTTCTTTTATTGAATAATCGTTTGTTCATGGAGAGAGACATGCCGCAGGTTGATAAGCAGCAGGGGAGATATGGCGCAAGGGAGACATTGAAGGCCATAGGTTCAAAATTTTTGGCTATCCTTTTTTTTATAAAAAAGGCTTGAGCGCTGACTTCACAAAAAGCTAGCATCGCATGTCTGCAAATTCAAAACTGTTAATTTAATAAACTCAAGTTTCCTTAGAAATCAGGGGCTCATTTATGGCTCTTGATCTATGCGAGGGCCAATCACGAACTCTCTTATTCCTTAAAAAAAACATGCGTAATCTGGTTTTATATGTAAGGGTGGAACCACTGAACTTATATTCGGGAAACCAGTGATAAAATCAGTTGCGGTTTCTAATAAGAATTATGGGCTAATGAATGGCTGGAAACAACCATAAGGCCCAAAATTTTGGCTCCGCAATTTTCAATAAAAAATATCTTGAGCGCTGATTTCACATGAAGTTAACTCCGCCGTACCCGTAACTTCGAAACTGATAAATCAATCGCGAGTGTCGATATGAGAATGTAATCGTCAAAACCACAGGCGTTTTGAGAACAGGCTTCAAATTGGTAAAATTAAAAAACCATTTTCAGTTCCGATTTATGATTATAGTTCTGGAGGAGTTTGAATGACAGTATTGGATTTAAGTTTGTTAATATTGAATACTCATCTGTACATGAACACGATGTTATCAAAGGAATAAATTTATAATTTGAGAATTTTTTCGCATACGAAAAAAATATTTAGTGATACCTTTACATTATATTTGTAGCTTTGTTGACATCGTTTTATGTGCAGATGAGTCAACTTCATTTAAAATATTCTTATGAGTATATTAAAATGAACACTTTAACCTTTTTTTAAGTATTTGTGATAAACTCTTTCTTCCCCGACGTATCGAAATTTCGGTGCACGTAGCCACGTCCAAAATAATAATATAAATAATTGCTGTTTACTTTAAATAGCTCTGAAGTTTGAGTGAATAGTCTATTTAACTACAAAAATCTGGGAAATTGAAAAAACCAAGAATCCGACGATCAAATTTGGTCAACAGACTTTTGATTGTCTCCAATTATATTGAAGACACCAAAATAAAAAAAAGAGGAAAAAAAGAAGGCAACCTACAAATCCTCCACCTTAGGTTTTGGATTTTCCCTTATTTTTCTTTGTATATTGGACTCTAAAAAAGAATCTAAATTTTTATTTATCATGAATTTCATTTCCTCAATTTTGAATAGTCTATTGTGTTTTCTATTATGAAATTTAAATTATACTGTCAGAAGTGAAAATGTTATATAGAGAATTCTGATTATAGAGTTGATCTTCAAGACTTCAGAAAAATAATTAAATAGCATTATCAGTATACTACTCCAACCGGAAAAAGGTTTTGAATGATAGAGGATATCATTGTTGCATCTAAAAACAAAAACTATTTTTTGGGCTTTTTCCATTGGTAAACATTTTTTTAGGACATTATAATAAGCGAAAAACTGAAACTTTCACACCTGAAAAATATGTCAATTTAAGTATTGAATACTGAACTACAAAATCGAAAAACATCATAACTTTTCTAAACTTAAAGTATCTGAAATTGAAATCAAGACACTTTCAATTTAACAATTTATTGAACTCTTAATAAAGTAAAATTAGAAATTAGAAGCCCTCTACTTGTCAACTACTATCTATTTCGGTGAATTGTAACTGTTAATACCAATTAATATTTTTTTTCACCTACATGTGCGATAGAGTTTTTTATAACCTTTTCAATGATTACCAGCTTTCTTTAAACAAATAAGCATGCGACCTTCTAAAATTTGGATCAACAAGAAATTATACTTTTTTGGTACTCAGTGTTCTTTTTTCTTTTTTTTCTGGAAAAAAAGGCTTAGGTTTTTCACTTCAAATGCCTTTGTGGTCAAAAATGGACATATATAATTAAACAAATTTTTCAACATCAGGAGTGTAAAAGATTTATCGAACAATAAATAATAATTTATAATTTCCAATGGATAGAGTTTGAAGTAAAAAATATATATATACATTGCATGATTTCGAATTAAAAACATTCCAAATCAAACAATTTTAGATTAGGTGAAATTTTGAAAAAAGACAATATTCCAAGTGGAATTGAAAGGAATTGTATATAACTTGTAACTTGTATAGAAAATATATAACTTATATTAATTTTAAATAAAAGTATTCAAAATCAAACAACTTCATTTTGAATTGGCGAATTTCGGAACTGAAGGATTTCAGATTCAAATTTCGAAAACAAGATAGTGGAAAGACGTTCAAAATTGAACAACTTTCGATTAGAATTTTGAACATTGGATCATTTGAAATTCTGAGGAATTGAAATTGTATTGTTTCCATTTAAAAACGTTCAAAATTGATTGATTGAAAATTGCAAAATTTTGAATAAAAATAACTTTCAATTCAAACCGAATAAAATTTTGAGAATTGAAATTCTAGAATTAAAAATTTGTATTACATGAAACAATTATATTTTAACATTAAAATTGATGAGACAAATATTTTTGATCAAAAAATAGACTGACCGACATTATCATCGTTCAAAAGAAAAAATTTTCATTTACAAGCTTTTAAAATTAAATTTTCATAAAAAAACGTTCTGTATAAAGTAATTTTAGATGGGAAACATTGAAAATAAAAACAATTTTATTACAAACCGTTGAAAATTGAATGAATTCGGACATCATTCAAAACTGAAAAATTTTTTAATTACTAAGAATTGTGATATTGAAAGTTTTTTCTACTAAAACTTTAGAAAATTTTAGTTATTTGAAGTAAATTTGAATCGCTGAAAATAAGCAATTTTTAAATTGCTAGTTATACTTTCCAAATTTAACCAATCCAATTTCTATTACAAAATTAAAACTTATGACAGGGAAAAATTGAAAATACAGCGACCAACGTGAAAATTCAGAATTCTGAAATTGTGACTATTCAAAATTGAAGAAATTATTCAATTACTGAAGAGTCAACTTCAGATAGTTTTTTTTTTCTATTTTGATTGTTAATAACACAATTTTCAACTTTTTTATTTCAAAACGTTTAATTTTTAACACTTAGTTCAGAATTATTACTCATTCTTAAAATGTTCCAATCAAATATTAGTCAATTTTAAATGATTCATTTTCTAAAATTCTTCAACTAAGAATCGGATAATTTTAAGATATTACATTGGAAATTGAAAATTGAAAAAAGAATACAAGACCAGATCGCTGTGACTCCAATTTTTGAAGTACCACAATTTTAAGCCTCCCAATCCATTTTTTTTTTGAGTGGAGTATGAAATATTTAATATTTTTGAACATTTGCAATCTTCAATATGGAATATTTAAATCAAAACTATTGAATATAAAATCGACCATCGAGGCTTCTAATATGAAGCTTTGCAATTTTGGAAGATTTGATAGGTATGATAGGTATGTGTCCCAAAAACAATATTTTGACTTCATAAATTATCAAAAACTATTACCTACTTCAGAATTGGACACTATTTCGAAGTAAAACATTCAAAATTGTATTGAATTGTGAAATTTGAAATTGAAAACCGCCGAAAATTGAGAAATTTCAAAACAAATATTTTTGTATTTAAGCTTCTGAAGTAAAAAAATATTTAGTTCCAAGGTCTCAAAGATTAAACTGTTTTAGAATTTTGCATACAAAACTATAATTTTAAATTGAAATACTAAAAGTTGTTAAAATTATGATTATTATTAATAGGGATCATTTCATGAAGTATCAAGTGACATTCAAAGTGATTGGATAGATTTTGTTACTAAAGATGTGCTTTCTGTCCCGAAAAAAAATCACTATCATTTTCCCCGTTTAAAATTGCAGATTGTAAAATATTGTAAACCTCTAAGGTTTAATTATTCTAAAAATGTTGAAAATGATATGCTTTCCAATTGAAAATTTTCGAAATTAATGAATTGAAACTTGAAGCATTAAAAATTTAACATTCAGAAACTTCGTTTAAAAACAAATTTAGAAATTGGAGCATTCATATCAAGATTTGCTATAGTGAATCGTCGCCAAGTAAAAACCTCGAATATTTTATCTCGAACTATTTATGCTTTTAGCCCCTTTTGCGTGTATCTCAGCCAATTCTTTATCAATTTTCATAAAATCTTCTCAAATTAATGAAAACGTGCTTAAAAGTAACTTCTGTGTATACACATTATTCATTTTTCGGGAACTGGACATAACAAATTCAGAAAACATGAAAAAGGTATCCAGGGGTATTTTTTACGAAACTTTGATTCATTAATTATTCCTAGAGATATTGCACTTTTTATGCTCAAAATCGGAATTTTAATCATTTCAGTCGATCTGTAGCCTGCAATATTCAATCGATTCGTCTAAAAATTTCACGATAAATTGACTCAATGAGGATCCAGGGTAATTTCCCAAAAACTTTTCATTCATTATTTGTTTCTAAAGGTATTTCACTTTTTAATTCTAAAATTCGTTATTTCAGTTATTTGTTACTTGTAGATGCCCAAGAAATCTGGATATACTTACCGAACTTTCGGTTCAATTAACCACAGCCAATTCATAATGGCAAAAAGACAAAGTAATTTAAAGTTATGATTTTTCCCAAAATGAATAACTGAATTTATCGATTTATAAAATTATGTGAATTAAAAGAAGAGCTCCTTGTTCATATGAACGACTTCTGTCATCATTAGCTGGATGCTAATACAAATAAATGCAAAATTAATTGCAAACTTGAATTTCATAAAATCCTAGATTACTTCTCAGAAGACAAAGTGAGCCATTTTTAATTGAAATCTGAATATTACCGTAATCTAAACTTGGAAAAAATTGCATTAAAAAAAAACTCGATAAAAACCGATTATTCGAGGGCAAAATCCATTTTTTTCTTTAACTAAATATAAAAAAATTCGAAAACAGGTGAAAAACAACAGCAGCTAAGTCAATTCTTATCTGATAAGATTTTGTTGTCCTCGTCGGTTTCACAGCGGGATTTGAGTATGCATGATTGCATTGTCATGTGCATAATTTTTTTTCCACATCGCCATTTCTCACAGTTTTATGGATTTTTATGCTGAATTTTGAATACAAGTAGATCACGTCTAAATCTCGACTGAAATTAACTAACAGGCAATCCGATAAAATAAAATTGGACTGTAATCAGAAGAATGGTAATTTGACAATGGATGAATTCCAGGCCATAGTCAAAAATGAAATTTAAACTTTCCCATCAATTTTTTTGGCTTACGGGGTGTCATGAGATACTAAAAAATTCCAATAGATTCAAATCAATTTAAGGGATTTCGAAAGGATTAAACGCGTTTAGGAAATTTTCCAAGGAATTCAGGACATTCGGCCGAATTTTAAATAGCTTCATGGTATTCAATGAAATTTACAAATTTTTGGTTCATCGCGTGTACCTAAAAAAAAGTGTTTTCTACACTAATTTTGGTTCGCTGAATAAGAAAATGGCACTCATCTATTTTTTAGAAAGAGCGTTTTCGAGATATTTGCAAAAAACATGTTTTGTGGCTTTTTTTCAGTTACTGGCAGAAATCAAGAGAACGGTTGATCCAACTAACATGAACTGTATATCATTCAGAAGGTATGTTCTTCTTTCTGACGATATACTTTCCTGGTACATTTTTCGTGTAAACTAGTGTTATATATCAACTGAACTTAATCTCGAGTTACTTCCAAGTATTTCAAAGAACTGGAAAGGATTTTCAATGATCTTATGTTTTTTAGAAGATTGCGAGGTAATTAATACATTTTCTTCAATAAATTATTAGTTTGCGACTATTGAATTAGTAAGCATTTCGAGTAATCGAATTAGTAATTTTCTACTAATACATATTAGCTCACTCTTTTTAGGATAAGAGTCAAACAATAAATAACTGTAATTTACTAATTTGGTGATTGTGAATTCTCTTTTGTTAAAGTTCCTTCGGCTTTAACGAATATATTCTGAACACGTGTCTCGCGCTTCGCACCTGTACAATTTTTTTTTCAAAATTTTTTGGCAGGAGGCATAGTTAGTTTTTCGAATATGGAAGATGGCATTGCAATATTTTAAATTTAATTCTTGATCCTAACTATGCGAGATACGAAAAAAAGTCGATGAACAGAATTGTTGGTATTAGAAAGAACAAATATTCTTCATCTTTCATTTTTTTATAGGATAAATAGTTTTTTTTAATCGTGAAAAATACTGTTTAGAAATCATAAATTCAATTTTTTTTTGATAAAAAACGTGAGACATAAAAAAATATTACAGCGAAAAATTATTAGCCTCAAAAACATCTAAAAATATTCCAGTGACCACTTTTTATAGAGGCAGTTTTCTTTTTGATCGTGACAAATAAATACTGTTGGCAAAATTGATTGGAAGTGGTCAAAAGTGGTCAATGGAAAATTGGTAGATCTTTCTAAGACCAATAATTTTTCTTTGAAATACTTTTTTGAATCTTACATTTTTTGGCGCGAAAATCGAACCTATGATTTTTCAAAAGACCCTTTTTAAATATTTGAAGAAAAATAAATTGTTTTAATTACAAAAGTTATTAGAAAGGTACAGAAATGTATGCATAAAATCGAGCCCGAATATTATGATGAGAATGTATTCCTTAAGTCCGATAGAACCCTGAGTAAATAAATTTCCTTTTTCATTCGAAATTTGAAAATAATTCAGGTTATTTGTACATGAAGAACATATAACACCGAGCGTGAAGCACGACGACCGAATGGCGTGCCTTAAGCGCGCTCAAACTTGCGAGCGGTGCGCGACGAGAATGTGACAGCTAAGCGGGCACATTTTTTAAATTAATTATGTTTATCACTTGAAAATTCAGATTAGTGTATTCATTAAAAAAATGTTTTCATTTAATAACAGTAAGGTCTAATTAATTGATAGGACATCGGTTTTAGGTGGAAAATTTTGCCGTTATAAATTTTATTGTATATTGTGTCGCTTCCCCATAAATCTAGTTTTTTATTTGTAATAGCATTTTTTCACAGCTAAAATCAAATATTCCCATCTCATAAAAAAATGTCTAATGACAAAATTTTAGACCCCTGTTCAGTGAGTGATTTTATCATTAAACATTTCGTGGAATCTTGTGTTGTTTTTGTTTTTAAATTTGAACTTTATATTTTTAATATATTATCTTTCACGATTAAAACAAAAACTATGCATGTTTGAAAAAAAATCGTTTGAAAAAAAATTTGTGAATCTTTTTGAGGTAAATAATTTCGTTCGCCAACATTTCTTTCCTATCTCGTATAGTTTTCCTGGAAAGCGGAATTAAATATTTTTAATAATATTTTTCCCGAATTAAACAAAAACTATGCGCCTCAACAAAAAAATAGTCTTAGGCAAATTTGTGGATCCTTCAAACATGGACAATTTTTCATTCTAACATTTTTCGTATCTCGTACAGTCCTTCTGAAAAGGGGAATTTTTTATTATTATTAACATTTTTCACGATTAAAACATTACCTGCAAGCCTCGTCAAAAAAACAGGCTCAAGTGACCCAAAATTTCGCAAACTGAATTGTTTCCTGTGTAAATGGAATAAAACAATTTCAAATTGAAATGTTTTAATTTTCACTATATTATTCTCAACAATTATTCAAAGTACCTCTTATATAAATTCCCTCACTTTAGCAAGTTTTTGTTTTTCAAAATCCCTAATTTTTCTCTGATCAATAAGATTCTCTGACTTTTTGTAGATTTCCATATTTTTGATGACCTGCCACACCTATCTTTCAAAATCGACGGAAAATTCTGAATTAGTTAAATATTCACAAAATGACGACGATTTTTTTCTGAAAATTTAGGAAGCCTATGATTACAAAAAACCTTTTATTATATTTTTTCTCGCATTTCTCGTTTCATAAGCAAGATATCTTATGAATTTTATGCGGGTCAAACCATTTCTGGGTCCAGGATAATTTTTTGGTTAAAAATTCAATTTTGAAAATTTGCTCTCAAACGATGCAAGATATGATTAATGAGAAACAGGGTTTCCGTTTCTTCCCCAAAAAAAGTGGGGAAAATCGATTCTATGAAAAAAGATTCCTCTTCCCGAAATGGTTTAGTCCACATAAAACTCACGAGATGTGTTCCCTATAAACAAGATAAATTCACCAATCAATTGGAAAACAATATAATTGTTGGTTTTTTGTTAGAAAGGACTTACATTTTCCAGAAAATCTCCGCCATTTCATTGATTTTGTACTGTTTTCAAATTTTCCGGGGGATTTAAAAAAAGACAGTATATCTCACGACAGTCTGGAAAGAAAATTTGAATATCTAAATTATGTGAAAAGTGATCAAAGTTTAAGGAAAAGATTCGTAATTTTTTAATCTGTGACTTGAAGTGTGTAAAAACTGCCTAATAAAAACTTTTTAAGTTGCTCGAACTGTTCTTCGGAACCTTTGACAAATCTTGTTGCCAGAAATTTTTGTCTTTATTCTGTGCATAAATGAAGCTCATCATTTTTATTAAAATTTCAGCTCTGCTTGCTCTACTGTGTGTGCTAACAAAATTATAATTGATGTAATTCTCTCATTTCAAAAAGTTGCATTACAAAAATGTTGTCTACAAATTCAAAAAAATTTAGGAAAATGCATATTTCCATCTTGTATTCAGAGTTAAATAATTATGTTTACAAAAACGAATAAAAAACATATAAAATTAATATATTTTTTCTCATATACAGGTTTACAAAATCAGACGTAATCTAGCGGAGTAGAGCTGGAGGTTATTCCATGTATCAATAGTAGCATGAAAATTTTGTCGTAAGATTTTGGGATATTTTAATGCATATGTTCACTTCAGACAAAAAATGGTGAATTTTTTCCGGATAAAATTGTCATATACTCGTACATGTCTTAAGTTATGTAATAAGACAAGACAAATTATATAAATTTTTTTATTTTTACCAATTTATTTCCCATTAAATTTGAATATTGAAAAACCCAGTCCCTTCTGTTTATAATTTCATATATTATAACAAGGCCTTAGAAAACAGTAAAAATAATTTCTTTTCTCTACAGTATCTTTCACTGAATTTAAATGTTTACGAAAATTAACCTGGTGATGTTTTATGAATGTTCGAATTAAAGAAAATAATGAAGTGTTGAAATAAATTTATGATTTTTTAAATTTCATGCTTAACAATTCTTTGGCAAAAAATACTAGGTTCAGTAGTAAATTTGAGATTTCCTCATTCTCAGAACGTCAGGAAGTTGAAAATTAAATACATTTGTATTTTGAATTCCTGCATCAATGCTGCGAGCCACAGGCGCACATTCAATGACGCCATGATAGAAGTTTGCCGTCTGTCTGCCGCATGGTCATTTGTCCATAAAACATAAAAATCTTTAATATTTGACTGATTATTTACTTAATGTTTAAGTGTAGATGCATACAGCGAATATAAAAATATATAATGAGTCTATAGAAGTGAAGGCATCCAATTTTTGAGCGCTGAAAAATAGTAGTGACATTGTGCAAGAGTAAATGTCTCAACATGAGTTTGAAGAGCTTTACGAGCTTTGAGTGCGCTAATGTAAGAAATTTAGTTGTTTAAATAATGTTCGAATGTCAAGGATCCGGACGTGATATGGAAATTCTACGTATGATTTACAGGGCATTCATCTTACTGCATACTATTCGGAATTGTTTGCAGACCCACTTGTACGAGATCTACTTAAACCAGATCAGATTTACATATTATTATTAGATAATGTTTAACAGTATTACGATCTAGTCTTCTTTAAGTGAACAAATAGCCCCATTAAAGCCTCGCAGGGAGCCATCTTTTGAGTTGGGTTGTGTAAGGGCGACCCCCACTGGAACACTACTAGAAAGTCTAGTAGGTTCTATATCGACAAAAGCGTTACGTTACAGATGCGGTTCCGACTAGTTTCCGCCACTAGATCCCGACTAGAAATAGTTTAAATTCATCAGAGCCCTACTAGAACCCTTTCGAAATTTTTTACGGGCATTTTTTTACGGTTCAAGACATGGCGGTAGATTTGAAAGTGTACAGTCTAAAAGCTGTCTGTCATTTGAGAAAATTATAAGCAATGTAACAATTCTGCTGTTCGTCGTTGCAGAATCGATAATAAGTTTATTGAATAAGGGAAAACCATAGAAAAACTTTCATGCTGTTTTACTGAGAATTTAAAATAGCTAATTTCTGTCTTACTGACATTATACATTTTTAAATTATCAGTTTTAAATGATAATTCATCTATAGCTTTCATTATTATGTCTTTGATCATGTCGTGTCTCTTAAAAAATTTGTAATAGAAAAAAAAGTATTCCGACTAGTGTCCGGTCGGTTCCCAACCGGTTCCTGACCATGACACCGAACCAGGTATGGACCGGCTGGGATCCGACCAGAAACTTTCCGGTAGTAGGGCCAACTGGGGCAACTTCTGCACAAATGCCCAACGGGTTTTTGCGTCTCTGCACTTTAAAAATCATAAAATTATGTCGGGTGTCTGTCTGTCTCTGTATGTTTGTCTAACTGGTAACTTGAATAGTGTAGTCAAGCTAAGCTTTCCATGGTTTGACAAATCCAATCAGTCTTTTATATACTTTTTAGGATCCCTAAATGAGGGTCAAGTTTGTTAGTTAGGTTAATGCTACAAAAATGAAAGGTTTAGAGCATTTTTGAAATACAAGACAAAATTTTTCAAGAGCTTCAAGCATGTTTTTTTTCTGGCAGATATGATGCAAAATCTTACAAATTCTCTTCATGATATTTTTTAATTCGACGGAAATTCGCCGGACTAGAGCAATATCATGCCTTTGCCGAAACGAAGCTAAGAAGGTGCCTATTTAGAAATGAAATTTTGCTACACGTACTTTAGTTGCTGCAACGGTGGTATTTAGAGAGAAAGATCATTTTATAAACGATTTTCTCCTTCCTATTTCTCCATTATGTGGCACAAAACGCACTTAGTCAATAAGGAAGCTCATAAATTCCACCCTTATCCGAATATTGAATTTATATACAACTACAGCAATGTCGTGAAAATGTTGCTCATCAGTTCAACGTGTTTGCTCCTAGCGTTCGAGGTATAAGTTGTGACTTCACTACTTCTGATTGTTTACAAATCCCTCCAATTTAAATCTCTGCGAATGGTCGAAATGATTGGAAACATGATGTTGAAATTCATCATCCTAGAGGATCGACTTGACCATCCTGGACAGTTCAGCATGACTGACCCTTTTCTTTGAATTTCTACCAACTTTCTTCTTTAATATTAAATAATTGACACAGATTCCAACTTATAATATTCACATCAATTAAATGATTTATTAATACACTGGATAGATCGAGTTAGGTGGAGAAACATATTATTACATGATTTACATAACTTAGTATAGTTTTTCATTATTCTTTGAGCTGCGTTTGTTGAAATGTTCCGGTTGTCGTTCTTACACGTCCAGAAATAATCCAGGAATACCATGCTATCCTTGATATCTTGCAGAACGTGCCCTCCGCCATTTTTAAAGTTTTCCTTGTGCAGAAGGATAATGTGCAGGCCAATGTGGAGGATAATATGGAGGATCATGTGGAGGATAATTTGGAGGATAATGTGGAGGATAATTTGGAGGATAATTTGGAGGATAATGTGGAGAATACATTGGAGGATAATTTGGAGGATAAAGTGGAGGATTAGGTGGATAACCTATTGGCGGATAATGTGGTACTGGTGCGAATCCCCAGTGACCATCTGAAAAAAACAATAAGAAAATTATGAATAAGTGATCTTAAACAACGCTTTATACTGGCGCCAAGCCTTCAGGAACAGGTCGGACAAGGTGCTTTCATTTAGGTTAAACTTTATTTAATTATTAAATAATTTATCATTACTTACCAACAGATTTCAGCAAAACCATCAAGGTTAAAACGAGAGTGCAAAGTAGAAAAATCTTCATTTTCCCAAGTAGAGGAGATTGATTCTTGAGAAATTTCGCGAGAAGTCTAACTTCTGATGAATTCTAAATGAATGTGTGTCTGTATATATACCGGCCACTATCTTATTTTTTTCCAAAGAAAGGTGAACATTTTTATGGGCAAACTAAAAAATGAATAAATTTTTTGTTTACGGAAACTCTTATCTTGAAAAAATATTTCATCCCGTTCGCGTATCGAGTAATCTTCATATATATACATAGCTCGACTGTAAACGTGTTATTTCGCATTTGTCCATTCCCGGTCGTCAAATATTATTTTCAGTTTATTAAAAAAATAGTTTCTTGTGAATAGCAGTTAACACAATAGCTTTCCTTATTTCCTTTATCGTTTTAAAAATTATGTTCTAAACTAAAATATAGGTTATCACATTTTTCACTAAAATTAGAGAAATAGCAATAGTTTAAATCATAATTTGCAATATTGCGTTCGATCAATTTCAAACTACGCATGTTTTACACTTCAAATTACAGAATTTTCCGACGAATAGATAGAAGGAATGTATTTTTCCGATTGAGAGGAAAAATTGTCTATATGAAGTCCTGATTTTTTAAATTGGAAATGTGGAAAGTCTATATTCACAAAAAACTCACGCTTATATATTTTTTTGATTTCTCGTTTCATACAAAAATATCTTGTGAGTTTTATGCGAGCTAAGCCACTCCCGGGACCAGGAAGCAACAAAAGTCTCTGACTTTTCATCGATTTCCGGATTTTTCATGACCTGCCGCCCCTCCCTTTCGAAATCTACCGAAAAATTTAAGAATAGTTAAAAATTTACAAAATGGCGGCGACTTTTTTTTAAATTCAGAAATTCTATAATTAGAAAGAATCAACACTTATATTTTTTGTTGAATTTCTCGTTTCATAAGCAAGATATCTTGTGAGTTTCATGCGAGCTAAAAGATTTCTGGGTCCAGGATAAATAAAAAAAAAATTAATTAATAAATTTTTCTCGTGAATAATGCAAGATATCATATTCAAGCAACAGGTTCAACTTTTTTCCGATGAAAATATGAAAAACGAATTTCTGAAAAAAAAAATTCCTTTCCCCGAGATTGTTTAGTCCGCATAATACTTGCAGGACGTGTTGCTTATAATTGAACAAATTAACAGCGGCTACCCTGCCAAAAAATATAAAGCAGGTGATTTTTGACAGGACAAAGCGATAAAAGAGAATGAGAATGAAAAGAAGGAGATTGGGATGCTTTTATTTTATTATTAGATAATAAGAATGGTGATATTGATGCCGTAATTGTCTCTTTAGTCATCCTATTCGGCCTTTGGTTTAACAGTTACCCATCCATATGTAATACGACGTTTGTTTCCAAAAAAATTCTGTCTTAATTCTAGGCATGACTGAAGTTGATTATATTTAGCAAAATTTTAGCTCTGCTCTCACTACGGTGTATCAAAAATTATTAATTATGGAATAGAAAAAGTTTTGTTTCCGTAAATATCGACTTGACAAAAAGTTTAGTGCAGTCTATAGTTTCAAGCTGAATTTGCCGCCAACTTTATTCTGCTTGTCATTTTTCGGATTATAAGTAATTTTGACTACAACTTCCAGAAAAATAATCATGTTTCTGTCAGTAAATGTCTCAGTCCAAAAAATATCATTACAATCATTTCGTTTACAAATTCAGAAAAATTCAGTACAATCAATATTTTTATCACCATTTTTACTCCGAATCATCATTTCTATAAAAAAAAACTCAAAAACCCTACACAATTATTCATTTATTTTGATTTGTAAAGATGTTTACAGAATTACACGTAATCTTGTTCTGTAGAGCTGAAGGTTACTCCGCGATCTAGCACTACGAAAATTTTGTCGTAAAATTTTATGATATTTTAATACATATGTTGACTTTGGTAGAAAAATTTTAGAAGCTTCCTAAGATAAAATTGTCAAAAACGTGTCTCAAATGTTAAAAATAAGTTTATACGTATCAAACTTCGTGGTAGTGACTCGCCGCCAAATAAAAAACCGTAAATATATTTTCCCGAACGAATGCTCCTTTTCCTGCCTGCAGCAACAGTTTGAGAAAACATCAAAAATATATGATTTTTAGTATTTCAGTATTGATCAGGTCTGCATCCCACACCTTTTAACCGATTTCAGTCAGATGAATCTCTAATGCTTCATTTTCATGAAATTTGAATTCATCGATTAATTCTCAAAATTTTAAATTTTTGATGCAAAATTCATTTCTGAGTATTTTAAGAGACCTGCAGTATTGTCCCATACTGTTCCTGAGAATTCTTAGAAAAAATTCTGTTCACTGAATTCATTAGAATTATATATTATTCTATGTTGTAATATATTATCACTTATATCAACTATCACCTGTTATATGCACCATACGATTGTAATCAGCATCGAATATATTTTACTTAAAATAAGTATTTTGTTTGATCAAAATTTGTATTAAAAAAATGGAAATTTTACTAAAAACATCTGAAATGCAAAAAACGTCGCCAAGATAAAAGTGTTGTCAATATACAATTAACATAGTTTGTAAAATTGAATTTGTCGAGTAGTTCCAGAAGGGATATAACTTTTGAAAATGAATAAATTTATAAAATTATAGAAACTTCAAGAACGCATTAAAAGGAAAAAAATTATGAAAACTAGGCGAAATTTTTCTTCCTTTCATAATTACATAGCATATCTAATTCCGAAGAACTGTGTTGATACTACTGATAATACATTCTACTTAAAGGGTTATATCTACTTGTGCTTGTAAAAATAAGGATATTTTTATAATCGCTTTTAGTCAGGGTGATAAAATCTTATCAGAATACACTACAGCGTATCGATTAGTCTATGTTTCGAGGTAATCGTATAAACTTTTTCAAGAGAAAATCTCGACAACTGGGGGAAATATGGCCGTTGCCCAAAAACACCCTCTTTTATCGGTGAGCACGATAAATCTGAAACTGCTTATCTAAAATCAAAAAACTGAAAAGATTCTGTCAGTATACTTC
>JAUMHM010000078.1:13638492-13657881 GCA_032362435.1 Melikaiella ostensackeni
GGACCGGACTCGCTCGTAGCAACACAGATTCCGATCTCTGTGCTCACTGCGCACTACCCGATCAGGGTCCCGAAGGGACTGGTCCTTGATCCCGCACGGCAGACACCACCTCGGCAGAGCTAGCTTACATCAGCCACACCACCTTGCGGGCGAGCAAAGCACCGTTCGGCGGCGGAGCACTCCCAGTGAGCTGCCACGCGGAACCGATCACGAACGCGGGTTGCTTCTTAGTGCGACCCAGGCCGGTGAGCCCCCCAGTCCCTGCATAACGCAGAGTAAGGGCGTTCCAAGAAACCCCCCCGGAGTGCTACCCGAACCGCATGGCGAGAGCCAGAATTAACGGGGTCCCATGCAGCCAGAGGCCTGCACCTGCCCCAGGCGTTCCAAAAACGTCTTCCTGGAGTATTGCCACCAACCACGTGGCGAGAGTCCGAATTAACGGGATCCCACGCAGTCGGCGGCCATCATCCGTCCCAGGCCCCATGCCACTCCACCACGACAAGGTCTTGCAACCCCTAGGAGAGGAGAATAAGTTAGATTAGATATTAAGATAATTAAGTATTGAGCGATATAAAACGGTTGTAATAAGAAGTAAAGGAACGGAGGTCATGAATGGATAAATGACGATATTTGATACTTTGTTTAAATAATTTTTGATTGTTCACGTAATTTCTTTCCCAAAAATATCGCGAATTGTTGGTATTGCCTGATTGATATGCTGATACGTGGCCCAATAGTAAAAGATATCATTCATCTCCTTATTAGGAGCTCCAAATTAAGGGTACCAAATTTAAACCTGAAGATGGACGACAAAAATTGACTAAGATGAGTTATTGTTACTGAAATTTTCTTGGTGGTTAAGCGTATCATCTAGAAGTCATCTAAAAAAATTCAGCTTGATTAGATTTAATTCTGTGTTGAACTCCTTCGTTGTCTGGCCTATAACGTGAAGTACATTTCCTTATTGTGGGTTAGGATGAAAGCAAGAATCAGAAGACTATTTATTATTTCACGCCCCAGTTGATGGTGAGGGTAGTAATGTAAAATATATCTTCTGGGAATTGATGAATTATATTCTAAGTACTTGCGATCCCGGCGAAAGAATCATTCTACTAGTAGATATCAATGGCTGGATTGATGTTCGACGCGAAGGTACGGACAGGATACTTGGTCTTTTCGGAGAACCGAAAGCGAATGGTAAAAGGGAGAAATCGATAAGCTTATGCTTAAAAAAAGGCTTCTTTATTACAATTACTTGGTTCAGACAAAATGACCCATATCTATGCTTGGTGCAGATGTGAAAGACACAGTATGATTGACTTTTTTGTAGCGATTTATTTATAAGCCGAGAATCAGCTTATTAAACAAGGGTCTTTTGGAAAGCGCCTTCTTCGATTTCGCACGATCAATTTGTCCGTCAATTAATTCGCCGGGGCTGAAAGGATTACAATTAATAATCATCCTCGTCGAGGGGATACCGGGAATACTTGCACGCGAGTAAAACACTGTAAGAAAATATTATTATAAGGCTGGTTCTGGGTATTAGAATAAAACCGCAAAAAATAGTTCCATGTCAATTCGATGCACGATGAATAACATCTTATTAGTACTTTCTGGGCCTAAAACAAGATTGAAGTGACAATCAAATGACGTGATGGTTTTCTTGTTTCTTCTGAGTATGAATGTCACGATCTTTTAAGTTTTATTAAAACAGTACCCGGCTGTACATAATTTTCGTTTGCCAGTGCGTATATCATTTATCAATCTGAAGTTATAATATTAAAACATACACATACACAGCATACAGGTATTGGTTTCAAAGTAGAACGCTCGAAAAATAGTCCTCAGTGTAACAAAAACTCTAGTTTTTACAGTGAAGGTCGATTGTAGGAAGAGGTTAGGCACACAGGATCCCCTAACCACAGATTTATTAACCATATTGCATGCATTTTTCATCAAAAAAATATTGCCGTGGAAGTCGCCTCATTATTCAAGTTCTTTGCCTCGACATTATTTTAGATAATAAAGGTTTTTTGCCTCGAACACATTTTCGTCAGATTTACTGAAGTGTATTAAATTCCCTTTAGATGCAAATAAAAGTATATTTCATCTGAGACATATTGCTTGAAAATTGTCTGGAAAATTCTGATTCACCACTGAGGCTCAAGTTTAAGATTAAAATTCTCTCATACCACAGCCAAGAGCCAACCTTGAGATTAAGTCATCAAGTTTGAAAGAACTCCCATGGGTTAAGATTAGGTCTTATGAAGTTCAGCTTATTGTCAAGTTTCCTTCAAAATTCTGAAGGTATACTTTCGAATAATTAATAGGTAAGGTATTAAATCTGCTGAAAATTGACTTGTATTCACAGTAAAGATTATAATTTTCGTAGGTATAAGTAAACTCGGTCGGGCCTCGCCGCCAAATATCGAGGCTAGAATCGGCCGGAAGTACTTCTCTGAAAGTATCGCGTTCCTTATGGTCTACAAGGCTCGTTTGATAAGTTTGGTAAAAAAGCAAGTCAACTTTTTTTTTTTAAGTTTGTCTTTATTTCTCAAAATAGTCTTCTTCGTGGGCTACACACTTAGTCCAGCGAGATCCCAATTTTCTCATTCCTTCAGAAAAGTTAAATTTCTCGAGGTCTGCAAAATTTGCATCTACGGCATCGATCACTTTTTTATTACACGAGAATCTCTTCCCACCGAGCCAGGTCTTCAAGTGGGGGAATAGAAAGAAGTTGCACAGAGCAAAATCTGGAGAATAGGGTGGATGAGGAATCAAGTCGAAGTCCAGTTCGTGTATTTTTGCCATTGCGATTGCGGAGGTGTGAGCCGGTGCGTTGTCGTAATGAAATAGCACTTTTTTGTGCGGCAATTGTGACCGTTTTGTTTGTATTTCGGCTTTCAAATGGTCCAATAATTATGCATAGTACGTTCCTGTTATAGTTTCACCCAGCTCCAAGTAATCAATAAGGATAATTCTTTGGGCTTTCCAAAATACTGTGACCATTACCTTCCCAGCTGACAAAACAGTCTTGGCCTTTTTTGGCGCACTTTCACCAGGAAGTACCCACTGCTTTGACTGCTGATTTGTCTCGGGTGTATAGTGTTGGACCCAGGTTTCGTCCACAGTCACGAATCGACGCAAAAAGTCCTGCGGATTCCGATTAAACTTCGCCGAACCTTGATTCATCGATATTTCATAACCATATAATGAATTTCTTCCACCGTATCCGATAAGATGCCACGTTGATTGGGCTTCCGGAGCGCGCTTCATCTTCAGTTATGGTTTGACCACGTTCAGATTCGTTCATCCAAAAATAAACGATTTTCAACGAAGGAAGAGACTCCCCGCGAAGTTCTTCTAATATGGCTTGGATCTTCGCAGCCGTCAAATTTTTTTAATAAAAATGGTTTATCACTGCACGGAACTCTTCTTTCTTCATTTTTTAGAAAACTACTGACACGCTCATTTCAAACGTATTCCAAACACAATTTAAGCGTCGGTTTTGACTAAAGCTTAGTAGAGGTTAGTTTGAAGAGTGCTATTGCTTCGCCATAAACTATAAAGTTCGTTTAGGCGCCATCTAGCGAAAAATTTACCTTATTAAAAGACCTCGTATATACACAGAAAACTTCAGGCTTTCTCACCCACGATCTTTGCATCGTAATTTCTGCGTCTGTATTGAACATAAAAAATATTTTAAAACGGTTAATGAAAGGTAAAGAGTAAGCTTTCGGTGGCTGTGAATATAATAATGATTTATGCAAGTTATATAGTTTTAAGGCTATTGTGAAAGTTTGTGCGAGGTGCGACTTCACTACGATTCTGCTTGTTTCTCTAATTCTTTTTTTTATTGCAAGGTTTATAGAGTGCTGTGTTTAGTTCTCTGCCTTCCTCTGGCCGCTTTCTCGCTATGGGGGAGGGGGTTCGGTAGGTTATGGGCAACCAACTTTCTTCATAACTTTGATCCCTATTCTTTCTTTTGTTGGTTGTGTTGATGTGAATGTTTCTATCTTGCTTCATTGGTTACGCGTTACCCATAGCTTGTCCAGCCATTATATAGTGTTTTCTTTCTGATACATTCGTTTTCGCTATAAAAAAATTTTCAAAAATTTTTAACAACTAGAGATATGTAAAAAACTAAATTTTTGTGTTATTGATGTAGGTGATGTACTGACAGTTCTCTTTCTGAACAATTTTGGTATTTTCCAAAAATTCTCAAATTAAAATTTTCAAAAATTTGCAATATCTCGAAATCGGCTGGAGATGCGTAAAAAATAACGAAGTTTTGGGGTTATTGAGAGAGGGGATTTACTCACAGCCCTCTTTCTGGAAAAATTAGCAAAACTTCAAAAATTCACGAAATTAAAATTTTCAAAAATTTGAAAAAAATGGAGAACGGCTAGAGATACGTTCAAAGTAACAAAATGTTAGGATTATTAAGAAAGGGATATACTACAGGTACATCTGTATTCTAAACAATTTTTTTTCTGAACAGTGCAAGAAATTTTCAAAAATTGTAAAATTGAAATTGTCAAATATTTAAAATATCTCGAAAATGATTAAGGATACGTGAAAAATAACAAAGTTTGAGATTATAAAAAAGGGGATGTACTCTTAGTCCTCTCAATAATAAATAAAAGGTAATGCATGTTTTATATTTGAATATTTGAATATTTATTGTCAAGTAAACGAAGAGAAAATCCAGAACAAAAATACATACATATTAGTTTATTTAGTGTGTAATTGCTTATATAACGTAAAATGATAATTGATGTGTTGAAAATTCTGTGCAAAAAATGGCTGTTATATGGGTACTTAAAAATGATTAATTAACAGCTCTAAATTTGTGAAGAATGTGAAAAAGTAGAATCAAACATGCATTCGGAAACTCCATTTCACTCTAATATTTGATAACACAAGAAATAAATATTAAGTATATTAAGTATAGTAAATGTGTCATTACAAACATTTATCGAAAGTGCACATTTGGCGGGCCAGTCTGTATATGGACAATAAATTACAACTAATGCACTTTTTGATCAATAAATCAAATAAATACAATAATGACGTAAATAACATTTAAGCACAAACTTTAATAGTAACAAGTGGATCACGAAGATTCACGAACTATTTGTTTTAAAGCAACTTGCTTCAAAATTATATTGCAATTCATTACGTATATTATTATCCTTCAATCCCTCTACTTTGTCTTCAATTTGATATTTACGTTCTGTCATTAACAATTTCTGATTCTTCCTCTTTCATCATCCACTATAAAAGACAGGCCCGCCGAATGTGTGTTTTCAATAAATGTTTGTAATGACACATTTACTATACTTAATATTTAAAAAATTATATTTATTTTTCAAGTGTGTAATTTATTTGTTTAGCGTAAATATGTATTTCTAAAAATTTTGCAGTATTTTTAAATGTCTGTATTTATGAACACTATTTGGCGTTGCCAATTGATTTCAAAGCATTCGCATCTGAAGCTTTATTGTCCATAATCAACGTATTTTTTAAAATTTGTTTTGTTCAATGATGTTGCAACACAACGAGGGTACTGACATATTTTTCAATTTATGAATACTATTTGGCAATGCCTATTGATTTCAAAGCATTCGCACGTGAAACATTGTTGCTATCCATAATTGAATTTTTTTGTTCATGAATGACGTTGTACGGACATTGTAATATTCCGAGAATATTCACGTATTCTCGAAATTCTTGAGCCCTAAATAATTATATGGTTTTAAATTCTGCATAGATATAGGATCGCGTTTGTCCGATATTCCGTCGATTTTTTTCCTTTTTCTCTTCCCTCTTCCTTTTTTTTTGCTCACCGTTCCACACGAGCGATTTGTGGTTCGATTAGGAGCGACGAATCGTTTTATTTGTTATTCTTTCCGATTCCAAACGATCGTCGAAGTATTTTAGGATCCTAATTTGAAGTTAAAAGTACCTGAAATTTCGGATAGCTATAGAAATGTTGAGATTTTTGGATTATTTTACTGTGAAAATAATATGAAGAAATGTATTTGGAATTTTGAAAATAAATAGTGATGCAAGTACAAAAAGAAACGGAATCATAGGTCTATTGAAACCTAAAGCAGAGAGAAAAATGAAAAGTTTAAAAAGAAACGGTGGAAAACAAAAGAAAATCCCAGGGACAAAAGTGAATGAGGGAGGAGAAAATATGTGAAATAAATAAGAGGCGAGAAATAGAGAGCAAACGGAAAAAGGCCAAAAGGAGAAAATCATAGAAAATTGTAGAAATTCACGGAAAGTATCCGGATGAGTCTGCGCGATATCGGATCCCGACGATGGGGTCGGCGAAGACAAGAAAGGGGTAAGAAAGAATTTCATGGCTGAGATGAGAACGAGATTTATCGGATTTTCGAAATATAACCTCCCTTTCATCCAGTTGGTTTCAAATAGTTTCAAATGGGCACTTAGAAATTCTTTATCTTATAATGTATGATTCTCATTTGGAGAGTTTACAAATTCATAGGATTATAAATAATGCTTATGGGCATATGTCTAGAACCTTTCACTCTTACGTCCCTCAAAAATATTTGAGTAATTTTAGTAAATTAAAAAGAAATTTTTACAATCTCTAAAGTAGAAAAATATAGGTCAGTTACATAAGATTCTTTGATTTAATGTTACAACTTTGGTGTGCCGAACCATAACATTTACCTGAATGATGACGACGATAGTCTCTTTATACGATTTTTGACAACTCAATAAAGTCAAAAACTTTTTATTTTGAGAATTTCAAAAAATCTCCCAATAATTTCTGAAATTATGATATAACCTTCCTTTCATCGAGTTAATTTCAGATGGTTTTAAATGGGCATTTGGTGAGATTTAAAATTTATAGGATTATAAAAAATGCTTATGACTAGCGATGGGCAATTCTCGAAAAAAACGGAAATCTATTCTCAAAAATCGATGCCCAACATTGACGATTCGATTTTCCGACTAATAGATCTTAATTAATCGATCTTAAATAATCGATTCTTAAAACGAATAAAAAATTACTTATTTTGAATGAATAATAACAAATAATTTATTTTTAAAACTTTCTAATTCTTTGAAATTTCTAACAAGCCCGCGAAATCTCTGGAAATCTTGCGAAATTTGTTTAAATGTTTGACATTCCGTGAAAATTCTTGAGAATTGTGGAATCTCTGGAAATCCTTTGAAATATTCGGAAATTTCACAAATATCCTTTAAATACATCAAAATATTGTCCCATCGTTTGAAATATTTGGAAATTTCACGACATTTGCTGAAATCCATCGAAATCTTGTAAAATTTCGTAAAATCCTTTGAAATCCCTTGAAATTCAATAATATACCTTAAAATCAATCAAGATCTTGTAAATTAGTCTAAAATTCTTTAAAACCCTTTAAAATCTTTGAAATTCCTCTAAAATCTTTGAAATCTTTGAAATCTCTGGATAACCTTTGAAATATTTGGAAATCTGACGAAATCCTTTGATATCAAATTTCTTGAAATCCATCAAAATCTTGTAAGATTCCATAAAATCCTTTAAAATCCTTGAGAATCTTTTAAGAACCGTAAAAATCTCTTAAAGTCACTTGTAATCCCGTAAGATCCTTTGCAATGTTTCGAAATCTCTCTAGTAAAGTTGGAAATCCTTCTAATCTCTTGAAATTTTTCGAAATCCCGTGAAAAATTCTAAAGAAAATATTTGGAGACCTTACGAAATCCCTTGAAATCGTAAAAAAATTTCTTGAGAACCTCCCAGGATCTTTTAAAATCCTTAAAAGTCGCCTGTAATCCCGTCCAATCCTTTGAAATGTTTGGAAATCTTTCTAGAAAAATTGGAAATCTTTCGAAATTTCTTGAAACCCATAAAAATGTCCAAAAATTTCTTGAAATCCATTAAAATTTTTTAAAACCTCGCAAAATCATTTGAAATCCTTCAGAATTTTGTAATAAGTCCTTTGTAATCCCGTGAAATTCTCTGAAATCTTTGGAAATCTTTTTAGAAAAATTGGAAATCCTAATTTCCTAAATAAAATCTCAGTTTTTCAAGTTATAATGTATTGTAGTATGATTTACTAATTACAATATTTATTACATTATTCAATTTATTTTTTCTCGTTTGTCTCAGGTAAGTTTCTGTTATTACTAATGGATATCAAGAATTTACGAGGGATCGGTAAGAATAATTTTTTTTCCAAAAGTTTATATGTAAATTTGATTTATCTCTCTTTGAATTTGGAAGTTTTGAAGATACAAGGTTACTTAAATTGTTTAAATAATTTTAGAGATCTAAACCCCTCAAATTCTTACTTGAATGAAAGAAATACAGCCTATACTTTATTTTTACCGTAATTATTCGAATAAAAAAAATAATTTGCTTTTGCTTTAATTTAAGAATAGGCCCCATGCTTATGTGAAAAATTAATTGAATAAATATTTTAGTGTTTACTACTCGTTTGAAAGTCTGGCCTATTTTTTGCTACTATTTTAAGGCACAGTATTTATGTATACTTAATTTATTACTACCTATTTAAATTACTGCTGGTTCTCACTACTGAAAGTATGTACTTTTAAATATTGAAATTATAGTAGCTTTTCATTAAAATCACAATGGGCACGTGGGTCGTCTTTAAAATGACGTCCTATAAGGACCTGGTACCCAGGACGTTCTCAGGAACTCGCCAAGACGACCATGTTTTCTGTGTCCACTGATGGGATGTTAGTAATACCTATTATAATTTCAATATTGAGCAGTACTACCTTCGGTAGTATAAGAACCGGTAATTTTAATTGTAAAAATTGCTAGTTTAAATAGTAAGGACTACTATTTTAAATAGTGAAACTAACTAATTTTAATAGTAAAAATTACTACTTCAAGTAGTGAGAACGACTAGTTCAATTGTAAGACTTACTAATTTAATATTAAGATTTACTACTTGAAGTAGTAAGACTCACTTCTTGGAGTAGTAAGTACAACTACCTGAAAATGGTATCTACCATCGAAAGTTGCCGCGACAAGTAAAGTAGTAAGGACAACTACTATCAATCTTGCGAATTAAATAGTAGCCCCAACCACTTTAATATCAGTGACATATATTACAAACTAAAGTAGTTGGCCCTACTAATTCATCAGTTGTCCCAACCAACTATTTTTTTCAGTGTACTTTTACTACTTTTTTGAAAGTCATAAAGTAATGCTTATGAAAAGAAATGGAGATTCTAGAAGTTTAAATTTAAATCGAATTCTTGTTCTTGTTTTAACAGAAGTACATAAGTTTATTACCTGAAATGGAAGGTGACTTCCAAGTTTTCCTTTCAATATTCTCTCTATTCTAAAATTGTTACTTTACTCGTATTATTCAAAATAAATTTGTTCACGGAAGGATTTCGGAGCGGAATCGTGTATAAAAATTCGTCCTAATCTTTGCCAAAAGGTAAAATTCACACGATAGTTAATCTACAAAAAGGTCGCCCGATTAAGTTTAATCCTCGCTTAAGTAATGAGATCAAAGAAGGAGAAAACGAAGAACGAGATTAAAGTCTCTAATCTTTCTCACTTCATCCGATCTGAATAAACAGTAATTCCCGTCTGTACGAATTTCTTCGGGGTTTTCCTTCTCTTAAGGCAAAACCGTTAAGTCGCTGAAAAAACGCAAACCGCGAATAATTCGTATTTAAAGTGTTCATTTGGAAAGGAGGCTCAATTCAAATTAGACCCTCAATCGCGTCGAATTGAATTTATCATGCCAGATATGGTTGATTCCGATTATTTTTTTGCTTCATATTATTGAATACCGTTCGATATGTCCTGGAAAAAAGAGAGAGATTTAATCAGGTAAACTTTTTATGTATTTGAACTCTGAGAAAAGATCATTCCAACAAAAAAGATAGAATTGGGAACGCAAATTAATTCGATTCTCTTATAAATTTATTTTCGTTTTAAATTTATTCTCATCAGCATTGAAAACGATGCTACTTACACATTTTGATAAAAAGAGTTTAAATATTTCAGATAAAGTATGACCTATATTATTATTTCAACTGAAGTTGGAATCTCTGAGAGAAATAGTTTCTCAAGAAGAGCAGCATTGATTGTGGTCGATTGCCAATACGAATGAAAAGCATACTATGGCGAAAATAAAGTGAAGATTCCCAACTTCGAAATGGACATCAATAACGAAAGTTGTGAACAGAAGGCTGACTTTTTGAAATTGGTAAACTTTTCCGATATCTTGCAATAGGTCGATTCAATGCTTGGTGATACTTTTCTTGTCTACCGTCATTGGATAAGAAAAATGACTTCTTGTCTAAAAAACTGGTATTATACGTAGAAACTAAGGAAGGCTTTAAAAAAGATTTATTGAAGTAGTAGAACAAACCTTATTTAGTCAGACATTGTACTATTCTTCATCTCAATCTACTGAAACTCTATGTTTTCTTGAGTACGTTGCTTTAAAGTTTAAACAATAGATAACAATTAAATTATCAATTAATACATAAAAATTCTTTTTTTTTTCAATTTGACTTTCTTTCCATATGGAAGTCAAACCAGAAAATACAAGATGACGCTCTTATACAGAGAAAACTGAAGTTAAAATGTGTTGCGGATGAATTTTGAAACTGTTAAAAATTGAACTGATTTCGGCGCAAGTTTCACCGAGATCAGGAGAATAATTCTGACGTCATCTAACGACGTCACACTGGAGTGAACAAATTGGGGTATAACATAGAATCAGTAACAAAAAACACAAATAAAACATTGTTCTTGTTCATAAGTCTCCTCCGAAAGAGATTAGACTATTGTAGACGCACTAGAACTTATTTTGCACCACTTAACGAGAGGCAACTGATAGCTGGGAATCGGCATTTTGATCCAGTTTAATGAAGTAAAATGACGGCAGATAGCGCTGGCATCGCAATTCTCGCTACTTTTCGAATAAAAATTGAGGCGAAAGCAGACGGAAGACTACCCAGGGAAGTTTAAAGTCATGAAATTATCTCCGCTTCATGTGAAGTTTAATCGGTAAGGTTAATTTTTGTTGCAGCGAATCTTTCACCTGGAATCGATGTAAAATTTATTTTTTGACTTTTCTGTATCACGATGAAGAACTGATTTCTAGGCTAATAATAAATTTGTTTTTCTTTCTTGATTTAACCATGCCAGTTGAACGTAAACTGAGATAAGATGTATTAACATGGTTTTGTTGATTGATGTCGGAGGATGAAAGCTTGGTGTGGTGCAGTCAAACTAACCTACACCAAGTAGGGAATTAACCGTTGCACTCGCAAACCAAGAAGCATCAGCAGGAAACGTGTGGCTTGTTCACCTTCGATTATACTAGACGCTCTTGTTCGTACGTGACCGATCGTGCAACCCGAGTTTAGGTGAGGCTAAGTTCACACGAAGAGGGACTGGGACTGGGACGTGCATCGCGGAAGTCGATGCGGCGAGAGGTGGATTCGATTGGATGAGAACCGACTTCTTCTTCTTCTTCTTGAAGCTGCTCCTCGGACGACAGATTCGACGCGGATGTAAGGAGGTTAGGCTAGGTCAACCGAAACGGTCCGAAGAGCTTATACACAAGTCAAGGCGAAAGAACCTTCCGGGCGAACGAGAAGAATGACTTTGGAGGTTATGTATGAGCCCGAGAAACGTGAGAGAAATATTACATTCCGGGGCAGCGCGATTCGTATAGTAGAGCGCGGATCGTACAAGGAAAAGCACACTTTTTATAAAGGAAGGTGGTAACCGCGGTGAGGCAAATCGTTGCTCCAGAATGCAAGCAAGAACTCCCTTATCCAGTTCACCATGAAAAAGCCGCCACATTTGTCACAGTTTCAAGTCATAGGTCAGTTACGCCCTCTTTTCTACATTATCTAAAAAATACCTATAGAAACCACTCGTTTTTAAAGATCGTCTACAGAGACTATAATCATGACCATCCTACAAGAAAATGTCGCCGTCCGACACACCAAAGTTGGAACATCAAAGGAAAAAGTCGTCACAGTTGTTTCAAGTCATAGGTCAGTTGGGCCCTCTTTTCTACTTTATCCAGAAAATCCCTTTAGAAATGACACGTTTTTAAAAATCTCGAGGCGCTATGATCATGATTATCTTACAGAAAAATGTCGCGGTCTAACACCAAAGTTGTAACATCAAATCAGAGAATCTCATCTAATTGACTTATATTTTTCTACTTTGGCTATCATAAAAATTAGCAGGGTGGCATAAAATACACATGCTCCGTAAACATAAGCCACTATTTCATTAATTATATCAATCTTACGTCGGTTATCAACTAAAATGTACTTTTTCGAAAGCTCCGATTTTTAACAGTGTTTATGTTTATACTTCAACATTTAAAATACTCAAAGGTTAAGTAGAACTCATATACCGTGTACTTGAGAAGGGCTACCGATGTCTAGCCGAAACTTTGATAATGATGAACTGAGTGATCTCTCAGTATAATGTCATAAGAATTTTACACCAATATTCTACTACTTTTTACCGTGATCGACACCAAGAATATCATTAATATATCTTAGTACAAGGAAATTGGAGAAATTAGTTAAGAGTTATAAAGTCTATTTACTCAATCCAGTGATTGGCTCACTTCTTAAGTCCCTAAAATATCATTGATTAATAAAACTCCGACATAACCCTACTTGAAATCCCACTGCTTTTCACACCTCGACAAATACGTAATTCAATCGAAAGAATGGGCTGATCATTTGCATCTCTACAGAATGCCTAATTATAAAACCAATCTTGAGTTTAAATGGAAAACTTTAATAGAATTCTACTTCGCTTCTGAATAAAGTCCAAGCTGTAAGAATGAGATAACTTCGGCACCGGTGACTTATTGTTAGGAACTAAAGAAAAATTAAGGGAGAAAAGTCGAAAAAATGTTTGCCTGTGCGGTAGTTTGTTCTGAATTGTAAAGAAAGAAATGATAAAAGTTGAAAAGAAAATGTTAATTAAGGACAAAAAAGGATTTTGTCCGTTGAAACAAAGAATAAGAGATTGATCATATGAAAGTGGGTTATATTAGTAAAATAAAAATCCGTTTAGAAATCACTCGTTGTTAAAAATCGTCTAGAGAGACTATGATCATTATCATACTGCAGGTGAATTTCGCGGTCCGGCCCACCAAAGTTGTAACATCAAATCGAAGAATCTTGTGTGATTGACCTTTATTTTACCACTTTCGAGATTATCCAAATTAATAGAAAGATGTTGAAGAAATTAGTTAAGAGTTATAAAGTCTATTTCGTCTCAATACAATAATTGGTTCGCATTCTAAAGAAAACAATGATAAAAGTTAACAACAAAATGTTAATTAAGAGCAAAAGAATTTTCTCCCTTAAAACAAAGAATAAGAGGTTGATCACATGAAATTGGGAGATATTAGTATTATAAAAATGCCTTTAGAAATCACTTGTTATCAAAAATCGTATAGAGAGACTATGATCATGATCATCGTACAGGTAAATGTCGCTGTCCCGCACACCAAAATCGTAACATCAAATCAAAGAATCGCATGTCATTGACCTACATTTTTTTATTTTGGAGATTATGTAAATTAATATAAGGATATTGAAGAAATTAGATAACAGTTTTGAAGAAAAGAATGATAAAAGTTGAAACAAAATGTTAATTAAGGACAAAAGGATTTCCTTGTCCGTTTATACGAAGAATAAGAGATTGATAATATGAAACTGGAAGATAGTGATATGAAATTGTTAAAGTACAAAATAAAATGTAAGTATGTAGAGTAGACAATACAAAAACTACTTATGGATTTTTTTTTGTTTTTTTTTTTCATTCATAAGTAAGTATTACTCGAAGTATTATAGATGTCCTCAGAGATAAGCTATTCTCAATAATCCGTCTATAGTTGCAATGGCAACGGAAATAATTATTCGGAAATCTTAATGGAAATGCACAAACTTTTTGAAGGTTTACGTTCTTCCAGAAAATTGATACTTGGCTTGTATTATTATATTAATAGACTTTGAGAATATTTGTTTTTATTATCATTATAAGAACCTTTATGTTTACTTTTCCGGCAAAGTAACGCGGGAAAAGTGCGCAAATATTTAAAAAATCAGAAATATTAACGTTTTTGCCATGCATTTGATGAATAGTCGACGTTCATCAAAACCCGATTTTCAAAATTGGAATTTTCTTCAACTAGATAAAATACGTTCCAATTAAAAAAAATGTTGATCAGGTCGATGTTAAAAAAGTACTCTCAGACGTTCCAAAATTCAAAGAATTGAAACTATGATTTATGTCGCAATTTTTGCCAACATTTTGGAACCACAATCGAATTGAACTCTTTAAGTGAGTTGAAAAGAATCCATAAGATATAAGTTGCAAAAAAATTAATTAGAATTTCGCGGTGCCTCAGAAACCAAAGTCTGGTATAAGTTTTTTACTATATTAATTCATAAATTTCCTTATATTTAATTTTTGACTAAGCCACCTTCGACGAATTTATAATTAGTGTACTTACAAATAAGCTATTATTATGTAGCCGCAGGTGACAAATTAACGCAGCACGATCTTAAAATCAATCCCAGATTAGATATTCTTGCCACTCAGCAGGAACAATTTATAATTCTCGCTAATGTCTTTAATGTATAATTATATAAATTACTGTTAATATTTGCTCGCTAATCCCATTCTGGATAAAGAATACGAGGCAAAATGTTCCTTAGGGCAGTATCAGTTGAATAATTTTAAATTGTAGATTTAAAAAACTCAACTATCTCAAACATAAAGCCTTAATATTAAAACAATGAATATAAACTGAATTTTTAGTTTCTTAATAACTTACTTTCAATTGTTTGATTTAGTAATTTTAAATAATTTAAATTAAAATAATTCAACTTTGAAGGATTCATAAAAAAGTGTGCAAATTTCACAATTCTATTTAAAATATTGTCCAGTTTTAAAGGGAGTATTAAATTTTTCTTATTTCAGTGCTTCATTTTTAACTTCTAAAGCTTTATTTCTAAAGTTTTAACGACTAGGAAATGGCCGGATTTCTCTATAGATTTTAGTGTCCTAGTAGGAAATTCGTTCCCCAATTCAAAGCATCAGTGCGATAATATTTCAATAAAAAAAATAACGGTGAATAAAAATAATTGAATAATTCCTTTTTGATCAACTGGAGGAATTCATTATATAGTTTCTTTCATGTTCGAATTTAAAGAACAATATTTCATTCAGGTTGAGTATATTGTCGTTTAAAGCGAGTTTTTTTTGTTCCTGCCATTATATAATACGATTCTGGGACAATAAGAAAGGTAGGATAGATAATTGCTTCTCTGCATAAGGTTGGCCATTCGTAAAGTGTCGAATGGATCACATTAGAGAACCTTAGAAAATGGAAACCCCCCGTGGATCGACTTAATTTGAACGTAGTTTATCGCGATCGCAATTCATCGATATCTTGAGAATATCATCAGAGCAGGCGCGAAACGACGGCGTTAAAGGCTCGAAAAAGGTCATGTTCCAGAGAAGCCTTGTTGAGTGGTCTATTAAGTATTCTTGGTTGTCTTCCATTTCCATTTGTATTCCTTCGAAAATGTAATTTCATAGGTGGAAGTGGTTGGAATATAATTCAAAATTGTGGATTCACTAAACCTAATGACTTCATTGATTAATGAAAGTCAACATCTCTTTTGTTTTCTTATGAACATCCTTAAATTATATATCTTTTGGGCTGAGTGTCTACAATATCAAACTTTGATAATTATGCTAATTTATTTCCATTTGTGAGCACAATACTGAGTAAATCTGAAAGTATCGTTTTTGCTGCAGTGGTATTCAATTGATACGAAAATCTGTATCATGGCAAGGGTCAGTAATTATATTCCTCGAGTCCTGTAAATGCTAAGACCATGTTTTGTTCGCATCAAAACATGATAAATCCATTAGAAATGATTCCTCAATAATTAGACAAATGCTGTATTTCAAAGACACTAGGGATAGAAGAAAAATTTGAATAGAATCATTTAGAGGAAACAATTTAACTGCTTATCCAATAGTATGAAGTTAATGAATCTATCAGAGTGTTTTTGCTGCAACGGCAGTCAATTGATACAAAAATATGTATCAATATAAAAAAATGAAAGGCTGTTACATTCTTGAATCATTCTGCTGCAGGTTAAATTGATACCTTCAGATTTAGTGTGATGGGCTTGGATTTATGCAATTTTTATAGCATGGGTTAATAATCATATTTCTAGAGTTCTGAAAATGCTAAAACCACACTGTTAAAAATGTTTGTAATTTTACAACACTTTACAATACAAAGTGTAATGTAAAATTGCGAGCACCGTATTGTAACGCAAAACTGCAATAAATTCATTGTAAAATCACAATAAAAGTATTGTAATTTCCAAATATATTTTTATTCAGATATAGTGTAAACATTTTATGAATTATTACTGAAGTAACTTGAATGAAAATATCGTGAAATACCATTTGCTTAATATGCTGATTATATCAAGAATTTTCGTTAGTAGACAAATCATTAAGAAATCAAATAAGTTATATACCTAACCTAAAAACAATTCATCATGTAGGAAGTTTTCACCTTTAGAATGCGTTTTTGGGTATTGTTCACCTATACGTCATACTGAATTCTAGTTTTATGTATGATCAAACGCTAAGACCAACGATTTTTTATTTTTAATAAAAATGTCATGGAAACCATATATGCAGGAAACTTTCATTTTTCTCGTAATTCCGTGTACAAAACATGTATTGTAAAATTACATTACGTTTTGGCAATAAACTTCCAATACATTTATTGTGAAATTACAATAGAAATTTTTAACAGTGCATGTTTTGTTCGCATCAAAACATGATGAGTTCATTCGAGATGATTCCTCAATAATTAGACAGATCCTGTATCTTGAAAACACCAGAAAAAGAAGAAAAATTCAAATAGGATCATATAGAGGAAACAGTTTAACTGCTTATCCAATATTATCGAATTATTGAATCCATCACAGTGTCTTTGCTGCAGCGGTAGTCAATTGATACAAAAATTTGTATCAATTTATAGAAACAACAGGCTGTTACATTCTTGGATCATTCTACTGCAGATCAAATGCATACCTTCAGATTCAGTCTGGATTATCTTGGATTTATCTAATTCTTACAGTAAGGGTCAATAATCATATTTCTCGGGTCCTGAAAGTGCTAAAACCATGTTTTCTTCGCATCAAAACACGATGAATTCATTCGAGATCACTCCTCAATAATAGTGTATTTCTAAGACACTAGGGATAGAAGAAGAATTCAAATAGGATCATAGAGAGGATACCATTTAACTGCTTATCCAACGTGATCAAATGATTAAATCTGTCAGAGTGTTTTTGCTGCAACGGTAGTCAATTGATACAAAAATTTGTATTAAAATACAGAAACAACATGCTGTTACATTCTGCTGCAGATCAAATTCATACCTTCAGATTTAGTCTGGATTATCTTGAATTTATCTAATTCTTACAGCAAGGGTCAATCATCATATTCCTAGAGTTCGGAAAATGCTTAAACCATGTTTTCTTCGCATGAAAACATGATGAATTCATTTGAGATCATTCCTCAATTATTATACAGATTCTGTGTCTCAAGGACACGAGAGAAAGAAGAAAAATTCAAATAGGATCATATAGAGGAAACCAGTTAACTGCTTGCTTAATATTATCGAATTATTGAATCCATAAGTGTTTCTGCTGCAAGGATAGTCAATTGATACAAATTGATACAATAAAGAGAAATTCAAATAGGCTCATATAGAGAAAACCATTTAACTGATTATTCAATATTATCGAATTACTGATTCCATCACAGTGTTTTTGCTGGAACGGTAGTCTATTGATACAAAAATCTGTATTAGTATAAAGAACAACATACGCTTACATTCTTTGATCTTTCTGTTGCAGATCAAATTGAAATCTTCAGATTTAGTGTGTGTTTCTAATGGGAAAAAGTTTTAGATTTTACTCTTTCTATTGTGTATCATTTTTCGACAAGTCTGTATAAATTTGTAAAACCTCAACTCACCTAAACCAAGAGGCTGTCGTCTACAATAAGAGGCTCATGACATAGCCCATACAAGTCATGAGAAATGCCGCTGCCGTAAGACTAGGAATGAAATTCGTTCATGAAGTCATGTCCTCATCTAATCTTGCCAACCGCGAAGACATCCTTTGCCCGAAGCGGATCCGCTTTCTGAGTATTCAATTTCTATCGTAACGATCTTGGATCGTTATGATCCGTGAAGATTGAAGAGCCCCTCTCATCAAATCGTAAAGCGTGTAGGTTGAAGAGCACGCGAAGAAAATTGGACAACAATTTTTACAGTACAAAAGTAATTAGTCTACACAGTGCTAAAGTTGATTTTTCTTGTGGCCTTTGCTCTTAAATTATTGAAGTTTGCAATTTGTAGATAGCATAGATAACATAGAAAATTGTAAACACACATCGTTTTGATCTATTATAATTATGGGGTTTCTAGTGATACAAAAGAAAACTAGACAATAATATATCAGATTCGTAAAATTTGATAGCCATAATACTATTGAAAACTTACTCATAGTGTTAAAAATGATTAAATAGTTGTTATAAAAAGACTTCCTATGCAAGTCTCACATAAAGGAAAATTCTTGAGTTTTGTTTACTTAAGGCTTTGGATGATGTTTTTAGCTTTGATTTGTTTTATGTTTTGAAATGTTACTTCACAGACTAAGTTAGTTTTATTAAATTTAGGAATTTGGCCTCTAATGGATTAATTACAATGAGATATGATTTAGTTTGGTTGTAATCGAAGAAATGAGAATGTAACAAGAGATAGCTTTACAGCTCTGTCTACTAAAAAAAACTGCTCCTTTTTTGTAGTTTAAGTGGTGGTTGGATAAAAAAATTAAGTGTACGACCTGTAGAAGGTAGTTTTCGATACCAATTTCTATAAAAACCTTTTTCATATGCAGTTGATAAGTCGAATTGTTGTGATCGCGTATGATGTACATTGTATATTGGATAAAAATGTGTATTCTTTTTTGTAATCGTTGCAGTTCTGATAAACTTATAATATTTTACGAAAATGCATTAACGTTTCGAAAATAAACGTTCTTTATTTCACAACCGCTAAAGCTCTAAAAACCTCTAAAAACCAACTTTAGTAAAATTAGACAACTTGAAGGTTGCTTTGCTGTTCGTACGCATGACTTTCGGTCTCGAAGGAAAACTCGCGAGTTGTATTCCTTATTTTTTCAAAGCGCAAGAGAGAGAGAGAGAGAGAGAGAGAGAGAGAGAGAGAGAGAGAGAGAGAAGAAGATAAG
>JAUMHM010000078.1:13657981-13668542 GCA_032362435.1 Melikaiella ostensackeni
GAGAGAGAGAGAGAGAGAGAGAGAGAGAGAGAGAGAGAGAGAGAGAGAGAGAGAGAGATAAGAACAAAAGAGAGAAAAGGCATTAAACGCGGCGTCCTGCACGTCAACTCCGGGACCACGGATGGAATTCTAAGTCCTCGGTTGAAATTCGTTTCGCTGCCGGAAAAATGCGGAAAATAAGAAACGCGCCGGGCGAAATAGACAGCGGAAATAACGTCGCTGGGCGACGTCGTGCGCACCAAAGATCTCTCTTCTTCCGGTCGGAAGGTAAAGGGGCTTCTCTCAAAAATTTACCGACAGCTGCATATCCTCAGGGTAGAAAACTCACAGAAAAAAACAGAAGTCAATTTTTGTCGTGGGTAATTTTCAAGTGGGTAAAGTTGAATAAAAACAAAAAAAAGATATAATAAGGTTTGGCACGGTAACCATACCCAATTTGGTGGGTACATTTTACAACGTGAAGGTAACTTTTGTTGCGGTTAAAGATTAATCTGAAGTCGGGGTAAAGATTACAGTTCGTTTTTTTTTGTGCTGAAGGCATAGCAACATGAATTCCTTTTTCCCAATTTTAAAATCACTGTTTGCATTCGAAAGTAAACAGTAAGAGGTTGCGAGAAGTTTCTGCTAATTTGCAGTGAATGAAACAACATGAAAGGGTCGGTAGTTGGTAAAGTTAGTAAAGAGAGAAAAAATATCTCGTGTGTTTCTTTTATGACCAAAGAGAAAAGAAAAAAGTCGTTTTAACAATTTGAATTTCATATTAAAATTTTCCAGTCTCTCATCTCTTATGAAGGCATGTTCTACTTTCAGGTTTTTTGCATTCAGAGCACTTTTAAGAGACTTTTTGTGAATAGGTAGGTGGGTTTTAATCGCTGGATTCCTGTTACCGGCATTTATCAACTTGTTGAAAGGGATCTTCCTATTTAATAACTTAGAATCTATTTTTGAGGAATGATACATGAATCCTTCCACATAAATATATAGAAGAGTTGTTACAAGGTCTGGAAGTCCTGGAAAACCCTGAAAAAGTGATCGATTTTTGAGAAAATGACTGAATTTTTTTCATTCGCACCTACCGTAGAATCCACTTAACTGCGAGCGCTGACCCAAATTTCAGAAACCAAGAAATTAAAACGTTTATTCATCCATAAAAAGTAAGAATAATGGGTCAACTTTGCGAATATTATAATATGTTAATAAAAACAATAATTAGAGGATTTATTTAGATGGACAACCTTACCCCGGTCTCTATTATACGATACGAAATTGTGTGAATATATTTTCTATTAAAAAGTAGGAAGCTCTAAATAGATTGCCTGAGTTGGCATGATTAAGAAGGAAACTTTTGATTAACTTTTCTCCCGATTTAATTACTTTGCTGAAAAAAAGGCAATATTCTCTTGCAAGGATGTGAAGTTTAAATAAGTACTGTTGGGATGTTGGTATTCAAAATTGATGAGATGCGCTACCTTCAGTGCCTTTATTGGCAATCGACGGTGATTGATCTTTTACGCTTATCGGAAAAGTGCCAAGAAAGCAAAATGCACCACGTTTATCTAGCTTATAAGCTCGGAGCCAAGACGTTTTTCTGTTTTGAATTTTGTTCTGACACATCAATTTGTTTGTTTAAGGAGAACATTTTTTCTTTAAGTAACTGCTTTTGCAGGGTGGCCGCTGTACCGGGAAATGACCGGGAATTTCTTGTGTTTTTATTAAAAAACGCTTTCACTGGCTTGAAAAGTCGCCAGTTAGAATTATTTAGAATATTTCTGATGCAAAAAAAAATGAAATTATACGCTATTATGCGAAAATTCCAAAATTGTGAGTTATATTTGATTTTGAAATATTATGCGCTTAGCAGAAAGTAAATGTCCTTATGCATAAAATATATTTAGCAATTTTTCATTAGTAGAAAATAAATTATTGATATTTTTCACTCTCACGTTTTCTAATGAGCCTGATACTCAAATCCTAATAACTGTTTCCGCGACAAGCTTTCTAACTATAACGAATCTAATTTGCATGTAAATAGCACCAAGGCGATCTAATCAAGTCGATATAAAAGTTTATGAAGAAATTGATATTCCTAGTTTAATCTTGTGCAGAAGTGATTGTTCCCGTCGTTTATTATGCAATTGATGAAAAGCTATTGCACATGAAGTGTTTATGACGATAATGAGAATGAGCTGGCTTAAATTTACTGTAATTTTTTCCATCGATGACGAGAGAGAATTTTTCTTTCTGGCGGGGCACATTCTTGACTTTTTTTTCTACCTGGCCGAGAGTGACCGAGTTTTTTTATAAATCTTCCGAGCGAGCCTTTCTTTTATTCTGTGTATCTATATCATATCTACAGGGTGGTCGTCAAATTCGCTATCTAAATTTTTCTACATCGATGAACTCTGGATGGAGAAGAGAAAGCGATAGCTGAAAAATAATGAAAAGGTGTAACGAAGCGCTGTGATTTGGACATGGAGAAAACAATGTGGAGAAGGAGGGATTGTGAAATGATGAAAATGGGGTGAATGTGAATCTGAATTTGTAATTTCTATAATGTGAAATTGCGAAGCGTGATTGAAAGGGGATTTAGGAATTGCTATATGCAAATTACGCCAAATGAATCTCGGCTTTATCTGCTCAAGTACTTCAATTTCTAAACTTGGAGATAGATTTCTTATATTTATTTATAACTGAAAGTATCAATTCGATTATATGGATAAGAAATGATTAAAGTGCAACAATCTATGATATTATTGTTTCTTCGTCAAAGACGTATTAAGAATTAGTTTCAAATTTTGATCTAACAAAGCGTAATATGTGTAAACTCGTCATTAGATTGTAAAATATAACCAATTAGATTCTATACTTTTTCCATGAGCTTCCCACAGGAAATGTCTAATAATTCATGATACTCCCGGATTCATAAGTGCAATTACCGGCGGCATCGATTTTATTTCAAAACATGCGACTGATAGAGTCACTTTTTGCATAATGATGCCACTCAACCGTAGGCAGATGATGGATACGCATCTCTTGTGCAATTCTGTTGTTGGTGTAATTGTTAGATGATGTTTGATTTATAAGTAAATAAAATGAACCTTGTGTACTATATACGATTTGAATTATCGAAAAAGCATCACACTGCAATATGCAATTAATCGTTACACGCATTCCTACTTTAGAGTGATGTACTCCATGGCACTGCCATGCCGATTACGTTTTATATCCTCATGCATGCATATGGTCAATGCTAACGGAAATGCAAATCCAATTTACTTTTTAAGCTCATTTTCCTCATCAGAAGACTTAATTTCTAACATTTTATTTTGAAATTCTTTCTAATACTTTTATTTACGCAGTAGCAGTTGTATTAGACATACCCTGTGGGGAACTCATGAAAAAAGTATAGAAACTAATTGGTTATATTCTACAACCTAATGACGATTCTAGCCTTCAATATTGAAGAGAATATTGAAAATTATTCAATTCCTACTTTCAAGAAATTCATTATTATTGGAATGCGTGCTACATTCGCGATTACAATCATGTGTTAAAATTATTTTCTGTAATGCAACCTCTTTTAGGTGGTATTCGCAATTGAATCGTTACTTTGGCGGAAACGCGAGTTAGTTTAGATTTTAGAACGGCTAGCTATCTTTTCCTGACCTAATTTTCCGTGGAGACAATAATTCCCTGGAGATTTTGAGACTATACAGCTCTATCCGCTTTTTACCAAGAGAGAATAATTGCTCTGATTAACCCGCTTTTGCCCAAAAAAGCAATCTTGTAGACGCCTATGCTGAAAGTAATTGTATCTCTTCTGCCAGTGGAGGTATGAAAGTGTTCAAACAAATTTCTTAAAGATCGAAATGAAGTCTACTTTCTCATGAAAATTTTTTGTGTCCGTTTTTTTAATAGTACTTGGGACTCAACATGTTTCAAAGCCAATTTAGACTTCCTGATCAGGGGTAATTTATAGGAAAACTACACTTATAAATAATGAAACCTATATTAATGAAATTCAAATATTACCTGAAAATAAAAATGAAAAATTTAATATCAAATGTTTGGTCAATTTTTCTATTCTCTTATTAATGTCAGGAATCTTCAAGATCGAAATGGAATCTACTTTCTTATTACATTTTTTTTGTACTAAAATAGAAAACTTCAGAAAGTTCAGTGTATCTGTGCATGTAAAACTTTTAAAACCAAATTCAAGATAGATTTCTCGAATGTATTGGTAGTCTCATTAATAGTTTCTTTGTTTCTTTTATCATTAAAATCAAAACATACTTTCTTGTTAATATCAAATATCTTTTTTAGAAAAACTCATGAACCTTGCACTTTATCAATAAATCTTTCTGTAATGCATCCAATCTCAGTTTTTTACTAACTGAATGAAATTCTTTAATACTTTTCTCCGGTCCTCCAATTACATCCATCACATTCCCCAATTTTTTATCAATTTCATTGAATACTAAAAACAGAAAAATCAGAATAGATAAAAAAATTAACTTCCTGCGTAGAAAATCAAAAAATAGTAATCGAATGTTTTGCAACAATTCACCACAGTACTAACTGAACAAACATTTCAATTATGTCAAGAACACAAAATAGATAGTCAAAGCATTTTATTATCCATAAGATTTAATTATTAAAATTACAAATTTTGTTATTTTTTTGAAACATAAAGATAGGAGTCCACTTTTTCAATACAAATTTTTATTTATGAGAAACGGATTCTTCACAGTAAACATTTTTTTCGATTTTAACCGGGAAGAACTTCAGAAATACGAAGTGCAGTGTTCCAAATCCCGCTGTAAACTAACATTGACTTTCAACAAGAGACCTCAGAGAAACCCTCATGTTTTGGGAACACATTTCAAACCACTTGTAGTAGAGGCGATAAAATTATTCAGAAAGTCTTAGCATTGAATGTTCTTTCTTTTTTCCCACTTTTCTTTTTGTTTGTACATTCATTGTAATGTTTTTTCCTATTGAGCCGAAAAAGCGGGTAGTCTCAGAGTCTATTTTTGAGTTGTGAACTTTTTGGGTGTTCTTTTGTAATACAGAAAAAAATTTCCTGAGGAAGTAAATTTTATTTCGATCTTTGAAAAACTTTAAAACAGAGACATTAAGCAAAGATTTATTCCAATCTGCAGGGTTGTCCATGAATACTTAAGATTTCTTTTAATTGAGGTATCCACGATTAACTCAGTTTACAAATATATATATCTATTTTATTTAAATATAGTATCACAAATTCGAGAAAGTCAGTAATTTTTAGAAATGCGTTATGATTTAGAACTATTATCTTTTTCTATTCAGAAAAATGGAATAATCTGAATAGATGGGTTCTAAATCAACCTACAAGATTCAGAAATTAGTCCAAAGACAATAATTAGATAGAAAAATATTTTTTCCTTTAAGTATGAATTTCATGAGGATATCAAGAGTTAAAAACAAAAATCTAGTTTAGAAAATGATGAATGCAGTACTATAAAAATGAAGCGCCAGTAAGGCGAGTAAGGAAGGCTCTTACGACACTAATCCAACGAGTTTGCCTTGAGACACTTTGATTTTACAGCTGACTTTCCTCACAACTGCAACGGACATTCTAGTCTGAAGTCTCCGCCCCTGTCAAGATCCCGTTTCACTCGACTGGTCTTCTTGTCAATCTCACGATGTCACCGCGTCTTTGATTTAGTTCTGAGAGGGTGAGGGTGAGGGTGAAGAAAAGGAAAATGATAAGCGAGGAAAAAGATGCTAGAGGAAAAATGTGATAGTTCATCATAAAAGAAGTATCACTCCTGAACCCTGAACCTCTGAGTCCTTTCAATGCTTCGCTGCTTTTATGGATGACTTTTAGGAAAGAAAAAGTTTATTGTAAAAACAGAAAAGAGCCTCAACTCGTAAACTGAGGGAAACTGCAAATGCTGAGTTTTGACTTCACTCCCCTAAAAGACTCTTTCACCTAAGCACGAGAATTTCGATATTCTTTCATTTTTCAACTTTCTTCTATCTTAATCAATCAACGCTTTTCATTCAAATTATTCTTTGGGTGTTATTCTGCAATTTCCAATTGGAGAACTTTTCTTACATTATCTTAAAACAAGGTGCTCGTTTTCATCCAGAAAACAAATTCCCAGCCATTCAAAAAATAGTTTATGATGAACTTCAGTTGTGAAAAGAGATGGAAAGGGGATAAGATATTTATAGGGGTATTTCTAGGGCTCTTCTAGAGTTGAATTTAACTAAAAACGCATAAATAGGCCATAAATAAATCTTCAAAGGGGGTAGGATACTTATAGGTATATTTCTAGGGATTCCTAAAGTTGGATCAGACAAAAGGGGTATCAATAGGTCATAAATCAGACATAAAAGTTATAAATAGAACTAGAAAGGGGGTATGATACTTTTAGGGGTATTCCTAGGAATTTTCTATTGTTACAGCAGGCCAAAAGGGTGAAATGAGATCGTGCATAGAGCTAAATAGGGTATTGATGGAGATTTTCCAGGATATAAAAAGGGTATAAATAGGTTATAAATAAAGCATAAAGGGGTAGGGAAATTATTGGGGTATTTATGGATATTTTCTGGAGTTTTATCAAACAAATGGGGTATAATATAAGGAAGGGGGGTATTTCTATGAATTTTTTAGAGCTGGATTGGACAAAAAAGGTATAAGTAGGCCATAAATAGCGGCAAAGTAAGTATTTCTAGAATTTTCTGGAGTTGGATTAGGCATAAAGGGTATAAATACGAGTATAAATAGGCTCTAAATAGATCTAGAAAGGGGTATGATATTTATAGGGGTATTTTTAGGGATTTCTCTAGAGTCGGATTTGGCAAAAAGGAAGCGGGCGATACTTACAGGGGTATTTATAGGGATTTTCGAAAGTAGGATAAGGTGAAACGGGTATAAAAAGGTCATAAAGAAAGCTGGAAAGGGGCTAGGATACTTATAGGGGTATTTCTGGGGATTTTCTAGACTTGAATCACGCAAAAAGGGTATCAGAATGCCATATACTATATAGTAGTATACTCATAGGGGTAATTTTAGAGATTTTCTAGAGTTATGTCAGGCAAAAAGTGCATAAATAGGCCATAAATAGACCTGGAAACAGGGATAAGATACTCATAGGTATATACATAGGGATTTTCTAAAGTTGGATCAGACAAAAAGGGTATCAATAGGTCATAAATCAGACAAAAAAGGTATAAATAGAACTATAAAGGGGGTATAATACTTATAGGGGTGCTTGTACGGATTTTCTAGAGCTGGATCAGACAAAAAGGGTATAAATAGGCCATAAATAAGGCTATTAAGGGGGTAGGATATTTATATGGGTATTTATAGGTATACTCTAGAGGTGGATCAGGCAAAAAATGTATAATTAGGCCATAAATAGACCCCTAAATAGATATATAGAACTATTATTTTAAAAATGTGCAATATTAAGTTAATTTGTCCTCTACCATATGTTATAATTAGTTTCTCTGTTTATGACAAACGCGAGTTCTCTATTTTTCAGGATGTACGTAAAGTTTGATGAATTTTCAAATTCTAAAATCGGACAGAAGACATTAGCTTCTTTTTACGGGTGCCAAGCCACATCTTTTTTTCGCTCTGCATAATTGAGACATTTTCAATTTTTGACTGGATCCGAAATTCTCTGAAAATGTGGAATTTTTTCGATTATTCTATAATTCATAAATGCTTGGGAAATTTCTATACAATTTAAAATTTTTTGGAATATTTCAGAGTGTTTTGGGATTTTTTTGAATATTCTGTTTCTGAAATTCTCCGTGAATTTTGGAATGTTCTCAAATCTTCTGAAATACCCTAGAATCTTCTGAAGCTTTATATAATTTTTTGGAATTTTATTTTCTAAAACTGTGAGAGAACTCGGGGATGTTCTGAAATGCCCTCAAATATTCTCTAATTTTTTGGAATGTTTTATATTTTCCTAGAATTCAATGTTCATTAACATTCTTAGCGTGTCTAGAGTGAAATGTTATGAAATTTTCTAGAGTGGTTTAGAATTTAATGAAGTGTTCTGAGAATGTCCGAGAATTTTCTAGTGTACTCTGAAATGTTCTAAAGTTTCATTGAATATTTTGGAATATTACTAGAGATTGCATAGTTTTACCGTCTAATTTTTTTAAAAATTGTAATTCATTTCCTAGAATTCAAATAGAATCTCTAGTAACCATAATATACATAAATCTTATTAATCTTCTATATTTTGAATGTTCTGATACGATCGATATCATTTTTTTTTTAGAAAAATCATACTATGTGCATCATTTCACGGATCGAAAAGTAATCCTTTTCAATCTGGATCCGGCTTAGGATCAAAGGAAAATCCTTTTCGTTCTGATACCACACAGAGCGTTATTCTGAGAGTAAAAATGGTTGAATATAAGTACCATAAAGAAAAATGAATATGTCGTAAAGATTGAAACTGAGAATAACATTAGACATAAAAATAACTTTTTAAGTGTGAGACTGAATTTCAAGTTATAATAAAATTTAATTATATTAATTGAAATTTTTCTTCTTTGTTTCAGGTAAGTGTCTCTTTTAATTCATGAGGAAGGAAAATGCCCAACATAGTGGTAAGAGCAAAAAAAAGATTTATTTAAATATACTCTATTTCAAAAGGATTGTATAACACAAATATGATTTTTGATCTCCGAAATTGGTATTTTCATTCTATTTTGCGTGTGAAATAATATGAAGAAAGAAAAAATACTTCGTTTGGTTTTATGAAGTTCCATTTGAAAAAAGTCGTCAAAATTTCACAACTTTTTGGCAACTACCCGTAAATCACTTTGCATTGCAAAATAAATGGGGTATAAAAATTTTTCAGATTGGAAAGAAGTTTGATAAGTTACTGTTTTTAAATTCTGTAACGAATCATAAATTCAGCATGAAAACAGGAAGCGAAAGTGAATCTTATTTCTGAAAATGTCCAATCTTGTGAAAAATGCAACTAGTGAGAAGGAATTCGTTGGACAGAAGTGTCCACCGCGACCGCATTCTTCGCATTTATCTTTCAGGAGAGAGGACAGTCAAATTTTTTTTTATTCTGTGTACGGAAACTTCCCTTTTATTCAGCTCACATATTCGCGTCAACTTGACTTTGTTACGGAATTTGTTGTTTAAATTATAAAGATTGATTCGATGTGAAGGCATCATGGAACGAAAAAAATCTCCTTGACAACGAGTTTTGAAAATTGACATTCTGAAGATGTGCGAAATTGATGTTTCATATAAACCGTTTCTATGCGTGAATAATCTAAATGTTTTCAAAATTTATTTATCGCGTTTGTCTGAAGTTTGACATCAATGGCTTTTTCAATTTATAGAGACAAAATTGTCATAAACTTAAGAAAACTGAATATCCATCTCATAAAATGTCAAGCTGTCTAAAATAAAAACATAATTCTTTATTTTATTTATGTTTGTATTTTTCCCGTGTAGGTTGAAAAAGACCGCAAACCGCGAATTTTTTTCCAATTTTTTCCACTCTATCACCATTCACCACATTTGCAATGCGGAGGCGCGTGGACTTATAAGTACTTATCCCTTGTGGATTACACATCAGTGGGAGGAAAAAAAATGCAGCACGTCCAAGCGACTCGACCTTACATCACATTTTAGCCAAATTTGGTCTGGGTTAACTTTCACGCGAGGGTGACAAGACGCAACAGCTTAAAGCCTGATTTTGCTCTACGGAGAGAAGAAGTTTAAGTTTCGTGCTGGTAATTGATCGCAACACGATTAATTAAGGTAAAGCGAATCCGTTCTCCGGTTTCAATGTTTTTTTTTTGCTGGAAGGAACGGCATTGTTCAATAGTTTTTTTTCTTTTCAATCGGTCAAGGAAAGTTAGTTGTGGCAAGCTGGATGAACAATTTTCTGCGAAAGAAAGTGCAAGTCATCTTATTTTTGCTGATTAATAATAATCGTTATTAGATTTTTATAAGTAATAAAGAACCGAAAATTTATTATGCTGCACTCACATAATGGTTAACTACTGCTCATATCAAATACCCCGTACCTTTTTTTCAATAATCTCTACCTCGATAAAATTTAAACGATCCCATCAGCTATAGAAATATGACTGTAATGATTGACGCGCATTCCAAACAGATTTTTTTCCTAATCCCTTTTTACAGAAAAAGAGGAATGCGTTAGTTGCTAATTAAAGAGAATGATTTAGGATCTCTCTGTCTCTGTTTCTCTAACATGCTCTAACGCATAAATTTCATAAATTTCGCGCAGTCTACAAACTCGCGCAGTAGGCGAAATTGAAAAACTGGTTGCAATCTCGACACGCGCGGATTTGAAAATTTCAAATAAAAACTTGTGGAATGTCCTCGAGATCTTCGACTTTTTTGCAGTTTTTGCTCTCTTACCGATTCTAGATTTCCCCCCCTTCTGGTCCCTTTCTCTTTCTTAATCTCTTTTCATCTCTTGCGTGTTCGCGAGGAATTCACTTTTGACCGAAAGCTCGAGATTTCTTGTCTGAAATCTTTTGCCAAACCTGTTTT
>JAUMHM010000078.1:13668552-13685028 GCA_032362435.1 Melikaiella ostensackeni
AGCACACGCGAGATCGACGCCGCGTTGGCGGCTGTCTCAGGCGATAAATCCTCTGAAAACGTTACACGCTGTCGCAAGCGTGCGACAAATCGCTTTAATTCTGCCACGATTAAGCAAAAGTCTCTCTCACTTCCCTACATTCTACTTCTCTCATAATGCATTAATGAGAACACATAGGGACACCCAAGAAGACACTGATGAGCTTGCGGACAGTGTGTCTACGGAGACCTACGTCTGACGCGAATATGTGCAAATGTAAATGAATGGGACAATAAATTCATCATCATCCTTATTATTTCCATTGAGCAACGTGTCTACTTTTTTAATATTCAATATAAACAAACTCGTTTGAATGCATTAACACGGAAAAAATAGTACATAGTGCCCTAAGGGACAAAAGCGGCTGATTTGAGACGAGTGTCAAGTTTGCAGCAATCACACGAGTCTCAACTCACCGCTTTTTACCCATGATACACATGATATTTTTTGCAACAACTGTGTATAAAAATGCAAGTTTTTGAAATCCCGCGAAGCGTGTCAAAAGTGAGATAATTTGTGACCGATTGGCGAAATAACGTTATGTAAACATTGCACGCCAAAGACTGCTCGAGAGAAGCCTGTGACTTTCAAACTGACTAGAGACTTCTCCGAAACGTTGCCAGATGACGCCACCGAAGGCACCTTTCTTAACAGGCTAAAATCACTTTTGATCCTGCATCACAGAGGTGAAAGTACTTTTACCCCGCTAAAAACGAACTGACATCATCGGTCAGAAATCGGCTATTTTTGTCAGGCGAAACGGGTGGAAAAACTAGCACTTTTAATGAGGGTGTTGCAAAAAATAATAATATAAGCTATCTATCGATACTAGTAGATTACTTCACTTATTGACAAAACCACGGTGAGCCTCAACCAAATTTAACCTAAAAGTCTCTGCACTCATTGGTTTTCTGAAGAATGTGCCTTGTGGATGATGTGCAACTATTTTGAGCACAAAGTTAAAATCATCTCTGAGGTCCTTTTTTCAAAACCCTCCATTTTGGAATATTTGAGAACTTTTTTTGAATTTGTGAATTCTACATAGAGGGCGTCATTTTTCCTTAATAATTGAGTAAAAAATTAGAATAGAAGAATTTTTTTTAATGAACACCTGTTGTTCTATGGTATAAGTGTTGTTCATAACGCCTTTTTAAAAAAAACCTTAGTTACACCTTCTTGAACTCAAAGTTTTGTTGGCACTTTCTAATTGTTTGATAGCCGTAGAGTATTTCACGTAGAAAATGAAAAATTGATGTCTTTAAAAAAAGGTCCTCAAAGGTGATTTTGATTTTGTTCTAAAAATACTTGCACATCATCCACAAGTTACATTCTCAATAAAAATGGCGAGTGCAAAGACTTTTTGGTACCAATTGGTTGAGGCTCACCCTGAAACATGACTAAAATAAAGAATTGTATTTTTATTTGAGACAGCTTCACACTTTATGACATGGATATTTCATTTTCTTCAATTTATGAAAATTTTTGTTTCCATAAATCGAGAACCCATTGATGGCAAACTTCAGTCTATCGCGATAAATAAATTTTCAAAATTATCTTGATCATGCAGCAATTCAGATTGCACACCCAAAAAAAAGGTTTTTGTAAAACATTAATTTTGCACATCTTCAGAATGCCGATTTTCCACATTCGTTGTCAAGGAGATTTTATTGGTTCCTTAGTCCCTTCACGTCGAAGCGGTTTTCATAATTTGAACAAAAAATTCTGTAAGATAGTCAACTTTTTTTCCCATAAAGAATTGAAGGTCTCTCAGACCGGTCCCATTTCGCCCTCTTTGGAATGTTGGCCCCCATCAGGGGCCCATGTGGTCAATCCGTAGGGGAAACCCTAACGAGGACCCCCTGTGGGGGTCTTGTTCTTTTGCACTTACGGCCAATCATTCAAAGTTTCCAAGTCCAAAGGGTTAATATTTTTCTGACACTACAAATTTTGATGCTTGATTAGTTCAGACTCACCAAAATCCAACGATTTTGTTATAATAAATTGCGTTCGTGTCAAATAATAAGAATATTTCATTTAAACATACAGTTATTGAAAATAAAGATAATTCCAACCAATATGTGTATGCGTGCATAGTGTCTGTCTGCGAAAAAGTTATACACAATTTGGTAAGTTTTATCAAAAAGAAAAACGGAAGTCTGATAAAATTCTGGTCATGAGTTCAAGTCCCGGCCGAGGTGCTAATATTTTTTTTATATATATAATTTTTTTATAAATATTAACCATACATATATATTTATTTAAATATGTTTTAAAATGATGAGAAAACAATTATTAAAGGTATTTTTGAAAATAAAAAAATTACGAACGGGGTAAGTCCAAGGAGCCCACGAGGACAAGCATAAGGGCAACCTTGAGAGAACCCATGTTGGATACTTATGGATTAGCATGTCCTTTCCATGAGGGCCCACGGCTGGATTGACCTCATGTTTTGTAATATTCCGTCAATTATTTTGAAACCCATTGAAAACTTTTACAAAATCGTTAGAATCTCTGTAAATCCCTTGACGTCTTCTAAAATTAGTTGGAATACACAAAAGTCCTATGAAATCCCTTGAAATCCTTCCATAGGTAATGAAATTTGAAAATATTCTTGGAAATCCCTTGAAATGTTCTTGAATCACTTGAAACTCTCTGAAAATCTATGCACCTGAAGTTCTGAACGTTCAAATGCACGAAATATTTTGCCCCAATTCTATTTTAACCATAAATGTTGCTTCAACTACAATTTTAAATAATGCATTATAAGTTTCTGTTGATAATCTATTATTCTCAATATAATTCAGAAAAAATTTTAGCACTGTTTCTAAAAGTTTTGAAAAGCCACCAGTAAAAAACTTGGTTCATTTGAACGTTCAGAATTTCAAGCACATAGAAAATCTGTGAAATCCCTTGAAATGTTTTGAATCACTACGAAAATTCGAAAGTCTTTAAAAGTTTTGTGATATGCCCTGAAATATTTTTAAACGCTCCTTTTAAAATCACTCAAAATCCCTTGAAATCTTCTTAAATCGATTGAAATTCATAGATATTATGTGAAAATGTTTGAAATATATTTAAATCCCTGGAAACCCCATAACATTCTTCGTAGTCTCTTAAATTGGACTGAAATCCCTTGAAATTTTCTTTAAATCTGTTAAAATCTGTTTAAATCACTGAATCACTCTCAAATCTTTTGAAATCTTTTAAAATATTTGAAATCCTAGTATCTCGTGTACACTCAAAATTTATATGATGAAATCTTCGGTAATGAAGGACTAACCGCAATGATTATTTTTTTTATTATCTAATAAAATTAAGTTTCATTCTCTTATCAAAGTAGAACATATAAGATCTATATTCACAACAACAATTAAATATTTCGCCACCATAACAATTAGAAATTAAATTAACATCACTTTTACTAATTTTCTTAATTTTTGACTTCACCTTTGATGCTTTTTTCTTTTTTATATCTCAAATTTGAATATTCATCAAACTGTTTTATAAATGGGTCATGTTTCACGATAGGTACTTTTAACTCTTAAAACAATTGATATATATCTTCAGAAAATTCGTTCTCATTGGGTTTCATTTATTTTTTTTCAAAATGATTTTCGATACTCGAAAAAGGTCAAGTTATTATAATAAGTCGAAAACGAAAAAAAGAATCGAAGCAGGCGATAAAGACGAAAAGCTTTCAATTATGACAAATTGCGTCAAATATGAAAATGAAACGTTTATTTTTAAATGTCCAATAGAATGCCAAGATAAATAAGATAGTATTTAGTAAACTAATAAAGCCTTTATTTTCTGAAACCTTTTTATTCCATATTTGTCGAAAAAAGCAGATTTTTATGTTCAATACAAAAATGAATTAGAAAAAATAAAAAACATCATATTTTTCACTGAAAATTGTTTCAAATTATAAATTACACATTTCAGAACCCAAAAATGTTCATACAAGGCGTTAAATTCATAATATTGATTTTCAGATAAAATTTACCAATATTTGAAACTTGAGTTTACGATATTATTAATGACGTTTTCAAATTCAATGATAATTTATTTAAAATCAATATGAAAATATGTTTTTCTTACAATAGTTAATTAAGTAGTCGATAATTATTATCAGCTGCAATGTTTTTAAAAATATTATTTTCGCTTTTAATATAAATTTTCTAATTGTGGTTAATTGTGCGTATGATGTTTCAAAGAATATGGTTATTATATGTACAACAAAATATTTGGTTTACCCAACTAAATTTTTGGGTTTTTTTAATCAAATCTTTTGGTAGATGTAGTATTTGGTTGATCCAACCAAAAAGTTTGGTTGGGCCAATCAAATATTTTTTGATTCAACCAAAAATTGTATGATTCAACCAAATTTTCATGTATATCCAAGAAAACAGTTTTCCTGGTTCAAGAAGTTCCTTTTCTGAGTCTGTACTTTGTAAAAAACGTCATACATTTTTTCCATAAAACTTTCTTTCGCTTTCATTTTATATCTGCGTTCATCAGCCCGAGGCGCTGTATTTAATTAATCTACCTTTTTTCTCGGTGCATGCTGGCATTCAAATCATATCAAATTAGCGAATAAACAATGGGTTATTTATCCAGGACATCACTAATTAAAACTGAAAATATAACTGATTAACAACACTTTTAATGAAATATTTTTCACATTCTTCATGTATAGTGGCTTATTTCGTGAAGAAAAAAATGGGTTTTAAATGTAGCGAGTGTGCATGAAGGTATATTACTTTCGTGAATAAAAATGGTGTGTTTTTCTACGTGTATGTGTGCTTTTTATTTAAGCACTCTTATACTTTAATTCATGGTATATCCATGTGCATATATATATTCCGGAAGCTTTCTACGGCTCCCTATCAAGTAAAATTTTTCCGATATTCACCGTACTTCGAGTTTGCTCCAATTAGACATCGGCGACGAATGCGACGATACTCAACTTCTACTTTCATATTTGTGATTTTTTTTTGCATTTGCGTATTGATGAGTGTACAACTGTGTATAACAAGCGATATCGCGAGTTACAGAAACTTCTATTATTGGGAAAAATAGACAGTTTTTACGAGAAATGCAGATATATACACAGAAGCATAAAAAGACATTCAATTTACAAACACAATTTATCATATAACACTTTAAAATATTTGGTATTTGCAATTTTGATCATTTCATTCAACACAAGTCATTATTATTCAATGGAAATACGTGAAATATGTATGACAATGTAAAACCCATGGCAATACCTTTTTTGTTTGTTTTACTAAATGCTTTCAAAAATGCATAAATAAAACAAGTGATATAATGTTGATTCTACATATATGAAATATTAAGCAGCTTTTACCGAGAGTAAAAAGAGAATATCGAGAATTTTCAAACATATGCTTATGCATTGCAAGAAGGGCCCGCGTTTAATGCACTTATGTTGTACATGGCGTAAGCAGGTTTTTCATTTTCAGGAGCTTATTTGGCATTAAAGTGTGATTTTTTTACGAAAATAAGGGTAGAATGAGAAACTTATTTATATTAAATGCAACAAAACTCATATAAGAAATTTGTATTTTTTTTTTGCATTTTGGTATTGATGAGTGTACAAGCGTGTATAACAAGGGATATCGCGAGTTACAGAAACTTCTATGATTGGGAAAAAAAGACAGTTTGTATGAGTTTAGACATACTCACAGAAACGTAAAAAAACAGACATAATTTATTGTATTATACTTAAAAATATTTGGAATTTGCAGTTTTGAATTTCTTTCCGCGCAATTCACTTTTATTCACTGGAAATATGTATTACAATGTCAAACCCTATATAGAATAAAATAAATAAAAAAAGTGCGAGAAAAAACCATGATTAAACAAATAAAATGTCAGTCGATAAGTTGCGAGTTCCATAATATATAAAAAAAGATTGATACGACAAATAAATTGAATTCGATCACGTTAAGAGAGCATGAGGTAAAACTTTAAAACATCAATAAATAAATGAGTGGCGAAATACTTATTAGATGAGTGAATGGTCGAATCTAGAAGATTGCGAATAGACGCTCGCCAGTGATGACATTTGAAATTTCTTCTTTGCAACTGCTATGGATAATCCAAATTAATTTAATTTTTTTAATTTGTAATTTTTTGCAGAAAAATAATCTCTTCTTGCTTTGCAAAGATGTTTCTCACGATCGCAAAAATCTCGGTCGGCACAAAGAAGCCCTTTGCTCTCTTAGTTACCGCAATTAGCACATTTCTAGTCTAATGTATGTACCCTTGGTATACGAGTCGACCATGAATTCTCATTCTGAACCTCGCGTTAAGACGTTAAAAAGCCTTAGAAGTATGATAAACGTTTTGGTTATTTCCATCTGCAAATTAGGTCTAAGTTACTTCATGGGCAAATGGCAAAAATTTCTTTGTATAATGAAAAAATAGAATAAAAAAACTCTCCGTAATAAAAAGATCATTTAACACTTTTCGGTAAAGCTAATATTAATGCCTTTTTTCATTTATTCAATTTAATTTCTAGCCAAATTGTAACAAATTAAAATTCTCTTGTTACGTTGGTAAATCATTCTGCAGAAATAGGTAATAAAAATAAACCTATGCAATATTTCTTTGCACTATAAATTAGGGCTCATTCAAGGCTCTCAAAATATGCGACAGAAATGTGTGTCTAATTAAAAAACAATTAATTTTTGTTTCTGATGCCTCTACCGCAGGCAATCTGAAAACACATATTGCAAGCTTTGATACTTCTGAAGCTTACATAGTTAATAAATCTAGAAAATATGGACAATTTCATGTGCTTAAAGTTCTGAACGTTCAAGTGAACGAAATTTTTTATTGGTTTTTTTTTTAAAGTAGAAAAATGCAAAAGTCGTGGTTCATTCCATTGAAACTAATACAATAAAATTATAAAAGAAACCTATAATGCATAATTTTATATGCATTGGAAACAATATTTCTAGATGAAATAAAACTGGAAAAATATATTTCATTCATTTGAACGTTCAGAACTTCAGGTACATGACAATTTCGAAATCTGAGATCAACAAACTCTCTCTTTCCACCCTATCTATTTTGAAGAATAAATAAAGCGTTGTTTATATCTGGAATTCTGCTTCTTACATTCGTGGGCTTCCACCATTTTGCGCATAAGTGTAATATAATATTATAATTATTCTTTATAAAAAATATTACCATGTTCTCAAACATGCTCACATGGTACATTTACACATCCATAGAACGACACGATATTTTACAAAATTCTTCCATAAGGCTTTGAAAATTCTAGAAAAAATCCAAAAAGCCTCGAATGTACAATAGGGACTAGTGTTGAGAACTACAATTGCAGTAAATTTGACACTTCTCGTTCTCGACAATTGTCTCTTATCTCCCTCGGAGCGTTCAGCAGGGTAGAGTTTCAGCCAACACCGTAAGAGCGATAAAGATAGCAGTCGAGCACTTTTAGGCCCGCATTATTTCTGTGGATATATCGTTCTCGCGTGAGTGAGACATCCGGATGAATATGTCCAATTTGATCCGAGTGTGCATAACACGCTCTACGCCTGTCGCTGAAAACTTCCTGATGCAAAATGCAGCTACGGTATGTTAAGGTGGAAATGACACCGACCTGGCACGCGAAAATGAAACCCTCTATGTCTGATTAAGTCCAGATGATTTGAGAAGATCAAACGTTAGCTCCATCGGTAAGGACTGATTTTTTAGATAATTGTAAAAGTTTTCCTGCATTTTCTTGTCGTGGAGTTGTTCGGGGAAATTACTGACCTCTGTTTTCTTCCCTCGGGCTTTTCGAAGTGAGGAATCTGGATGGAGTAATGCACTTCCTCACTGCTGATGTTAAGATCCAGGCTCAGGGTTTCGGCCGCCTATTACTTGGATTCGTATAAGAACGCTCCATTGCTATTTATCTTGTGATTCCTGACCATTCCCAGGAGAGGATCTTTTCTGTGTTCGACGATGTGAGCTGTACCTAGAATAATTCGGTTATAAAGACATTGGAGATTAAAAGCTCGTGCCCGCCTTCACGACGTGGGATGTACGGAATGGACGAGTTGATATGCAAGCTCTTCTGCATATGCATGGTCATACGCGTTGCGATGTCGACTGCCGTAAGCTCTTGCAACCTTGTTGATCGCAGATATCTTGTCGAACGCCGACAGATTGGAAGACCAAATCTGTCGAAGGAGACGCTTGTATCTGCTTCGGAAGAGCCTCTTTCACTGATGTTATATCCTGAATGCGGCTCTCAGGCACGCCTAGGTATTGGTAGATATCTCCAGTGCCAAGGTATCTAATATCACTACCATCAACGAACTCAGGGTCCTCGAGAACGCCAGCAAGTCGTCCTTGCTTCAGATGAGTCATAGGACACTTGTCCAATCCAAAGCCCATACCAATTTCTCGTATGTACCCCTCTAAGATCCACAGAGCATATTTAAGCTGCTCTGCTCCAGAAGCATAGATCTTCAGGTCATCGATATAAAATGTATAAGTGACCTTCTGCTCTCGATAACGAGGCTTGTCGCAGAGGTATCTACCAGAATTGCCGCAATGCGAGAGATAGTGGCAGAAGTGTGATGCAAAGGAGAAGAGTGCTCATGGTGTCACCCTGACAGACGCCTCTTTGGAAGGTGACGCTGTTAGTTGTCACACGATGTTTTCCAGATGAAATAGTAAATCTGGTTTTCCAAAGGGGCATCAATCTCTATCTGCATCCCACTATGTGTGGATGAACCTTCAAGCTTTCCAACAGACAGATGATAAGTCTGTGAGAGGTTGGATTAAAATATTTCTGGTAATTAATCCAGGCCATTGACAGATTGCGCTTGTAGGCTGGGGGTCTCTGCAGACGCTTCTGTCGATTAGCACGTTTTCCTGAGAGCCTGCTACGCCTTTTTTCGATCGAGGTTGTTCGGAAATCTCTCTTCACATAGGTCCAATTGTCCAAACAATCCTGTCGTTTATTATAGCTATTAAGATCTTATACAGCGTGTTCGGACAAGTTACTGGTCTATATTTCCTTGCATTGGACAAGTCGCCTTTCTTCGGTGTACAGTGCGTCCTAACACCAGCCACTGCTGAATGGGCGTCTTCGACTTCAAATATGACGTGAAGGTCCGGGCCAGATGTTAGTGAGTAAACTTCTTCCACCAGAAGTTCTTGATACCATCTGGTCCGGCAGCGGAGAGTTCTCCGTACCCCTTAGTGCTTTCATCACCTCTTCGCTAGTGATTGGTGGACATTCCTGCTCAGACGTTATGAGGTTGTCGCACAGTTCCTTGAAACGCATGATGTTTTTGGTGTCTTGATTCAATGAGTGTTGAACTTCGTAAATCTTTCTCCTTCTCAAACTTGGGCGCATTTTCGACAGAAAGAGGGGGATCGCTGAAGAGGCGCGATGGCTCAGTGAGAGACAGTTGATTCTCCCTGATCCGCCTCCCTCTTCTGTATTCTCCTCCATGCGTTAGATAACTCCCGTATTTTGTCAACAATGTGCTGCTTGATTGTCAGCAACTTTGACTTGTTCAGTGCGTGATGGTGGATCCTTAGTTTGTGAGCGAGCTTTTGGACCCTTACCGTAAAAGGCCTACCAGATGTTATGTGATCTATGATACACTGAATACGAGACGCGTTCTGTCTAGCCCAGACAATCTTCTTGTTTAGTTGATGCGCCGCATCATAAACTGAAGAAGTAATGGTCCAGAGGTCGGACTCCTCGGAGAGATCCTCACGAATGGTGTCATCCATTTCAGCCAGGTCTTGAGGCTTAGGAGCAACCTAGAAATTGTTATAAGTTTAAGTTATACTAGTGTAGAGAAAGTTCATGAATATCAATTTTTTTTCTTATAAAATTAAGTGCAGGTGGATTCAGAGATAGTTTTCATCCAAGCTACGTTTTTGTGGGAAAGAGCGATTACTCTACCTATGAAGGATATATCGAACTGTACTCCGGGTACAAAGTACCCAAATGGATAAAACGTTAGCAAGCGTGTCTTTCTAAGGCGTATCGCGCTTTTGTGCGATTATCAATGAACCTTCATTTTTATGCCCGTTTTGTTCGACGGACAAATCGACCTAACGGTTATATTTCTTCATAACGTAGTCCTATGTGCGCCGCAGTACGTTTAGAAGATTCCGAATGTTTTGCAGCTAAATCTTTCAAATTGTACGTTCCCTATCGTCCATTAGTTTAAACAAAATAATTTCTTTCCCGAAAACCTCATTTTTATAACAGTGCCAGGAGGCCTTGCCTATAGCGCAATTTTAAAAACATATAATCCGCTAGCTGTAGCTATCGACGGGTATGTCGTCAGCATTCATCTCCTGGCACATCCCAGGCACATCCCAGTAAAAAGCCGAAAATAGAGGAAAATTAAGATTAATATTTAAGAAATAAAATTTAGAATAAATCAACATTTGCGGTAGTGAATTGCCGCCGAGTGGAAAAAACGCGAATATCTTTTCTTGAAAAAACGGTATTTATCGTTCATGTATTGGATATCTCATCCAATTCTTTACCGATTTGCATCAAACTTTTTGTGATCAATAAAAGATCGTCAAAAAAATAACTTCTGCGCATATTCAACTTCCATGTTTGGTAAACTGGATTTAGCAGATTCTGAAAACATGAAAAATGTATTATTTTTAGTAATTAGAGACACCTACCTCCTACACTAGAGTGGCCCTTTTTTTCAAGTTTCAAATTTTTTGCGGTACCACCCAGATTGGTTCCATTTGATGAAAAAAAAGTTTCTGCAAAGTTTCAACTTGATCAGATAAGGAGAAATGGTGTCCCCGGACTCTTTAATATTTAAATAATCATTTCTATGTACCAAAAATCGATTTTATTTGATATTTTCCAAAATATTGATCTTATTAAAATATATGTACTCTTCATCGTTACCCTTACCATGTAAGGGTCTACTCCATGGGTTGCAATGTTTTTATTCTTTTTAGCAGGTTGTTTTCTTTTCCCATTTATGTGTCTAGCTAGGGTGGCAATTGTCTTCTCTGGAACTTCATATCTTCTAACGCTCATCAGATCTTCGTTGTTCAAATCACACTGGATCTCGACCCTTTTGTGAATGTCCGTGGAACGGTATTGGGTCTCTTCTTCGGGCATCTTCTTCTTCGGTTTTCTGTGCGAAAGTTAGTCGGATAAAGACGCCCACGTAGTGTCGCGGTTCTTCTGAAGCTTTTGATGTTTAAAACTTTTTTCCGTACGACTAACCGACTAACGGTTTGAGAAAAGAATCAGAAAAATAATGCTACGAGTCCCTGGTATGTAAATAAATATGATGAATCTGAAATTTATTGCTGATTCTAAATCATCTTGTTCGGAAATTAAAGTATTGATTTCTGCAATCTAAAAACGAATTTCTTAAACATTGCTTCTGAGTACTTATTCCCAAGAAAGAAAAAGAACAAAAGAAAGAAAATTCCAGCAACGACGTTTTCTATAGACAAATAAAATTAGGTGGCGAACGGATCTCAGCGGAAATCTACTCTGGCATTCGCTTGGAAAAATTTCCACGCCAATTTCTGCGGCCTTCCTACTCGCATCGCCTTAACATATATCGTTTTTAGATGCATAACCACATGTATTATTCTTTAGTTGTTTAAATTATTTATTTTGATAAAATTGAATTAATCTGACATGAAGGTCGACGAAAAGATGTGCTTGAAGTTCTGAGCGTTCTAGTGAACGAAATTTTTTATTGATATTTTTTAAAAGTAGAAACAGTGCAGAAGTTTTGGTTCATTATATTGAAAGTAATGCAATTATAAAAGAAACTTATAATGCATATTTTTATTCGCTTCGGAAACAATATTTCTAGATAAAATAAAATTGGGAAAATATATTTCGTTCATTTGAACGTTTGGAACTTCAGGCACATGACGAAAAGCTAGTTTTTAAGGGAAATATTGAAACCCTATATAAATAACTAAAAGAAGGAACATTCGCTTTATTTTTTAATGGAAAGCTAGTCGATTCCTTTGGGAGGATTTTTAAAAGAGGAAACAAAGACCCGGAAAGGTCCTTCCGTTGAGTCTGTGAGGTATCTTTGCGTGCATGAAAATCTGCCCTGGGGAATTGTATGCCAACAAGGGAGCTTTGAACCACAGAATGGCGAACCTTCCGCTGTCAGTTCGTATTGATATTATAGTGCACCCTGGAGAAGTAGAAATAGTGGGTATCTTTTTGGTCATTCTGTTTAGTCTTGCCCTGCAAAAATTGTCCATAACTGAACCTGTTATACCTATTTTTTAGTGTAGAAAGATGTTAGTTAAACACTGTGTGTTCCAAAACATATCCGTTCAGGAACATCGGTCTAATGTAAGAATAGTACCTTATATTATTATTATTATTATTTGAGAAGTACTTTTCGTGAATTATCCCTCAAATATGAAAAATCGATACCAGAGTCTGCGAAAATAATTTGATTTTCTACTTAGACTGACATTTCCATTGGAGAAATAGATTTCGTGTCAATAAATTTGGGCGGAAGATCGTGCAATACAATGATGCTTTCTCGGAGAGTGAACCATTCCCTGAGTTTATTTCGATTGGAAAGGAAAATGGAGCAAGAGGATGGTTTAAAAACAATCGATTCAATTACATCGAATGCGATATAGCGAAAATAGCTTCACTTAGCGGCGAATACTATTCAATCGGGGGAACCACCCTACAGTGGATAGCAAAAATTTGTAAATTGCAGTAAACACAAAGTATGATATAAATTAAAGAGCTCTTATGGCACAGATGCAGCTGATTATTCAGATATGCGAGGTATGCGATAAGATTTCAGTAAAAGTGAGTTCATAAGCCAAAAAAAAGTTTTTGGTATTACTTTGAAGGGTTGAAATTTTATCCACTGTTGGTCAGGATTGGCACCAATCTTATCGCATCAACACTGACTAGAAAATACCTATAGAAATTTACATATTGATCAGTTGATTCTGCCATTAAGCATGTACCCACCTATGATTGTGAATGATCTTTTAAACTTTTCACTGGAAATCCACTGTAGGAACGTCGTTGATGTCCAGGGTAGAAAAATGAGAGTGAAAATCACAAGAAGAGACATTCAAACTGATTGATGAGTTGAGATTAAAAAAGTTCCTTAGCCTTAATGTTAGAAAAAAGGATCTTATTACTGACAACATCAATATCGGCGGGTTGTATGGTCTTCCAAAGATTTATAAACGAAACTACCCTCTCAAGCTAGTTGGCTCTCCTATTAGTACTCTGACATACGTCTTAGCTAAAACTCTGAACAAAATTATTTCTGACTTCTTACCCACTTACAAATTTTCTGTTGAAAATTCTCTTGCTTTCAAAGATTACATCGCAAAAACAAAAATTACTGATGATCATATCATGGCTTCCCTCGATGTTTTATCGCTTTTCACTAACGTTCCATTGGATCTGTTCCTTAAAGGTATTGAACATAGATGGCACCATATAGGTAATAATACTAAAATTTCATTAGATGAATTTAAGAAAGGTATCACTTTCTTAGTGGAATAAGTTATGCAAGATGTCGAAACAAATGTTTTAGGTAAATTAAGTTTCCAACTTCCGGTATATGTCGGCTATGTAGATGGTATTTTCTTTGTTCTTCCTAAAGGTAAAATTGACTTTACAATATCACAATTCAACTCATGATGTAGCAGATTACAAATTACTCATGAAATTGAAAAAAAAAACAGATCTATCAGTTTTTTGAACTTACTGCTTATTAAAGATGGCAATAATCGCATTATTACTAATTGGTTTAGAAAAGCGTAATATTCCAGAAGACTTATTAGTTTATTGTCTAATCACCCTATTTAACACAAAATTGGGATTATTAAAAACATTAATGCTGCTAATCTTCTTCCTGATATGTGCGTGTTTCCACTTGGTTAACATACAGTTTATTAAGAAATTTTTACGATACAATGACTATCCTAATGAATTCGTCGAAAAATATGCAAAGAAAAGAGTTTCTGAATTAGACTTTGAGAAAAACTAAACTACTAAAAACATTAAAAAAGAAGGTATAATAATTAATGTGAAACAGAAGATTGTTCCCATACCATTTCTCGGCATCATTTCACAGAATTTGAAAAGACTATTAAACAAGTTCATAATTAGAACTGTTTTCAGAGCTGACTCCAAATTAAATAAATGTATAAAACTCGGCAAAGACAAAAAAGACACTTCAGACTAGTGCAATGTAATTTACAAAATTACTTGTAACTGTGGCAGGACTTATGTAGGAGAAACAAAACAAACCATAAAATTAAAGTGACACAAAAAAATAACATCAACCATGTCGAGAAAAACCATAAAGATAAAGCTAAACATTTGATGCAGTGCCATAATGGCGATCAAAATGTCATGAAATGGGATGTAATTGAAATTCTGAAGTAGAACCTAATTATTATAAACGCGCTTTTGCTGAGATGGTGTTTATTTTTAAAAAAGTAGATAATTTTCTCAATAAAATCACTGCCTTAGACTTTTTTAACGAATCTTATAACATGATATTGGACTCATTATGCTAATTATACTCCTATTTTGGCTCTGACATTTCGCTCTTATTTACAATTATCCACTGTACGAAGCTATTTACTGTAGGGAGGTTTCCCCCTAAACAGTAACCAAAAGATCTTGAATTCCTGTTGAGAATGTTCGTTGTGTGTTTGGTCTGCATAGCCATAGACTATGGAGATAGAAGGATAGAAGCCAGGCGCGGATATCTATTACGTTCGGTTTCCAGATACATTTGACCAATCGGGGTGGTATATTCTGGACATCAACAAAATAGAACCCTTCTGTTAGCAGTTAGGTACGTCGAACAAGGCTGAACAGCCATACGCGCTATTCACTCCGCGTAATATATTACGCCCTGCCTGGGGCTAACAACCGCCCTTACGTCCCGGCATTGTCATCGGTGGTACTGAATTATGCCAGACCGCCCGGAGGCTGTCTACTCTCGTACTACCCACCGAAAATCCAGAGACTTTCATTTTAATACACCTGCCATTGCGCAGTTAAGGCCTGTATCATACAACCTAAACCTCTCCTGACTTTGAAATCTAGATAGAGAATTCAACATTTACTCTACTATTTTAATGAGGAAACACATTCTTTTAAATCATGTTTTTAGCTCCTAATCCGTTAGATTGATTGTAGGAAACAAATTTTCTTCAATCAAAAGCACTGATGCTATTGATCATATCTGTAGTATCCACACAAAAAACAAAGTACAATCTTCACTCTGACATTGGGCGTGGCGTAAAAAATATTCAATTGTTGTTTTTTTTTTGTGAAGCCACCTTACGTAAACTTGCATTGATTGAATGAATTCCAAAACGTAGTGACTGGTGTCAACCCGAGTATTCAAGACGCGTATCTTCCAATGGCACGGTGCCAAAAACGAACGAATATCTTTCAAGGAAGATAAATTAGAAAGCCGGATCTTTTTATTCCCAACTCTTTTGCACCGGGTATTTTAAGATAAAAAGATACTCAAGTATGAAAAAGACATATTCAAGCAAGTAACAACGGAAATCTACAAATTTAGTGAACTTGTACATGGTTTTATATATTTTTCTGAATTTGGAAATAAGGAAGTAGATTTTGCAAAAGAATGTATCGTAGTTGTTACAATCTGTGGACCGAGAATTCGTAATATAATATGTAATAGATCTCCGGGTATTCCAGTTATATATGTCGAGGGTAAGGTAAACAGACTTGAAGGTGGAGATGCTTCGCATATTCGGTATCGCTTCCGATTAAATGAAGTATGCGAATCAGTCGTGCGGTTAACTAAAGAGCAGCACATATTTGTATTTCGAATATGTATCTTTCCCTGTACTGGTTGTGCTCTTTGAACTTCAAAAGCCAAAACATTAAAATTATGGAATTGAAGATTTAAGTTACAGTAAATCGTGAATAAAATATTTGGAGAGGCCATACAATTGAACCGTTGAGCAATAAGAGCATACTTGCATTTTCAGAGAGTTTCTTTTCAATCAAATGTTTTTTATATGTTCTTCATGAAGTTATGTGCAAAACAAATTTAAGTTAAAAATTAAGTGTCTGAGCTTGCAACTAAATTTCCTGAATCACGAATGCTTTCAACCTTCCTTTATTGGATTCTGGAAAGGAATGGACAATATAAAGGCTAAGCTAACATAAGAGGATGATAATAGTGCTAATTAAGTCTTTTATATAGACTTCCGTGTGATTTGTTCGATTCAAGCTATACTATCAGAGTTGCCTTTGCTCTTACCTTGTACTTCGTGACTGCCAAGCCACATAATTTCTTACTTTTCAAAAAGCAAAAGAAACAATTACGATAGATTCTTTTGCAGAATCTACTTAAAATGTTTTGTCAATGA
>JAUMHM010000078.1:13685038-13698453 GCA_032362435.1 Melikaiella ostensackeni
ATCTACTTCCTTATGTCCGAATTCAGAAAAATATGTAAAACTAGCGAAATGTCAGCTTTAAAGTGTTCAAATAAAAATATGCAAACTTGCTTATTGATGATCATTACATATCTGTTCGACATATAGGAATGTATTGAAAGCAGAACTTAATCTGCATAAAATGAAAAACAGCATTAATAGAACTGAAAATCGCAGCCATCTAAATGTTATCTAAATTGTAATAATATATGAACTTGTGAAGGGTAATAATTGGTTGAAAATTGTACCGTTACACGCGTTCTTATACAATATACATGTAAAGTTCTTGTTTCCACTGTCATGAATTTTCGTTTTGAATGTTGACTGTCTTCTCACAGACAGTTTACGGTATATTCATAATGCTGAATTGGATAAGTGCAATTTCTTGAGTCGCTCGAGGCACCGCGCCCCTATTGCTATTAGAAACCCTGGAAACAGGGTTCATAACGCAGAAAAGTACTTAATCGACTATACCGTTTTCTTCATCTGACAAGCAATAATAATCGTTAATTCGTTAGTGATTCGCGATTAATTGAATGGGAAAAATTATTGCATTACCGGACTAACAAACAGGTAATACCTCTTGCAATCTCCTATGATAAATCCATAACCAATTCAGATTTATTCCCTTGTCAATCGAATTTTATGCGATAAGCTTTAATAATACTTGTTGATTCTATAATCTTTCTCGATAAACCGATGAGAAAAATCTATAGTTTATTTCGATTTTTTCTGCCAGGTTTTTCGCATTGTATTCGGAGTAATAAAACTCAGGTGAGACGGTAATTCGGGAAAATAGAAATTAGAGAAAGTAGAATTTGGGGAATATTCAAGCGCATCGACTGAATCCAATAATTTTTTAAACATCACCCATTCAAAAATCTAAATTTTATCATTTTTTCGGCTTCAACAATTATAAAATGCTGTATAGATGCCTGTAGAGGTGTTTAAAGCACACAGAGAGCAATTAGGTGCCGATCAGTACGACATAATGGCGTAACCTTATTTATATTCCGGATTTCCAATAATGCAATTCATTAGTCTCGAAATGGGGTTTGCTTGGAGAAACAATAGCTTGTCTCCTCTAAAGGACTCTCGCACTTTCTCTATCGATTCTTACTTGTTCCTCATCTTTTTGCTTTTTGCTTTCGCCATAGCGTTTCGATCTTCTCTTTTCACTCTTTTTACTTCGGCCCTCGATTCCTTTTGTTCAGAGGACTCTATAGGAGCAAAAAGGTAGAATATTGGTAGAAAATCTATAGACGTGAAGAAGAAGATGCTAAATAAGGAAAAAAAAAATTCCTATCAACTGTCAAGTAGCCGACATTTATTCTAGGACTGAAATAGTTGGTCCCTTTTCCCCTAAAATCACAAGCCAGAAGATTAAATTCCGATCTCTTCTCTGTGGTTTTCGTATCTACGGATGTCAAAAAAAAAAGTAATATAAGTAAAGAAACTAAGGCATCAAATAAGAAGTGCAAGAAAAATGCAATAGAAGGGAGGCCGCCACATTGTCAACAAAGTGGATTAAGTTTAAGATTAAATACTTTTTTTTCGCATTCTTCCAATATACTTTATCTTATAAGCGTATAAATAATTTCTCGCATGAAGACTAATCAGTGGTGCAAAGCGGAAAGGGACTGAGAGAATTTATCGCTGAAAAGAAATGATTTCATGTGAATCTTAATTAGGTAATTAAAGCAAGGGCATGAGGGAACACATAGAGGATCTCCATGTACTGCAATCGACCGTGAAAGAGACTGTCGATATTTATAGATTGGAAAGCAAGTTACAAGGTAGGAAGTATTCTCAAGTGGCATTTAGAACCGTGGCAAATGGCAAGCTTGTCTCTTTGACCCTCAAACGCAGTACAATAAAGGAATTAAAGATTATTCCTAACATTCTCTTGAAACTTCCTCTTCCTTTACTCCTTTCTCATCGAATACGTACTAGATTACCACTTTCTCCACTTTCTCAGTTCGCAATCCTTAAGCTTTCAAGCCCTTCAGAACTCTCAGTTACTAAACTCAATTAAAGGTACAAAAATTATCCGTCGCGAAACAGTGTTTGAAATTCAGACAATCGAGTCCAGTGACTCTCGAGGCCGGTAATGAAAAAGCAGAAATCTTTGAGAGTGATAACATAGATTACCGAGACTCGATTATCTCTCACTTGAGAAGAAAAGTAATGCGACTTGGTGACTTCTCTGGAATAAGGTTCATTATCGAGGAAAACATTATTAGCCACTTTTGGCCTTTCCTCCAATCCCCTTCTCGTCCGATTTTTATCAACCACTTTTCTACTCTTTCTGCACGTTCTCCTGTTCAAATCTAAGTGGATTAGGAGGTACGATTTAATTCGATCCAAGTCCTCGCTCGCCTCTGATTTTATCTTTTCTTTTCCTTTTTTCTCTTTCCTTTCTCTATTCTTCCTCTCCTTTTTCACCTTAAGAATTAGGATTGCTCCTGATTTTTTCCTCTCTTTTTCCTTGCTATTCTTTCCTTTCTCTTTTCTCTCCTTTTTCACCTGAAGTCTTAAGAGGGTCGTTGCAGAGAAAGAGACCGGTGAAATTAATTGGCCTTACGAGGAAATTGCGAACTCGTAGACTAGCTATACAAGTTATTGTTTTCCTTATTCTTTTTATTTGACTTATTCTTACTCTTTTGTTTTTTTGCTCGATAACTGGTGAACTGATTTCTGGAGTTGGCCCGAAATCCCGTCTCGTTTAATCAGGATCACGGACCTTGCTCTTACTGGATTCCCTCTTTCCTCCCTTTCAGAACTGATTCGATTTAATTACGCACCATCCGCGGACCGAGCCGTACTATATTCGCGTGCAACCTTTGATGAGGGAAAATTCGTATAAATACTTTTTAATGAAATCTCCCCGACCAACCATCCGCATGGCTGACTGGCTGGCTGATTTCAAACCCGGTCATTAAAGGATACCTAACAAGAACCGACTGAACGCTCCGCATCAATAGCTTTGTCCCTATTAACTTTAAACTTTTACAAGATTCAATTCCGGTTACAAGAAGTAACTCGAGGTATCAATTGGATTTTTCAGGGTGTTATTATAAGTTATTATTTATTTAAATAAAATAATCAAACTAAATTGAACACATTGCATTTACCAAAACTTTTTAACCATAGCTAAAATGAAAACTCAGGGCGGGCTACACAAAAAGGAGCTTGAATAATTTAATATCTGGAAAAACGTATAATTGAACTGAAGTGACTGAATGTCAAACTCAAGTAAAGTATGAATTTTTCGAAAAATTTGAACGTAACGATCTCATGAGCTTCAAATCGAGTGGAATCCGAATCATATTTTAATTTTCACGGTTTAATATGCATTTAAACATTCATAACAGCGAAAATTCAAGTGCTTTTAAAATAGTGGCTCATTAAATATTCTATGTATATAAAAAAGATCTATATTAAGGTAGAATATTTTTCATGAAATAGAAATATTTTTGGTGTGATTAGACACTATTATTATTAACAATTGATTTCAGATTTTCCACTGATTCGCAAAACCGGGAATTAGCGATTATTTTACTTTGGCATATATGTATTTTATTCTGTTGCCCCCTAAATATATATTTTAAATTCTGCAGAAATGCATGGAACATTTTGACACCAAAAGGAATAATTTGTAGAGGCGCGTCCTTGGTTTGCGGATAGAGGGGCCCTGTACCGTAGGTTTGCGCTGGCTACGGTTACACAACTAAATAAACAGTCGCTGATAATCGTCCAGGGATGGTCCCTGAGGAAAAAAACCCCAAACTAAGGCGTGAACAATTGTGCCGATGGCTCCATGGGACCAGGGAGTATTGTTTGGAGTATTGGCTCCTAGAGTATTGAGACCCACGCATGCGGGGCTCTGCGGGGGCGGACCGTACAGTTTCCTAGCTATTAAAGGGACTAAATATGCAGAATGATCAATTAAACCAAAGTTTTTGTGAGGTGGTGTTTGGAAGAAAAATGGACGCCGTGGAGGCCAAAAAGAAGTGAAGTGAGAGAGACTGCGATAGGCCTCAAGCAAAGCAATCCAAGCTTTGCTTGATAAGAGGCAGAGAGCAGGAGGTCCGAAGGCTCGATGAAATGGAGACTGTACTGAACAAAATGGTGGAGTTCTGCGGAACACATACAAATATGTTCATATTAATAAGAAATGGAGATGATGCGCAGAAGGTGCTAGTGAAGCTAAAACGTGAAAGAGAGAGCAGGAGGTGTCCCACGACTAGTTCGTATGCGACACACTTGCGCGAAAAATGAGGGAGATGAAGCGGACTAGAGGAACAAAGGAGCCGGTCAGTTGTGCACCGCAAGTGGTCGATAAGGGGACTCAGACGGAGCAAGAAACCGAGGCGGATGCAGGGAACCGAACCAAGAACAAGAGATGAGCGCGGTCCGAAGCGGTTCTTATAAAACCGGCAGAGGATTCAATGTAGCCGAGGTCCTGAAGAACTTCAAGAATACGGTGCAGCCGCACCTTTATGTTGAAATCAGGGGTTTCAGGCAAACGAGGAACCTCATCGAGGTGGACAACGAAGCAGAGGGCAGGTCAAAATTGATATAGATCAATTTTGACCTACCCTCTGCTTGGCATAGGCCATCAGGAAGGCTGTCGGGAATGAAGGGAATGTATGCGAGCTTGTTCCCCGCATCGAGGTGGCGATCCTCAACCTCGACCCATCAACGGAGGAACTGGAAGTGAGAGGAGCCGTGAAAAAACATTTCGGGGAGACCCAGTCTGGTCAGTAAAGTTCAGCATGATGAGAAAATATTTCAGGGGAAACCTTCAGGATTATGTGGAGAGGAGCGAGAAGATTGCCGCGGGGCTTATCCGGTCAGGATACCTCGAGGTGGATTGGTTGTCTTGTAGAGTTAGAAGGAAGGTGGAAGCTTTGAGGTGCTACCGCTGCCAAGACTAGGGCCATCTGTCAACGACCTGCACTGGTCCTGACAGGACCATGAGTTGCTGGAGATGCGGCAAAGAGGGGCATAGGGCTGCGGAGTGCAACGTCATATCTCAAAAGAGAGTAAACCCCGGACGACCATCTTCCGGGGACAATGAGAGAGGTTGTCCGGAAGAGGAAGCCTCAAGAACCCACATCGAGAGCCAAGCTTCATCAGAAGGAGAAGTAGAACCTCTCGACCTACATTTTGGCAGAGGCAGATCAGGAGACAGAGGCCAGTAGGAGCCCTAGAAGGCTAAGAAACCGGCATCCACTGAAGTAATGCGAAAGCGGTTTCCATGGGGATCTCTGCCAAGAAGGAAAGGATGGTGGTTTTTTAGTGGGTAGAAATCCCATGCGCTCGGGAAGTGCGGATTCTCCCGAGTGTCTTTGAAAGATTTTCCACTATTCCTCGAAAAAAAATCATCATCATTATTTTTAAAAGTTTGTGAACTTAGATTTCATGAAAAAAGCAAAACTCTCATTCTCTTTCGCTTAGCAGAAAAAAGGCACGTGCAATGTTTTCTTTATTCCCGTTTCGCGACTTAGCGAAGAAATCTAGTTCCGGTTTCTCTTGCAATAGCAGTTGCTGGTTTGTATTCCATATCGAGCACCTCGAGAAAAAAAGAAAGAAAATTTCAAATATGTACACAGTATATGGCGAAATTCAGTTCATGCGATCGTGCAACGGTTCCATCGAAGAATGCATCTAGAAATGCCAAAGCATTCCAGACGAAGTCGCACATATCCAGAGTGAACTCAAAGGTCTCTATGGAAGACGTAATATGCTGCCATTTTTCGATTAAGTTCGTAGCAGCCAAAAAAAAAAAGAAAAGTTTCGGAATGAATTAAACATTTCAAATTCCATTCTTATTTGTGATATAACGTGATAAAAGTCGATAACGTCAGACTTCAGATTTTTTTCTCTATTCCCCTATTTTAAAGAATTCTTTAATTTAAAGAGTATTTGAAAACTGCAATCGGCAGCCAGTATAATGGGCTAGAATCAAATTTCCCAAAGATAAGTTACATCAGATCTGATAAGATTTTAAAGTGTCAGTGGAATGTAAGAATTTTCGAGTATGTTGAAATTTAAAAAGAATTTAATGGAATTTCAAGAGACTTCATGCGGTATTCCTTGTACGATGATTAATGTCATGACAAACACTGAGGTGGATTTATAATTTACAAAGTTAATACAAAGTAGAGATTAATTTTGTTAGCAATATTTATTTGTTAGGCTCATCTTGATATTCATATAGGTTAATAGGAAAATTAATGATGTAACATAGTTTTTATGGGTGAAATGAATTTATCTAGGTAGGCTATATAAGTAAATTTAATTCCAGTGCATCAAGTAATTGCTCATAAATTTAAAGAAATGGGTCCCAGGTGATTATAGTAATCACAAAGGCGATTTTAGAGTGTTAAGTGAGCAGTTAAGTAATGAATAGTCCGGTGCTATACATTTTAAATTAAAAAGTCATATAGATTCGGAAAATTGGGGGGGTTGAATTGAACATTTATTATAAAACTGAGTAAACTATAATATATCATTTCTGATGAGGAGCCTTCTTCTATTTAATATAATTTAGTTTCTTTGCATGAGACTAATATTTGGCTACATTTTTGGGGTAATACTACTAAAAGCTTCTTTTTCGGTCTAGTACCCATTGTACCGATTGTGTACAATTGTGCTCATTTGAAAGTTTGGGCTCCCTCTTGCTACTTTTTTAAGGCACGGAGGCTATTTTTGCTATTTTTTTGAAAGTCAGTATAGTGTGCGAGACCTTTAAGTGCATAAAATGCAGACCCATACTCGTTTTATTTTCCCTTGTAGCATGAAATATTGAAATAGCTCTATTAATTTTCTCGATTCTTGCTCGGTCACGGTCGAGCCCCGCTCCTTACTCAGGCGATTGTGCGCTTAGCAGTTTATATTTTTAAATATCGTAAATAGGTGTGTATGAAAGGAGCTGTAAGCACCAATGGACGCGTACATTGTGTAAATTGACGATAAAGCTTCATCTTTAAGCTTACAAAAGAGCCAATGCACTTCGTTATACTCGACTTGTTGAAGGTTAAGATCAGGAATCAGGATTCAGGATGCATAAATCTCGGGAGTGATACATTCAGGAATCAAATTTCCACCAGGAAAGGTCCCCCCGCAGGGGGCCCTGCTTGTTTGTTCGTACGGTTGATCGGTTACAATTTCTAAGTCTAAAGGTTTAATACCAATTTTGATGTTCGATTAGCTTAGGCTTACAAAAACTGAATTTTGTTTGAAATTTGATGACATTTTTTTTGGAAGTTGGACTTAGAAATCTTAGACATTCCACGAGGGCCCCTGCAGGAGGCCCTGCTCGTTTGTCCTCACGGTTGAACGGTTTAAATTTGTAAATCCAAAGGGTTAATATGTTTTGAACACTACAAATTTTGATGTTTGATTACTTAAGGCTTTAACAAACTGTATTTTTGTTAAAAATTTAATGACTTTTTTTGGAAGTTGAACTTCGAAATGGATTGCCCTCATGGGCCCCTCATGGCCTGAGGACATTCCATGAGGGCCCCCTACGGAGGCCGATTCCATCCTCCCAAGCGGGTTGAAGAAATTTTATAACTATTTTGAATTCAGTGAATCTATGAGTAAAATTAATCCGAATTGGTGATAATTTTCCTACGAAGATACGAACGTTTATGAAGAAAGTTCGCAAGAAATTTTTAGCGCTTGGTAGTTTTTTTAGAAAGCGAAATACTCTTTTTACGACTCATGACACTTACAAATCCAGTTTTCTTCAGAATCAGCGTAAGATCGCTGGCAAACCTTAACGATTTCATCTTTTTTTTACGAAGCAACTCCAAGTTGGAAGCGACTTTCCTGGGAACAGTACCGGTTCTATTATGCCGTAATCAGTTTTACATTTTTAATTTTTTTTCTGTCGACGCGAAACGCCGATTGGGTTGTTTCCATTCTATCCTAGATCGAGAGATATACGTATGTCGAATGTCGAATATCGCTGAGGGCAAAGACAGCCTGTGATAAACTCACTTGAATCGTGGGCAAGGCTGAGCAAGAAGGTTTGCGTCGAGCCTCGCCTATATCCGATGTAGTTCCATAATTAAAATGCAATAGACAAAGAAAAGGGAGAAGTTTTACTTTTTCAAATACTCCACGCCTTGGATTTAAATGATTTAAACATATCTATAGATATTTTCCCGTCGAACAAATGAGCAAGCAAACTTAATTATTATCGATGTCGCGATCGGAAACGTGATCGATTGTTTTAAACTTCTGTTCATTTATTTTTCAGTCTACACATCTGATAAGGGGTGTGAAACCATTTGTAGCGATTTAGAACTAATTGCCTCTCTTAATCCTATGGCTGGTCAGTCAAGGAATTTAGTTTATCAGAAATTGAGTCTACAAGTGGAATCTGAACAACCATAACCATAATTTTTACTGACAGTTGATTTCATTCATTTAGTATTATTTCTAATCATATACTACAAAAAGATCTAATTTCAAGTTATCTCTACACATCTTCTAAGTCACTCAACATTCCTCCTTGATGTGAAAAACAGAAACTAGAATTTACAATATCACTTTATCCATTACTATTTTTTCCTTTCATGATTGACAGTCTAAATGAGCCTCAACATTGAGGATGAAAAGCCATTAATAACGTTGGGCAGGGTGCTTTCTTGTCGATTTACTTCTCTTCGCTATTTACTAACTTAACTAACTGGTTTTTTCTTTTATTTTCCAGGTGGTGGTCGAGAGTTCAACATTGGCCTTGGAGTACGGTGACCTCGAGATCGACGTCGACAAAGCGGTAAACTCTGACTTGCTCTTTGACTCTCAGTTGATGCACCTCTACGTCCTGACAGAGAAGAAGGTCTCGAAGGTGAAGGTCCAGGAATGCTCAGTTTACAAAACCTGCTGGGATTGCCTCGGCGCTAAGGACCCTTACTGTGGCTGGTGCTCACTGGAGAACAAGTGCAATCTAAGGAGCGACTGTCAAGATGCTGCCAAAGATCCCCTCTATTGGATCTCTTACAAGAGCGGTAGATGCACAACCATCACAACGGTTTGTAACGTTTTTTTTTCATTAAGATTGAAATGAAATCTACTTTCTTATGAAATTTTTCATGCGCCAGAAACAGGAGACCAAAAAACTCACGAATCAAAAATAGAGTTCCAACTAGCTTCTTTTCGGCTCATGAGAGACTAATTTATAGCAAAAGGAAAAAGAGGGAGAAAAAGGAAAGAGTCAACCAACTAAGAACCACCGCCGCCATTTCCAACTCTTGAAAATTGTCCCTAGACACCCAAGAACCACACCCAGTGGGTCTAACTAAAAAAAAATTGTTCCTAGGCGCCCCAAAAACAACTTCCTCAATTTCTGACTCCTAAAAATCATTTTCAGGCACCCCTGAAGCCACCCTCGCCTTTTTCAATTCTCATAAATGGTCCCTAAGCACCCCATTTTCATCACCTTTGCTCTTTCTAACTCTCAAAACTTGTCCCCAGGCCCATCTTTGCTGTTTCCAACTCTAAAAGCTTGTCCCTAGGCATTTTTATGACCTCATTTGCTCTTCCTAACTCTCAAAAATTGGTCCCTAGTAATTTTGTTGACCATCACGGCCCTTTTATGACAACCCCCGTTTTTTCCAACTCCTTAAAATCATCTCTAAACACCCAAAATACCACCCCCGCCACTTCCAACTCCTAAAAATCATCCCTAGGCACCCAAGAACCACCTCCGAGTTTCCAGCTTTGAAAATTGTCTCTAGACACCCAAGAACCACACCCACCGGTTCCAACGCTAAAAAATTGTTTGCAGGTTTCCTGAAAACAATGTCCGCTATTTCCAATTTCTAAAGCTCATCTCCAGACACGCCTAAAACCACCCCCGCTTCTTCCAACCCTCATGAATTGTCCCTAAGCACCCACGAACCACCCCTTGTCGCTTCCAATTCTTAAAAATCATGCCGAAGAACCCCTAAAAGCACCGCTGCCGTTTTTAACCCTCAAAACTTATCCCTAGGCATTTTTATGACCACTTTTGCCCTTTCTCTCCCTAGACATTTTTATGCCCATATTTTCCCTTTCCAGCTCTCAAAGCTCGTCGTTGCAAACTCTCAAAATTCATCCTTAGACACCCTGTCGGGAACCACTACCGCCCTTTCTGACTCATAAAAATCATCCCTAGGTACCCATAATACCACTTCTACCATTTCCAGCCATGAAAAATTGCTCCTAGGCACCCAAGAACCACCCCCGAGTTACCAACTCTAAAAATTGTCTTTAGACACCCAATAACCACACTCACCGGTTCCAACCTTTAAAAATTGTCCCTAGGCACCCCCAAAAACAATTTTCTCCGTTTCCAACTCTTAAAAATTATCTACAGGCACCCCGAAACCCGTCCCCGCCTTTTTCACCCCTCATAAATTGTCCCTAAGCATCCAAGAACTACCTAGGTATTTTCATGACCACCACCCCCCGTTCCAACTCTCAGAACTTTTCCCTAGGCATTTTTGTGACCATATTTGCCCTTTCCAATTCTCGAAACTTGTCCCTAGGCATTTTGATGAATACTGTTGCCCTTTTCAATGTTTAAAACTAGTCTCTATTCATTTTTGTAACCACCGCACCCCTTCCCAACTCTCAAAACTAGTCCCTAGGCATTTTTATGACCACATTTGTCTCTTACAAGCCTCAAAACTTGTCATTTTTTGGTGAAAATCAATTTGCGCATATCAAAATTATGATAGAAAACGAATATCAGTGTATCGGATTAATAACCTAACATACTTTTTTTTAATGTCAAAAATTTTTGTTCGAAAAACCCCATGAATTATGCATTTGATCAAAAATTCTTCCCGAAGGCAGTCAATTTCAGTTTTTTTCTCCAAAGAATGGAATAATTAACTAAAGAACATTTGATATCAATTTCTATGTTTTTATTTTTAGACAATAATTGAATTTAATATAATTTTCCAGTACTTATATCTGTAGTTTTCTTATAAATAATCCCTGATAAAATATAAATTGGTATCGAATGTTGATTCCTTAATAGTATCAAAAAGACAGAGAAAAAATAAGGATAGAGTAAAAGTTTGATTTTCGTTAAATCTCTTCTTTTTCTCCCTTTTTTGTTCTTTTGTTATGCATTGGTCTCGAATGAGTCCGAAAGGAGGTAGTTGGAACCCTACTTTTGTCTTGTGACTTTTTTGTCTTCCATTTTTGGTGCATGGAAAAGTTCATAAGAAACAAGATATCATTTCGATCTTAATAAAAATTCTTGACTAGAAATTCTTCAGAAATAAAATTCTCCACCGATCCCAGATCAAAGAAAGCATTTACAATTGTCTGACCGTATTACCTTACGTTTATGTCTATTATTTAAAAGTTCTGGTATTCAATTATTCTAAACTCTAAAATTTTCCAGGTGACACCTGACCAGCTACAAAGGACCACCGCGAGGACCCTGGAGCTCGTCATCGAGAACCTTCCGACCCTCTCAGGACAATTCTTGTGTGCCTTCTCCGCCCTCGACAAAACCTTAATTACGAACGCCACCCGGAAGTCCTATGGCGTCAACTGTACGACCCCAAGAACCGACCTTCTGCCTTCCATTCCTCCGGGTCAGCACCACTTCACTGCGAGACTTTCAGTGAGAATGACGAACGGACCCGACCTGGTGGCCACCAACTTCACCTTTTTCGACTGTAGCACTCACAGTTCCTGCACCCAGTGCGTTTCCTCGAGCTTCCCCTGCGATTGGTGTGTTGATGGACATCGGTGCACTCATGACACGGCTGAGAACTGCCGGAATGATATCCTTGTTACGGGTGTCAGCGTAAGTAAAAAAAAAAAGTAAATGTAGGCGACATACGCCTGCAAAAAAGGGTTTCGTAGCCTATTTTATATAGTATTTAAGATGTTTAACATTAAAAAAATTGCCTTTCCCTTGCTCTCACTTCCACTCCCCTCTTTTAATTTTCCATCCATTCCCCTCCCCTCACTCCACATCCCCTCTCCACTCTCCTCCTCTCCCCTCACTTCTTCTCCTATACCTTCCTCTCCTCTCCACTCCCCTTACGTTCCATCCCCCACGAAAACCTAAAAACGTCTTTTAGGAGAATGGACTTTCGGAATTATTGTAGATCAGTAGATAGGCGGTGAGACTTCTATATCAAAATTCCTACCGTACCGACTTCGAGATCATTCTACAGCTCAAGTGGTTCATGTCCGTGCTAAGTTTATATAATTTTCTCGAAGGTCTCGATGACGTCATCAAATTACATTGCGCCATATTGAAAAAGGAATTTTGCGTAAACAACTGCAAGGTTATTTATCATTTCAACGATCGATTCCCAAGCCTTTAATCCTCATTACGGGTGTCAGCGTAAGTAAAATAGCTTCTTTCAGAAACAAATGCTGGCTGAAATTTGCATCGTTCACAAAAAACGAATCAAGAAAAATAATTTTTCTCGCGACGCCTCAAATTTTATTCCTTGAAATGGCTCCATGAATGTCTGAAGTTCCTCACAAGGTTTCATCCTCCTATAACTTCCGGACCAGACCCCAATTCAACCCGTAAGAACGGAAAAAATCATAAAAAATGCCCAAACTTCCGAACCTAAAATTTTATGTCTTTAAATAGTTTCATCCGCCTAGCTCTTCTGTAACACTCCCCTTTTCTACCATTAAGATATTGAAAAAGTAAAAATTATCAAAATGCCCAAACTCTAAGACGTAAAATTTTATGACTCAAAATGTTTCCATTTGATTTCCAATGATACCCAAAAAATTTCCCTTAAATCAAGAAATCCCCCTAAAACACCTAAAATCGAGAATTTCGACCCAATTTTCCCCTTTTCCACCATTTTTACAAAGTTTCAATTTATTTTTCAAGAATCATAAACAGAAAATCAAGACATTAGAAAACAAAGATCTTTTAAAGAGACTATTTTTGATGGTGTTCGTGATCGAATTCTCGGCTCCGACTGACGCCAACGTCACAGTCTTGGAGAAGAAAAAGGGGGAGCGGTATCGAGATCTTATACGGGAGCTGCGTGGAGTGTACAAAGAATATTCGGCTAAAATGATTGTCCTTGTCATCGATGCTCTCGGAGGTGCGAAACCATTACTAGTTCGTGAGCTCGAAGCCATACCCGCGTGCCAGAAAAATGTCAAGGCACTTGCGAGGTAGATGCAAAGAACTGTCATTCTTGGGTCGCTCCGTGTCCTTAAGACTCACGAGGGTGTTTCGCCGGCCCTTCATCGTAATTTCACCGTACCTTGTGGTCACCCATCTCACGGTTGTGAGGCGTGGCCATGCGTGTCATTTACCGCGGTTCTACTGGGAGCCAGTGTCATTTTCATGGATGGCAGTCGCTCCCAGGGGGACCCTGCGGTGGTTG
>JAUMHM010000078.1:13698553-13748874 GCA_032362435.1 Melikaiella ostensackeni
TTTTTCAGTATGAGGAACATGTTTCCAGTTCCAAATAATAAAAAATCGAAAGTCTGTCATTTTAGGCCACCCTAGTGTGGCTTTTCAAAAAGAAAAAAGAAAGAAAATTCCTGATAAATATCGAAAAGTATGGGAATGAGGGGAAGTAGAAAAAAGCTTCGTGGAGGTTTGAGCAATCCTACAGATTTTAACAATTTTTTGTTTACCACTCTAACAGCCTTTCAACAAACTTTCCAGAAACTTCAATGTTTTGAACGGTTAATTACAGTATAATTACACACGATTTAAAAAAATAATAATTTAATATAATTTGTGAACATACTATTTTCAAAGTATATTTTCTTTTTCACTTCTTAATCACGAGTTTTACTACCTTAATCGTACCTTAAAGTCTTTAATTATAACAGTAACATGAGGTTATTGGACATTAAAAATCGAAAATAAGATAATCAACCATTTCCAATTCATCGCTGAAAACAATTGATAGTTTTAGTAACTATCTGGTCATTTTCAATAATTCCTTAGGTTTCCGACATTTCTGTTTAATTACTGTCGAAATTACAAGCTTCTTTTCCATAGGTATGTGTCTCGCCCTGGCTCAGAAATACGGATGTGGATGGTGCCAGAGTTCAGACAGATGTGAAGTTAAGGACCAGTGCGATCGAGGACAAGGGGTTTGGCTCAACAGAAATCAGACTTGTCCGAATCCTGAGATTCACTCCTTCGAACCGATGATGGGCCCTTGGGAAGGAAATACCAACGTAACGATCCGCGGAATTAATCTTGGAAAAACTTTTGACGATATCTACGCTGGAGTTTCAGTTGCTGGTAACATTTCTCTCTATATTATAGAAAGATCTCGCTGCATCTACTGCTGCTGTTTCAGGAATCTAGACCTTCTTTAAATGCCCGCTACCTCTCTAAATTCCCACCCGACTTCCATAAATTCCCGCCTGACCTCGCTAAATGCCTGCTACTTTCCTAAATCCGCGGCCGACGTCTATTCCCGCCCTACCTCCCTCAATGCCTGCTACCTCCTTAACTGCTCGCTATCTCCATAAATGCTCGCCTGAAACTCCCTAAATGGTCGCTACCTTCCTAAATGCCTGCACAACCTCCTTAACTGCCTACATCACCTCTCTACCCACTAGCCATTCCAAAGTGTAACAAAATATTTAGATTTAAAGATATACATTTTTTAAAAATGAATATAAGATTGATTTTTAGCCAACTGTAGTGGATTCCAATATAATTTTATTTACTAATAACTTCAATTTTTTGTCCCTGTTTCAATTCAATTTCTGCTCTTCTTTTTATTATAATCACTATTGATTTAAATTTTCCACGGTGGATCGAACCAAATGTAATGAAAAGAATATACGATTTTCTAGTTGATTATGGTTTGCTGACCCCCATGAAAGTTTTTAGACATTACCGTGGATTCGTTGTTTATATTTCCAAAAAGTGCATTTATGTTGTTATTATTCAGTATTATAAATTCGTCACATAAGTAGCCTTGAATACCTATAGTAGAAATGATAAAAGTCCAGTTTTGTTACCAATAGCCTACCTTCAAAATTAAGGTGTTAACTCTGAATTCCTCCAAAAATACGCAGGATACGAAAAAAGTTTACGCAGCAAAGTTGTTCATCTTTAAAATATTTGCAAAAAGGTTCTTTACTACTTTTTGTTATTTCGCTAAAAAATGTTCTTGTTATCAAAAAGAAAAACAATAATTTGTGGAAAAATTTACAAAAATAAAATGATAAAAGATTAAAGGGTCTATGTTTGGTGATATTGTGACTGAAAAATCGTGAAAAACAATATCTCACATGTATTTAAAGAGACGGAAAGCAAAAATAGTAATTTAAAAAAAATCCATGTATTTCGAAAACGATGGAGAATACTGAAAAGTATTATAGGATTTTGGATCTTTCCGGCGGATTTCGAAAGACTGTGAAATTCCTTACTAGAATAGAAAAATAAAGGTTTCATATATTCATCAGTTACAAAAATAAAGCATTTAAAAAAAACTTGCCCCCATTTTTCTTTTAAAAAAAAAAAAAAAAAAAAAAACAAATTTTAAACAATTTTAGGCACCCATTCTCCAAAAATTTTTAATGCTTTTGAGTGTATAATTATTATTGATTATTCATTATTTTATCAGAAACGAACAAAAAAATTATTAGAGATATCAGTACTTTTTACTAAATTTTACCTGAAGGATGTTCTAGGTGTACAGTCAAGTTCAAAAATACTTAATCTTAACTTGATTTATAAAATTGAAAAAAGGGTCTTGATTATTGCAACACATTTTAGAAGAGTGACGAATAGAATTGTGGGACGACATAATTTTGCCGAAAAAGAAAGCTTCTGGATGTTGAAAAATGCGGAAAATATAATTAGGCCGAAATAGAAAATTTCCGAAAAATGAAATTTTCCGATATTTAAAATTGCCGAAGATAAACAAAAGTACCGAAAATGTTGATTCAATATTTTGATGATTTCAAAAATTTTCAAAACATTTAAAGGGATTTCTAAAAATCTCACGAGATTTCAAAAATTTCAACAGATTCGAAGGGGTTTTAAAGTATTTAAACTAGATTTCAAGGATTTGAAAGGATTTTATAGGGGTTCGAAGCTTTTAGAGCATTTTAAAAGATTGCAAAGGGATTTCAGAGATTTTCAAAGATTTTAAGGGATTCTAAGATTTTTCAAGAAGTTTCCTTTGTTTCAGAAGATTTCAAAAATTTTGAAGAAAGTTTAAGAGAATTTTAAGGGATTTTTATGAATATTACTCAACCTATGCGATTTTATAGGATCTTCCAAGGACTTTAAAGATTAAAAAAATTCCAATGGATTTCAAAGGATTTGAAAGATTTCAGGGAAATTCAAAGAATTTCTAGAAAACTTTAGGGAGTAAATGAAATGGAATGAAATTCTACGGGACTGCGAAGGGATTTTAAAGATTTATAGGGATTTTACAACATTTAAGGGGATTTTAAAAATTTCAGAGGATTTTTAAGGATATAATGTGATAGTATTTAATGGGATTCGTGAGATTTCAAAAGAATTTCAAAGATCCCATAAGATTGTTAGGAATTTCTATAGATTTCAAAGGATTTCAAGGGGCTTTATCAGATTTTATGGGATTTCAAAGATTTTATCATTTTTGAAGAAATTTTAAAATATGTAACTGATCTCAAGATGTTTTAGGGTATTTTACTCGATTTTTGTGGGATTAGTAGGGATTTCACAAGATTTAAGTTTTTTATTTCATTTTAAGGAATTTCAAAGGAATTTAGGGTACTTTAAAAGATTCCAGGTAATTTAAAGACCTTCTAGTTGTACAGTCAATCTTAAAATTGAATAATCTTAAAAATGGTTTTTCAAATCATTAAAAAAGCCACATTGTTAAATTCAACAAAATTTTAAAGAGAATCTAAGTGTCATTTTTCAAAAAATACGTGAATACGTAATTGTATATTTAAAATGAGTTGTTTGAAGTTTTGTGTTTTTTCTTTCGCTTTAGATAACAATTGTAATTTTTATTCAATCTTTATCTTCGATGGCGTATTTCGTTCTTTAAAAAAAAAAACAATTGTTATCTCAAGCGAAAAAAATACAAAGCTTCAAATAAGTGCTTTTAAATAAACAATTGCATATTCAAGTATTTTTTCAAAAAAGAACACTTAGATTTACTTCCAAATTTTTTGCATTGAACAATGTGATTTGTTTTCTGGATTTTATAAACCATTTCAAAGATTAGGTAATTTTGAACTTGACTGTACACCAATCAATCAAGGGATTTATAGATATTTCAAGGGGCTTTAAAGATTTCAACGGATTTAAAAAGATGACGAATTTCCCAGGATTTTTTTAGAAAATCTCAATAGATTTTAGGGGCTCTAAAGGATTTTAACGGATTTTAAAAGATTTTAGGGTTTATTAAAAGATTTGAAAGGATTTCACACGATTTTATGGGAGATTTATATTGTCCTCTAGATTTCATAAGTAGTTAACCCCTGGATTTAATATTAAAAAAATTACATTATACTATTTATAAATGTATGCTACTGTTGACACTATTTTGAGTTTCTCAAATGAGTCCGAGGTATGAATGCCTAATCAGTTATTTTATTCTCAACTGAATAAATTCTTTGAATACCCTATTACTGTCAAAATCTCAAACTCTCTCAATAACTTCTACTAATTTTTCAATTTCAGGTATCCAATGCCAACCTTATCGTGAGCTCTACATCCGCACAAAGCAAATAGTCTGTCGAGTCGACGGCCCCGGAACGTCCGAATCACGAAAAGGCCCCGTCATCGTCAAAATCGAGGACTTCCGGGGTCAATCCGAGTACAATTTTGAATTCGTAGACCCGGTGATCACCGCGATCGATCCCCAAGAAGGCCCAATCAGTGGAGGAACAACTGTAAGAATCTACGGGAGATACATGAACGCTGGAAGCAAAATTCAAGCCTTTATTGATGAACTTCCCTGCATGATCACCAGCACCGAACCTAGTGAAGCCCAGTGTATGACGTCCGCTAGTGACCAACCAATGAACGGAACCCTAAAAATGCTTTTCGACGAGGGTGTCCGAACATTCTCTGGAAAATTCCGCTACGTTGCTGATCCAACAATCGAGAGCGTCGAAAGTGGAGTTGGAGGACAAATGAAGATCCCAAAAGGGATTCCAGCTGGAGGGATCAAAATCAGTGTCACTGGAAAAAATCTAGCTGTGATTCGATCCCCCCAGATGTATGTTTACTACGATGAGAAGATGTTCGTTTCACGGTGTAGGGTTATCAATAATTCGAGTATGGTTTGCGAATCGCCTGAGATCGAAATTCCAGAAAATGTGGTCCTGGATGCGGAGAGACCATTGTCTTTGGAATACGGATTTCGGATGGATAATGTGACTGGAGTGCAAAATTTGAGTCAGGTTCTGTCGAATCATTTTTTGCTTTATCCGAATCCTATCTATGATGAATTTGAGGAAGCTGTGAAGTATTATAAGAGCGACTATCTGACGATTAATGGTCAACATTTAGATAGAGCTTGTCAGGAATCAGATGTCGTGGTCCAAATTGGAAATAGTTACTGCAATGTGACCTCTTTATCGAGGCAACAACTCACTTGCAGACCTCCAGTGTCTCAGCCTCCAGCCTTGGATTTGGAAGGTTTGCCTAATAAGCAGGAACTTCCGGAAGTGGTTGTAATTGTGGGATCAACTTTGCGTTTCAAGATTGGACAATTGAGCTATGCTTTACCGGCTGGTCTGAACGGGCCTTTGTCAAAACCGGCCCTCATTGGGGTCATTGCAGCCATTGTGATCTTGGTTTTCGTTTTTATCGCTTTCCTGATCGCTTATCGAAGAAAATCTACAGAAAGTAATAGAGTTCTGAAAAATATGCAAGAACAAATGGACATTTTGGAACTACGTGTCGCAGCAGAATGTAAAGAAGCTTTTGCGGAATTGCAGACTGAGATGACGGATTTGACTGGTGATTTAACTAGTGGCGGAATTCCTTTCCTTGATTATAGAACTTACTCGATGAAAATTCTTTTCCCCAATATGGAGAACCATGTTGTGCTTCAGTGGGACAGGCCGGAATTGCAAAGGAAAGAAAAGGGACTAAGACTTTTTGGACAACTTATTATGAACAAGACTTTTTTACTGCTTTTTGTTAGGACTTTAGAGAGTAATAGATATTTCTCGATGAGGGATCGAGTCAATGTTGCAAGTCTAATTATGGTTACGCTTCAGAGTAAAATGGAATATTGTACGGATATTTTGAAGACTCTGCTGGCTGAGCTTATTGAGAAATGCATGGAAGGAAAGAGTCATCCAAAATTATTGTTGAGAAGGTATGGGTTTGTTCGGAATTTATTTAACTTTTGTAGTTTTTAGTTGAGTGAGAGGGTGTCTACCTGATTGGGGAACTGGGAAAAGGAGGGGAATTTGTTCACCGGGAGTAGGAGTTCGAAGAGGAAATTGGCGAGGAGAATTATAATTCTAACTTGGAACAGTGAATTTTTAAAAGAATTATAATTCCCAGTTTGGACATAGAAATTTGGAAAAGAGGTATAATTCCCAGACCGTAAAAATGAAAAATTAACCGAGAAATGACCGGGAATTAAAAATCATCAGTCCGATAGACACTCTGATCAAATTTTCTAGTTTCCAGTTTTTAATATATGCAAATTATTTATTCTAGAACTGAGAGCGTTGCGGAAAAAATGCTGTCTGCTTGGTTTACTTTTCTGTTGTATAAATTCATGCGAGAATGTGCTGGCGAACCACTGTACATGCTTTTCCGGGCAATGAAACAGCAAGTCGATAAAGGTCCCGTAGATTCTATCACATCAGAGGCAAGGTACTCCTTGTCGGAAGAAAAGTTGATCAGACAATCTATTGATTTCAAACACATGGTAAGTAATAAGTAAATAATCTCATTTCGTTTCATCAACTGCTACATTTTCTAGTACTTTGAATAATAATATTGTTTTATTAACAGAACTATATATTTATTGTTCTTTTTTCCAGACTGTCTACGTATCCATCTCGCAACAGGCAGTCTTTGTCGGCGGCTTGGATCCAAACACGGAAAACGTGCCCGTAAAAGTTTTGGACTGTGATACAATTTTTCAAGTGAAGGAAAAGTCGCTTGACACCATATACAGGGCCACACCTTACAGTCAAAGGCCCAGAAAAGACGATCTCGATCTGGGTAAGATATGCTTTCCCTTCTTGAAATGTTTATTACATTATCGTTTATAGCAACCGAGTTATATTCCTTATACTGTCCACAGTCTCTATAGATCCTACAGGTTATGGGTCTAGAAGATTGTGTTTGAGGTCGAAAGTAAAGTGGCTGGTGAAAATTGTCTTGGAAGTGAGTTTAGTTCGTGATCTCTGAAAATTTCGCGAGATGAGTTCCATGCACTCGGCGCATATCTAGGTCTTAGGAAAAGATAACTTCGATACGTGGAAACTTCAAGTACAGGCACTGCTTGTGAAAGAATCACATGGTTGTATGTGAGCAGACGAAAGGTGAAACCTGAGATCGTAGCAGCACGGACGTGGGAAATCGCGTGCATGAAAGCACACTCAGATTTAGTTTTAGCTATCAACCCGCCTGAACTAAAACAAATTAAAGGGTGTGAGACCGTGCATGTCGCAGATAAGCTCCAATAGATGGAAATGAACATTATCGAGGATTTATTAACAATCACGTTGTTATACAGTCTTCGTGCAAGCTTCGAAAACTTTCGATGTGCAATTGAAATGCATCGCAAGCCATGCTGACAAGTGGCGCCTAAGGTGGTCACAATAGGAAACTGGAGGGAAGGATAAGAAACCGAGCTCAGGAAAGACAAGAAGGAAAGCCTATTCAATTTAAGTGTCATAAGTGTAAAAAGGTTGGACTGGAAGAAAAATCAAGCGCATGTAATCCGATAACGGCACGGAGTATCGAAACCGCAAGTTTGATCAGTGTCTTGAAACATGTGGTATTGCAACAAGATTGCCGGTTCCACACACTTCGCAACAAAATGGTGTAGCTGAACGAAAGAACTGTACGCTAGTGGAGATTGCGACATGTGTCTTGATTAATTCAAACTTGTCACCATCTTTTGGGTAGAAGCTGCGTCGACAGCTAATCACGTAAGAAACAGATGTCCTTCTAGAAGTCTGAATGATGGCTCAGCCGATAGCATTTCAAGCTTCCGAACAGGAGGTCTGGGGCTCGATTCCTGTGTCGGTACCAATAGAAATTGTTCTATGTAATATACTTCTAACGGAGCTTTGGTGGTTCGGAACTCACCTTAAACTTTGAATTTAACTTTTAAATTTCAACTTTAACTGTAGGTCTCCTCAAAAGATGAAAAGTTTAAATCTCGGAAAAGAGTTAGCTATCTCCTTTCGAAGGGGCTCCATGTCGAGGCGTCTATCGCTCGATGATCGCCGGTCGATTTCGAGTAATGAATAAACACACATTACACACCAGGACAGTGCGCCGAATGTCGGATCTAACAGGATAACGTTACAAAGGATTACTCCGTCCACCCTAGCCTGGACTACCATTTGAAGAACATCTGGAGTTTGACAACATCGCAGAGAGTTCAGTGAAGGAAGCACTAGCTGGAAGCGAAGCGTGAGACTGGAAGCATGCAATTCAAAAATAATTTGAAGCTTTGGTCAAAAATCAGACCTGGAATTTGGTTGATCGTCTAGAGAAGCGGACTATAATCGGGTGCAGAATTCTACTCAGAAATAAGTACAATGCAGAAGGGATCGCCACTGAAGGAAGAAGAAATCGATCAATGGCGAAAGTTATTCGCAACGTTCAGGAATTTATTTTAATGAGACTTTTTTTCTAGTGGTCCGACTTGGAACAGTCAGATTGTTAGTGGCTCTTGCTGTTGAGAATAATCTGATTGTTCATGTACTAGACGTGACAACTACTTTCTTGTTCGGGGACATCTAAGAAGACATGTTTATGGAGATTCCAGAATTGTTAGAAAAGATGCTGCCTGGAGTAGTCATCAAGGAAGAGTTGCCGACTTGAAAGATTAATTTGTAGGAACTGCTTCGAACATTTTGAAGAAGATCTAAGAAGGGAACAAGGTATGTTTAATGAAGAAGACTCTTTACGGCTTGAAAGAGGCTGGGCGACAGTGGTGTAAGAAACTCGATAAGAAACTGCGAAGCCTTGGACTGGAGTCACTAAATGCAGACGTGTGTGCTTACGTTGGGAAACATGGATCTGTTGTGCTGATTGTAACAGTTTATGTTGACAACATTATTTTAATATCGAGTAATATTATCTGGCTATCTAACTTTAAGCGCTCATTCAAAGGACGATTTGATGTAAAGGACCTTTAGAAGGTCAAATACTGTCTGGGGATGGATTTCAATCAAGGAGATAGGTTTTTGGAAATCTTTCAGAGTTATATTGAAGATATCCTGAAGAAAATTGGGATGAAGAATTCGAAGCTAACAGTAACACTATTGGATCTAGCAACAAAATTAAAGAAATCCCGGCAACCATCAACGGAAGAAAATGAAGTCTACCCTTAAAGAGAGCTCATATAAAGTCTAATGTACGTGGCTTCTGGAAGAAGGCCGGACATAGCCTATGCAATGAATTATTTAAATTGGGTCGATTGGACAGGATGCCCGGAAAACCGAAGACCTTATAGTGGATTGGTTTTTGTTCTAGCAAACGGTGTAGTCACCTGGGAAGTCAAGAAACAACATACGGTAGCGTTCCTAAGTACAGAAGCAGAATATATGTGTTTTTGGGGAGGGTAGGAAGGAAGCGACTGATCTGCTAAGATTTTAAAAGGAAATTGGATTGGGAAATGAGACCGTCATCCCAATCTATAATGATAACCAAGGAGCACAGAAGCTTGCCCAATATCCGGTCTTCCACTCTAGAAGCTAGCATATTGACATATGTCATCACTTCGTAAGGGAGGCCTTGCAAAGGGGTTGGATCACCGTGAATTACATTTCATCCAGTGAAATGATGGCCGACGTTTTCAACAACGGTTTGCCAGGTTCAAGACATCAAAAGTGTCTAACTTAGTTCGGAACGAGTTATTCTACTAAAAATAAAAGTGTCAGTGTTAGTTCGGTTGGAGGTCATTTTTGCTAAAAGAAAAGTGTTTAATTCAGTTTTGTATGCAAATTTATGTAGTATGAATCATTTTAAAAAAGCGAAAAAAGGCCACATGGCCCGCTTTGTCTTTAGTCTCTCGAGAACCACCAAGCCGCTTAGATCTCTGAATAAATTATCGTTTCTAGCAATCGAGTTATATTCCTTATATTGTCTTCAGTTTCAGTAGGTCCTACACATTTATAAGCAATATTGACCCTTTCCAAGAACCTAATTTCTCTCTCTTATTTCAGAATGGCGAACAGGAGCATCCGGTAGATTAATCCTCTACGACGAGGACTCAACAACAAAAATGGAGGGCGAGTGGAAGAAGAGAAATACTCTCAATCACTATCGAGTTCCAGATGGTGCATCGCTCAGCCTCGTCTCAAAACAGTCTTCTATCTACAATCTGTCGATTTTATCCGAGAAAACGGACAAGTCCCACAAATACGAGACTCTCAACCTTAGTAAATTTAACTCTGCCAGTCCGCCCTTGTCTCGTGCCACCTCCCCCTTAAATCACGATCATGATGGTGGTTTGAAAGCTTGGCATTTGGTCAAACATCACGACACGGATGCGCAGAAGGAAGGCGAGCGCGGAAACAAAATGGTTTCTGAGATCTATTTGACGAGATTGTTAGCAACAAAGGGCACGTTACAGAAATTCGTGGACGATTTATTCGAGACGATTTTCAGCACGACCCATCGAGGTTCTGCGTTACCTTTGGCTATAAAATACATGTTCGACTTTCTGGATGATCAGGCTCTTCATCACGGAATTTCTGATCCGGAAGTAGTTCACACGTGGAAGAGCAATTCTCTTCCTTTGAGGTTTTGGGTGAACTTAATCAAGAATCCTAACTTTGTGTTTGATATTCACAAGTCGAATATTGTCGACTCGTGTTTATCGGTCGTGGCGCAAACGTTTATGGATAGTTGTTCCACGTCTGATCATAGATTAGGTAAGGGATTTTCTTTTTCTTTTTTACTTATCTTGTGTTGGATATTGATTTAGAGCGTTTAGGGCTTCAGGCGGACTCGAGTGGATTGGGTCCATTAATACGACTTTACATGGAACTAAAATAATTCTTTAACTCCAGGTAAGGACTCACCGAGTTCGAAGTTGCTCTACGCCAAGGACATTCCAGTGTATAAAGAATGGGTGGAGCGCTATTACTCAGACATAAAAATCATGCCAGCCATTTCCGACCAGGACATGAATGCCATGCTCGCTGAAGAATCTAGAGTGAGTATTTAAAATTTAATTCCCAATGGCTGGAATTATAAAGCTTTTAAAAGTCATCTCTTTCTTTCTCTCGTGGGAGAGACTTGATTTTCAACTTTCCATCAATACTCCAGACTTCTCGACCTAACTAATTTCGATTATTCTTGCATTTTCGCCAGTTACACACCACAGAGTTCAACACGAATTGCGCCCTCTACGAACTTTACACGTACGCGGGCAAGTACAACGAACAGCTGATAGTGACGCTAGAAGAAGACGAATTCTCACAGAAACAGAGGCTGGCGTACAAACTCGAGCAGGTTCACAATATAATGGCTGCTGATGCCAATCCCTGATGCCCGATTAACTCAGCAAAGTACCTAACGAAACCTCGTCAGGAGCTGCCTTGCTGAGTCATGATGATAATTGCCGATAAATTGATAAATTGCCAAGCGTTCTGGCTGCCTATTTCTGCTTTACGGGCCAATCTCCTCGACCAAGTTCTTCAAAAAAAAAAGAAGAAAAGAGGGAAGACTACCAAGTCAGAGTGATGAATCGAGGAATAAGTAGATAAATAAGTCTTATTAATAATAAGCCGTGCTTCAAGCGAGGGTACTCTCGTGATTAAAGAGGATCTTCCTCTTCGCTGGATGCATTTGAAACAGGGTCAGGAAGGACACTCGAGATCATTCCTTTTTAAATCGATTCTTCCTTCTTTTAAAAAAACCCGAGTGAATCATGGCTAGGGTTGCCAGATTGGGCGATTTGATTTAGATTATTTCTTCCGGCGACGACAAATTAAGGATTCGCCCAAAAAATCGCTGCGATTCATTTTTCAAGGTTGAGCTCCATCTGGCAACCTCGACCACGGCTCAAAGTTTCATGTCAGTCTTCTTTGACGGCCGCTGGTTGGCAGGTGTGAAAAGGGCCCGTCGTGTACCTTACCCTTACGCGCAATTGTAAATAATAATGATAGTAACACGATATCGCACTAGGATATTAATGAAATGCTCACACCCCGTCAGCGGCCCCTATTCAAACATTCTTTTCGCATTAGGGATATTCGATTCAAAAAGATCGATTCGTGAATCGAACACTTGGGAATCGATTCCCAAAATCGATGTTTTTTACCTTTTGGATCGATCTTGACAAAAACGAATAGCAAAGAATCATAAACTAGGGCTAAGCGGCGCATGTGGGGCCTAAGCGGCAGACCCTTGTTCTGAATTTCTGAATGATATTTGCTTCTTTGAGGTACAAAATATAAAGGCTTGCACGAAACAAATGTAAAATTTCAATTGAAAAACGTAGAAGAAGCAATATCGCATTTTAAATACATAATTAAGGGCGCGGTCCTTGCCCCACATGCGGCGCTTGGTTCGAATTTACGGAATCGATTCCAAAGTGCTCTTTGGTCGTCCAAAATGACCACTTTGGTTGTTTAAACGACCATTGGTCTTTTAAACTACCTATGGTCGTCTAAGACGATCACTTTGTTCATCTCAACTACCTTGAGTCACCTAAAACAAACACTTTGGTCGTCTAAACGACCTTTGCGGTGCTCGGCCCAATATATGCAGTGCTTAGTCTTAATTTACAGAATTGATTCAAAAATCGACTTGGAATCGAAGATCCTTCATCGATTGCGTCTAGGAGTTTAAAATGAAATCATTCACTTAAAGAGCGAAATGATCAGCTTATCAAAGTGAAAGCGTTAATGAATAATAATTTGTAAATGTGCGATCGGTCCGACGCATCGACGCTTTTTTAAATATAAAAAACGAAAATACATTTCCATCCACCGTTACTGTACCGGAGCTTGCGTGGGCTCACGGGATTACGATAAGTAGCAATAGGCTATTAATGAATAATTAATATGAATATTATTATATACATGGATGGTATGTCATATGTATAATATGTGTACATATATACACTTTAGGCCGGCGCAACGCATGTGTATGTATATATATATATACCTTTTTCCCCTACCCTCAAATCCAAAATCCCTCTTATTAAATCTGCTCGTACATCCGTGTACTGGATGCGTTATAATTATAAAAACAATTATATATATAGATATATGTTCGAGAATAAAGGAGAAACAAAGATGCATTTTTGCGCAAAATGGAGAACAGACTGTGCATTAGTTTATAATATATTAATTATTGTATCTGGACTATGGCCGCGCGCACGCGAGGCCAGCTCGATGTGACGATTGTGTTGAGTGTGCGTGCTTCCCTTCCTTGGGTTCCGGTTTTAATGTCAGTACGAAAGGCTCTAAACGAGTGAAAGAGTCGATTCAAATAAATATCTGGTCTTGATATTTTGGCTTTTGATGGTTTTCCAGAGATTCAAACAGTGTTGGACCAAAGACCGCCTAAGGCGACCACTCTGATCGTCTAAGCGACCAGCGGCCGTCTAAGACGACCACTTTGGTCGTCTAAGGTAACCACTTAGGTCGTTCAAGGTAACCACTTTGGTCGTCTAAACGACCAAAGGCTTAGACGTCCAAAGTGGTCGCTTTAGACGATCAAAGCCGTCTTAGAAGGTCGCCTTAGACGACCACTCTAGTGGTTTTTTAACAATGAGGTATCGATTTATATTATCTATATCTCTTTTCACGATCAGTTTTTAGATACATTTTCTGAGAGAGAGACTGAAATATTCAAGAAGTAGTGATTCAGCTAAGAGAGCTCTTCTAATTTCACTGCCCTGTGATTTGCAAATTTTTCATTTTCAGTGCCAACTTCCATGAATCTCATCATAGTTTTCTTCATTCATATCGTTTCTAATTTTGACGCGTTCAGAATTCACAAAGTGCCCATGAAAGCGCGATATCATTGTAAACTATTAAAAATCATAAATATCAGGAAAATCGCTAGAGAGATTTAATTTTACGTGGATTCATATTATGAGCCTCTAATTAGAATATCATAATAAAGCACAAAGCTAAAACTGCCATTTAATGACGTGTGATGCCAAATAGATTTGATACTCGAACCAAACTGATATTAAAAATCAGATTTATTATTTCAAATCAAAAAATTCCAAAAAGGTACTAAAGTACAAAACTTTTCTCAACATTTTTTACAAGTAAAAATAAGGACAAAAGTATTAGAAAAGTGCCATTTTCTTTTTTTCCCAACATTTTTGCAATTACTCATATGTTCCAAAAAAAGTACTGCCAAAATAGGATACAAGTACCAAAAAAGTTTCAAATACGTCCTGTTTCTGCAGAACTTTTTTTAAGACAAAAGTACCAAAAAAGTTTAAAATATGTCCTGTTTCAGCAAGATAATTATGGGACATACCACGAGTTGGTCGTCTAATTTTAGTAGTACTTTTGAACTTGGAGAAGATTTCAAGAAAAGTTTCCTTGGAAAATAAATACTGTATATTTTGAAAATGAATACAAAATGAGTATTTGAATTTGGACAATTTGAATTGGGGTCAGTTCTTTTCAGAAGGGCCTTAAACACGACAAGAAAATGGACTTTTTATACAAGAGAGTAGCCTTTCGTATTGACATTTCCGGTTTCCAAATCTCCAATGTTCCATTATTTTAATCACATTTTGCCTCAATCGTTATCAACCGCCATAATTCATTGTCGACATTGTCTCTATCACGTCATTTGTCATTGTCATTGTCATTGTCATAAATAAATTATAAGGTTAATTAGGTTCGAAGGCTCTTTTCCCTTCCGAGGTGCGGATCCTCATTTTGTGAAATGTCCAAGACCATCTTCTATCATCCTGTTTGAACTGCCTTGTAACATTTTCCGGGGGATGTTCGATTTTTCCAAAAATATAGATTCTTGAATCGGACACATGAGAATTGGTTCAAAAAGTCGATTTTTTGGATCTCTTGACAAAATTGAGCTAAAAATAGTTCAAAACTGCATTAGGTCGTCTAAGGCATCTACTTTGTCCATCTAAACTACCTTTGGCCGTCTAAGGCGACCGTTTAAACGACCAAAGGTCGCTGAGGCGACCACAGGTTGCTTAGACAACCAAAGGTCTAAAGAATCCATGTTTTGGCCAAAAAATCGATCTTTTCAAGAATAGAAATGGTATCGAAGATCCCTAAGTTTCCCCGTCTTTAAACTGCTTCAACGCCTCCGTCGTCATGTTGTTGTCGCTCTTAATTATTAATTGTAATATAATAACGAATAATGATCACTGTTGAGTATTGTCTGATTGTAATAAATACATTGATATGGATTGATAATCATTAATTAACGTGACATTACTCCGTGAATGTAAAATCATATTAGTGTGGTGTATGAGTGGGCGACTGTCGTGAGTGCAATTTTTTGTGAGCGCGTGCGTCTGAATGGCTGTCCTGTGCGTCAATTCAATGTGCAAGTCGTACGTGGAGAAAGTATTTATTGCTCAAAAATATCGGGAAGAACCGAGAGAAAGAAAAAAATGAAACGGGAAAGGCAGAACTAAGGAAGTTGCAAAAACGGAGGTAGTAGGGTAGAGAGGAACAGTGGGGGAGGTTGTTATTACGATTCCAGAATTTTAAATATAATATTACAATATTCAGATTTCGATACCTCAGTGTTCAGAGAACCTCTCTTGGAATTTACGTCTAGAAACATCACTTTAATCGTTAAAACGACCATTGTGGTGGTCTATGACGACCACTGTGGTAATCTAAAACAATCACTTTGGTTATCTGAAACGACCTTTGGTCATCTTAGGCAACACAAGGTCGTCTTAGGCAACCACTTTGGTCGTCTAAGATACCTTTAGTCGTCTAAAACGTCCAGTTTGGTCATCTAAGCGACCTTTAGTCGTCTAAAACGACTAATTTGGTCGTATAATCGACCTTTGATCGCCTAAACGACCTTTAGTAGTCTAAGGCAACCAGTTTCGTTGCCTTAATTACCAGTTTGGTAGTCTTAAATGACCACTCTTGTCATCTAAACGACTTTTGGTTGTTCAAAATGACCACTCTCATCGTCGAAACGACATTTAGAGTGGTTAGTTAAGACGACCAATGGCAAAGTGGTCGTTTTAGACGAAAATTCCGAGAGATTTTTTTAACATGGATGTATCGATTTATAAATTTATTGCATTATTTTCAAAGTTTCGTGTTTTTGTCAAGTATGTCGCATTTGTAGGCAACTTCAACCATGACTAGTAGACCTGAGATCTTCGTCAATTTAATTGATTTGGAATGGCTAATCTCTTATGAACGTTTTCGAAATTGCAGTAATTTGAATCTTTTGAAACTCATTCTAAGATTACATTATTTCAAAATCCTAGGTGGCATAGTCGAAATGTACCGAGAGCAGGAAAAAGGAACCCTAACAAACAAGTGGGATGAAAACGAATTAAATTTACAGATTTGGTAGAGATTAAATGGAAAATCTTGATTGATTAATGAAGGAAAGAATTAATTACCAAAGGTAGTTTAGACGACCAAAATGGTTGCCTTCGACGACGAAAGTGGGCACCTTAGATGGCCCAATAATTTTGTTGTGATTCCACTTTTTTGCTAGGAGGGGTAGAAAGACGGACGGAGATAATCGGTAGACGCAAAAACATGAAACAATTGTTTATATCTGCTCTGAACGATATAAGGCGTGCGTCTCCCTCCCCCGCGCACGCCAATTTCTAATGGTACTAATAAACCCAAAGTGCCTCTGGTAGATTTTTGGGCATAAGCTTGAGTAATGAAAACTATAATAAATGACAATTATTCGAGATAGAATGAGAAAGGAAAGGATTATAATTAGAGCCGGTGAACGAAAAACGGATAAACGGTGATGATAATAATAACGAATCTGAAACAATACCATGCGTATATTCATACGTATAAAGCTTAGTTGTATATGTATGCATATCGTGTGTGTATATACACTCTATACGTTTAGATAGGTACGATAATAGTTGGTAGCCTAGTCTATGTGTCTGTCTGTCTGCCCTGAGTGTCTTTCCCAGTGTTCTCCCTAAATAATATATGTCATAAGTAAGGAGACTTCTAGAGCTTGACTGGGACTCAAGAGGGTGAAAGTAGATCATAATCGATTAGATACGTTTTTTTTTTTTGGTCTTATGTGCCTTGGTTCCCGAGATATCGAGGTTTGAGTATTAGCAGGCTCAAATGTCGAGCGCGAACCCTTAAGCAGAAATAATCAAAGCTCGATATCTCGAGAACTTGAGCACATTCGATCAAAAGAGAAAATAGGTATCTAATCGATTTTGATCTACTTTCACCCTGCGAAGTCCCAGTGCGAGATTTTTTAACTTACCGATGTCGGTGAGTTAGGAATTGAGGTTTAGAATTCTCCTTACTCATCTACCTTTTCCAACATGTTTTGCTAAATACATGAATATCGTATATCAATGGTTCATCATCGATTATGGAGTAAGCGCCGCGATTTGTAAAATTCAATTAAAGTAAGGTGTATGTTACTTCTACCAGTACCGTACGTGCGTGGCTTGCTGTCCAGCAGTCTGATGTCGTGTGCGTGTTTGCTGTGTTAAATTAATAATTATATGCGCGACGGATGGATCGTTTTTGTCTGTTCTCGGCTGATTGTCCGCTCGTCCTGGTCGTTCTCTCTTGCCACTCGCGCCGTCTTCGATTTACGGACTTTGAAAGAGAGCTCGTCCAAATTAGAAGCCTCTCCATGATCTCGTCCCCCATCAGTAAGGAGATTTGTAGAGCGATTCGAATGAGGCTTTAGAGGGTGAAAGTAGTTCAAAATCCATTAGATACGTATTTTTTCTTTTGATTCTATGCGCCTTACTTTCCGAGGTATCGAGGTTTGAATATTTGACCTTGAGTGAATGCTCAGCCCGAAGCCCGGACTTTAGCTGAGTGCTCAATGTCATAATCAAACCTCGATGTCTTGGAAACTAGGGCACATAGAATTAGAAGAAAACAATGTGTGTTAATGGATTTTGATGTACTTTCACCGAGATAAAACCTTCTAGTTTGGACAAGTCAAGCTAGAGGAGAGCAACGATGGGGCTGAAAAATTTAGTACGAAAGGGAGAAAACGAATGTTTTTGGAATGTGTAAGACTGAGAGAGGCAGTGAAGGAAATAATCTATATCAAAGAGAAGTTTCCTCGCGGCTCATTTTTACGTCATAATTATTAATTAACGATCAATTATACATAAGTAACGCATCCGACAGGTTCACGTTATTACTTTTTTATAATAGTCATGTTCCTTTACAACCTTAATGATTAATTAATAAATCTGATATCGAATCTGGATATACAATTTTTTGTAATTATTTTTAATCTTAACATATTATATATATTATATTATATATATAAATAATGCCGTTTTTAAGTTATCCAATTTTATTAATATTATTTTTGTATAAATGTGTGATTAATAGTATGAATAGTGTAATAATTTTGTATGTTTATTGAACCAAAAATAAATATTATTGATAAAGAATTGTAATCGACAGTTTGTCGCTTTATTACTATAATTTATTTCCTCTATAGACAAGTCTTAATTAACATTTATGCTGGAACAAAATGTAAATAGAAATTTTTTTTGCTTCCGTTCTAAGACGATCACTTTGGTAATCTAAACGACCTTGGATCGTCTAAACGACCTTTGGTCGTATAAGGCGTTCACTTTGGTCGTCTAACCGTATGAACGATGAAGACTGTCTGACGCGATCACTTTGATCGTCTAAACGATCTTTGGTCGTCTAAGGCGTTCACTGTGGCCGTATAAAAACCAGTTTCTATTTTTAAACGACCCTGTGTTTTCTAAGACGACCAATTTGGTCGTGTAAGTGACCTTTGGTCATCTAAGGCGACCACTTTGGTTGTCTAGAAATCAAATTGGTCGTTTAAACGACTATTTGTCGTCTAAGACGATCACTTTGGTTGCCTAAACGACCTTTGATCGTCTAGGCGACCACTTTGGTCATCTAAGCGACCTTTCCTCTTCTAAAAACCACTTTGGTCGTCTTAGCAACCTTTTTAACGATTTTTCACTGCTATAAAAAATATTGGGATCTGATTTTTCTTGTTAGATCGTTTAAGTGAAAGGTTGAAAGTATTCAAAAACATTTTTTTAGAATTCAAAATGCAAAAATGGCCAAGTGCGGACATTATGATAAAATTCAAATGAAGTAGGCGTTAATTTAATCTCATTAATTTATTGATTTCATCGGTTGTAATTTTGAAGACTCTTCATAATCTATCCATAAACCAGATCCAGGCCCTGGAATTGAAAAAAGGTTTCATTAGAACTTAAAACGTAAGCGCCAGAAAAGTACCACCTAATTTTTTTTACTATTTACAAAAAGGAAAGTCCCTTATTTTTGTTTTCAGAAGAACTTTCGTAGAACAAAAGTACCGGAAAAGGCCCACTTAATTTTGTTTTAAATTTACAAGTCCTAAATCATTGTTGGGACAAGAGTACAAGAAGAGTCCCATTTCATTTTGTTTTGAGCAGAACTTTTTAAGACAAAAGTACTAGAAAAGTTCCATCTAATTGATTTTTTTCGGAATTTTTATAAGTGCTCATGATATTTGTGTCCCAAAAAATAACTGCTGAAGTGAGACTAAAGTACTAAAAAATTCAAAATATTTCACGGTTCACCATGAATTTTTCAGGACAAACGTACCGGAAAAGCCGCACTTAATAGAAAACTTCAATTCTATTTTTTTTCAAGATTTTAACAAGTGCTTTTTTAAAATAAAAACACTGGAAAAGTCCCACTTAATTTTTTTTTAATTATACAAGACCTAAATAATTGTTGGGACAAAAGTACAAGAAAAGTGCCATTGAATTATATTTTTTTCCAAAATTTAAACAAGTGCTCAGGGGACTTATGTTCTACAAAGGTCCTACTGAAATAAAACAAAATTATCTGAAAAGTCTCACTTAATTTTTTTTTTTTTGAAATATTTACAAGTCCTAAATAGTGTTTAGTATAAAAGTACTATAAAAGTTCTATTTGATTTTTTTCATAATTTTTACAAGTGCTCAAAGGCAAAAAATTAAGAAAGACGTTTCCGGTACTATTGTCTCACGAAAGTCCTGGTGAAACGGAACATATTTTGAATTGTTGGGTATTTTAGCCCTATTTCAGCAGTACTTTTTTGGTTACGAAACCCATCAGCACTTGTAAAGATTTTGAAAAAAAATTGAACTTTTCTATTTCTTTCGTTCCTACTTAGACCTTTAAACATTTTTAAGGAAGGTAATGGAAAAGGAATAAGGACATTTTGTACTCATTGTACTCATAGTAATCCCCAAAATTAAACAAATTTTATGATTGTACAATTCAGAACCGGAATAATTTCCATTTTTAAATGCATGAGTTCACATACAGCAATTTACCTTGAATGGTATTAAGTAGAAAACGTTAAAAAAATTTTATTTAGAAAAATGTTAAAAATGGTTCAAATTTGAGAATTTCTATATACAAAAGGAAAAAAATTAAATGAAAAGTTTCAAGTTATAATTAAATACTGAACAATTTTAATTTCGATGCAGTCAAGATTGGATAACTTCAAATTTCACGTGTTTTAAATTGAATCACTAATTAATAAAAAAGACTCAGGAAGTAAATAATATAATTTTCTAATACTTATTTTGGTTACCTTTATTTTCATCGGTATCTAACTGTATTTTTCTTATCTACATATTCTTTATACATCTTCCGTAGTAAATTTTCCTCAACTTTGTGACTGATCTTAGGAGACAAAACATTTTCCATATGCCACATATTTTCCAGAGGATCCTTAATTTTCGGTTCTAATCCATCATAATCATCCCAAAGATTATTTCTCTTCGGTGAAACTGGTACCTCTATTGACCTTGAATTTGGCGGAATTGATGTCACCTGAGACAAAACTTCTCTCGGTTGGTTCATTTTTGAATCTGAATCTGAACATGATTCAATAAGGTCGCTCAAACCACTCAATTTCGAAAAATCGTTACCAGATGTTGGTGAACAACCTGCAGGCATTATCCCCAAAAATGCCAAAAAATTTGATGGATTACAACCTGATCCTCCTGATCCTTCCAATCCATGTGGTTTAGGTGTTATCACTGGAGGAGGTTTAGGAGAAATTGTTGTTTTACGTGTCGAAAATGGTAATCTACTTGGTGGAATTCTTGGTGATTTTGTTGTTTGTCGTCCAACATCATCGGAAATGATATCATCATTCGGAAGGAAGATGAAACTTTTTAGACCATCAATGATGAGCGTTCCACCATTCTCACTTTCATCACCATCAAATTGATTTTTTCTATAGCTCTTGAGTATAGAAGGATTCTCATGAATTTTTTCTCTTCCTGTTTCTTCCTTTGAGAAATTCTCTAGAGAAACTTCATCAGAAACATCATCACTCCTTATAAGTTTGGGAATTATAGTATTCTGCACTTGAGACAAATATATGATTACAATGATGATAAGTTGGTAGCTTTTCATCTTGTCCAACAATCGGTAGACGAATGGAATTCTAATATTTCAGTATCTATACATTTTCTTAGAGTTCCACTAAGTGGTTGTTTAAATCGGTTTTATGCGAATCGATTGGATCCCGAAATGGTGATTGTGCTGAGTACGTTGATTAGACTTTATTCATCGAGGTTTGACGTCATCAATCCGGCATTGCTTTTTTTATGTTAGGTATGCACTACACTATTCATTTTTCGAAAATTTTCGATTTCGGTCATTATGTTTTCGAACACCATTTTTAAAATTATTCTTATAATAAACGCTTTTTGATGAAAAGGTATAAATTGACTTTCTAAAAATTATTAGCAGGAAAATCTTTCATTAAATTTAAGCGATCAATGCAATCATCATTATCATTTCGGAATTGAATCCACAATAAAATCGATTCGAACGACCTGATTGATTTATTACAATATGGAAGAATGAGTGGAAAATCTGTAGCTAGAGAAATGTTTTAAACCTATTCGTTTAGTGATTGTCCAACAAGACGTCGAAATTCTTGTATATTTTTACCACTCTGATCATATATTTATCACAAGTACACCTTTTTCAAAAAACGAGTCCACTTTTTTCAAAAAAACCACCGACAACAAGATCAACACGTCTGACAACATTAACAATTCCAACAACGACAAAGACAACAACCAGAACAACAACACGTCCAATAATACCATCACCTCCACCAAAACCGTGCTGCTCATTCAAACGAAACGCTCTTTTTACAACACCGCTCCGACATGGGTCGCTGATCATTCTCTCTAGCAATCAGCCCAGTTGAAAAGCTTCACAGAGCTATCATACATCACGATTCACACATAAACACTCAAACCGAATGATAAACCGATAGAAGGATTCCTACTCTTTACCCCAATCACATCCACTGAGCAAAGCTCTTCACGAGAGGCCATGAGTATCCAAAATCTTTCGTTTCAGGCGTTACCCTTCTTCTTATGAACAACTGTCTCCCATACAACCCTGTCCTTGCATACATCTTTTGATTCCTTTACATCCATATATTTTTTTATGCAAGCTCTTGTGTTTCTACATCTCTTTATATCTCTTCGCTTTAGAGTTTCATTCACATATTCCAACCATTCTTTTTTGGGTCTACCTCTGGGTACGCTTCCATTCACCTTACCTAATGAACTTTCTTCATTAAACTTCTTTCATACATTTTCTCAAAACGACCAAACTATCTCAGCAAATTTCTATCACTCTTGTAGTCAATGTTTCTTCCACACCACATTTTTTGAGAACCCACTCATTACTCCTAAATTTTTCTTGATATGTCCAGGTCTCGTTACCATACAGCACAGTGCTGCCGTCTAAACAAGAATCGACGTATCTGCAATTTTATCGTATCTGCATGACAGGTACCAAAGTGTTCCTTATTCCATCAATTTTCGTATTTAGATTGTCTGAAACGAAAGTGAATTGTTAAAAGTCGAGTAATTGAAAAAAATAGCTGAGTAACATAACCTTAATTTTTTGTTCATATTCCTCCAAATTATTGGAAACGAAATTTAAATACCATTTTCTGTATAAAATCTCATTTTTACACTATCATCCTACCTTTTTTATACAATTCGTGCCTAAATACGAGTAAGGTTAAATATTCACGTAAAAAGGAAAGATCGTATCTGCATACAGATACGAATTTTTGCTCTACCTCGAAATCACTCGAAGTGCAGGCACGTCGATTCTTGTTTGGACGGCAGAGTGGAGAAAGCACATAATTCTATATTGTAATTTTAGCTTTAGTCGTTAAATTTTCACTTTTAGTAGTAGCTAGTATACCGCCAATAATCCAATAGGTTTGGATATCTCTGCATCTATCTCTTCATCAGTAGTAAATAGACTTCCAAGATACGCGAACTCATCAACTTGTTCTGTCCTCTGTTCGTTTAAGGCAACGTTGCATACTGTTTTCTCACCTCCTCTTTCAGACACCATAAATTTTGTTTTATTCACGTTAATCTTAAGACCCATACTCTTCATATTGGTATCCATACTGCTCACCATTCTTTGCAAATCATCGACTGATTCTACCGTAAGAATCTTATCATTTGTAAATGCCACCCAGATAGCACAAAAAATTCCGTGAAGATTTCATAAAACTAACAATGCAAGTTTTAAAATATTGCGCCGAGGAGTTAGGGCAAAGTTCGTTTAACCAAGAAAATCTCTGCTTGTCTAGCAATATTGCACGGCGAGGTTCAGGAAAGTTTGAATCCTTAATATAACTTAATTCGCTGAGCAGTAGTATTCTATGGCACCTACGGCTGCACATTAGTTTTGTAGGCCCCCCTGGTATACCCCCGGACATACATACCAAGAATCGTTTTCCATATTTATATAAAAGAAATTACCTCGTCCTCTAAAAACATGGAAAACAATCAGTTTTTGGTACATATGTTCCGAGATACTTCAAGAGGGACGAAAAAACTGTTGCGCAGCCGTAGGTGCCATAGAATACAATTGCGCAATATAAATTTTCCAAACTTTCCTGAACCTCGCCGTGCAACATTACCTGACAAGCGGATATTTTCTTAGTTGAACGAACTTTGCCCTAACCTCTCAATGCAATATTCCGAAACTTGCACTGCAAGTTTCAGGAAATTTTCACGGAATTGTTTGTGCTATTTGGACAATCCACGCACTTTCACTATCCCGAGATCAACACCTTCTTTATCTAAGAGAGCAATTCTTAGACATCTGTCCAGGTATATATTGCACATTCAGGAGGACATAACGCAGCCTTGCCTAACGCCCTGCTTAATATCAAACCAGTCGCTCAGTTGTCCATTTAGTCTTACACTCGCTTTACCACCATTATATATTGCTTTTATTGATTTTAGAAGCCAACCATTTACTCCACAACCTTTCAGGACTTCCCAAAGTTTAGATCTATTCACCTCGTCGAAAGCTTCTTGCAGATCAACAAATGCACAGAAAACTCTTTTGTTTACTCTCGAACTTTTTTCCACGACCTGTCTCAAGCTAAATATCTGATCCGCACACGATCTCCCTTGCATAAATCCGCATCGGACTTCCCAGATCATTCTTTTAGTTGTTCCCTTCACCTTATTGATAAGTATTTTGGCAAATATTTCGTCAACAGTACTTAGTAGATTAATCGCTCTATAATTAGTACAGTCACCTTTATTACTCTTTCTCTTGTAAAGCGAAACGATAATCGCCTTTCTCCAATCATTTGGAACTTCACCGTTATCAGCACACATATTCATAAAGTCACTCAGCCACACAAATATCCGCCACTGCTCTTAAGCATTTCAGCGGTAATACCATCCACACCAACAGCATTACCATTCTTTAGTTCCTTAATTACGGATATTAATGTCGTGGACATCAATTCTTCTTCCGCCACCTACAACGGGATTGTCTAAGGTAGGGGAGATCCGGCGAATGTGGCGCGCATAACATATATCAATCGATAGCAAGAAAAATATAATCGATAATGTGATGGTAAAATATGTAACGTGTGAATCAATACCTTAGCTTTGCCTTACTTATAGCAAGAATTGAATCTACGTGAATTAAATCACTTAATTATTAAGTCTTTCCAAAAAGTGCCCATGTGACAAGTTACCCTACCCTGTGGTTAATGTGGCGCGCACATTTTTATTCATCATTGTAAATTGTAAATGATTTTCTGACAATAAAAGACATAATTTCAGTAAAAAGAGGTATCTATATTCATGTGCAGTAATTTTTAAAAATTTGAAGATTATGTTTCGCGTCTAATCAAGGACCAAAGCTATGAAGATACAATTTTCAGCGTTTTCGGCATTTTAGCATTAAAATGGCTGTCTGCGTCGTCTTACCCGCTTCTGTTTATTATAGACAGAAAGACCTTTTTATATAGATGTTAGCTAACTTTACCTATTTGTGAAATATGTGCATCCTTCGGAAAAGTCGAATGATCAATCTTACAACAGTTGTCATGATAGGAGAGAAACACCCAAAACAAACTTTTCGTCTTAAAAATTAAATAGTTGCCTGAATTAACCAAATTTCTCCACCGTTCCCCATTACATGCATTGATACATATACTGAACCTAACCTTACATGTCCAAAGTGTGTAAGTTTTAGTAAAAGCTACTGCGCACCATTACCCGCTGCGCCGCATTCGCCACTTCTCCCCTGCCCTTTTCTGTGTTACAGCTGTTATGCTCCATAGCTTGACCTTCTCTTCTTAAGTTTAAAAAAGCTGGAGTGAAACCTATCAGGGAATGTTTATTTTTATTTAGAGCAAATTGTAAGTCATCTAAATTTTCGTCCCATAGTATGTGATCTTTCTTTAAATATGCTTTTATTGTCGTTTTAATTGATCTATTATATCGCTCTGTTGGACTTACTTGTGTAATATTTGGGAGTTTTTGGATGTTTGATACCAAATGTTTTTGTTAAGTTTATTTTTGATTTGTTTACGTATTCCTTATCATTATCTGTGGATACAATTCTAGGTGTTCCCCATTTTGAAATTATGCGTTAATGAAAATTTTTTTCTGTCGTTGATGCTAATTTATTTTTTAATGCTATTATCTTTACCCACTTAGTAAACGTATCCACAAAGAGTGAAATATATTAATTTTTCGACTTAAACACTGGTAACGGACCCATCATATCTGACGCTACAACTGTCCATAGTTTTTCATTTGTTCTTTTGCCCATAAGTTCTACCTGATTATTAAACTTCGGTTTAATTTTTTGGCATATATCGCATTTTCTAATATACTTTAACATATTCGAATACATACCAGGACAAAAATAATTTTCCGCCAATTTCGTATGTTTTTTCCATTCTCAAATGTCCTGCTTGTTTATTATTGTAATTTAAAATTGAAACCCGCTCTCTAATCTCTTTTGACATCGCTATAATTTCCACGGATTGCTATCTAAAGCTAAACTTGATTTTAAAGGGTCTGGTCTATAGAAATAACATTGATTGTGCCGCATTCTCCAATTTTCGTTTTCTTCTGGCTTGCTACATTTTCTTCATTTTTATGTAATCTTGATAGTGCATCTGGTACTAAAAAAATTCCAAAAACGAGCATGACGACGTTTTTAAATACGATAAGACCACAAAATTCGGTTCGTGCATTAAATTTTGCATACAAATATATAGTTCAAATTAATTTGTTTAAAACTAAGTCAAACATAGAGTTCCCCACCTTCATACTAAAATTATTCATTCTACTCGTATACTTAATATGGTTGTTTTGTCGATCTATCATCATCATCAAATCATCAATTTTTAATTTTAAGATCAGCATTCTGTCTGATTTAATTTATGACGTAAAAAGCTTTTCTTGAACCTCAATCGATCGAAATTCAAGCTTGCGCAATGAGAAGAAAGCCTCACTATTTATTAAGTATTCACTAACGTCGGACTGTTCATTCGTTCATCACAGTAAAAACTGTGATTTTTGTTCATTATTTTTCTATAAAAATTAGTGCATTGAAAAATGTAAGTAATAAAATACCACACATTTACATTCAGTCACATATGTATAGTTCCGCTTATGAATTTACAATAGACATTTAATTTTGTAATTCCATTCACAATTTACATTCATGAATTCAATACAATATTGTTAATTTCTCTAAAACAATTAATGTGTTAATGAATTATTTCTTAAAGGGTCTGCATCCATGTTTTTTTATAATATTTTAAATATTAATTTTTTGGATCAGCAAGAATGCAAAATGGTCACGTATGTTCCAATATAAATATGTCTGCCTTACTTAGCGAAACGTTTCATTTTTTTTCGAAATGTAATATGTAATTCCTGTGCGAAAATTTCTATTAGAATTGAATTTTTCTGGGCATTTCAATTTTTTTTTTCATTACTGCTGATATATACAAACGCGTGCACAATGAAATACTTTCTGTCCATATTTCAGATTACATAGATACCTTATTAAATCGATAGTTTTTCTATGCAACCTTACAGAATTACTAAGAATAATTTTTAAACATACGCAATTTTAAAATTATAGTATAAAATTAATATTAATACGTTTTTGTACTTCATACTATCTATTATCTAAAATAAATAAAAAGAAAAGCGAGGACAATACTTTTTGTAATTGATGAAAATTGCTATCTTAACTTCAGAATCAATATATAATATTTTTGTACAATATATAGACATACAAACCGTTCTACTTTTCTTCAAAAATACCAATTTTCAACGAAAAAAAGTAACACAACCTAAAGTTGTTGAAAATTGTAAGTTTAATTTTTGACTTCAAATGATTTTTGTTTAAAATAAGCGAAATTGTTCTAGCTTGTGAATTTTATTACTTTGAAACAAAATTATCGGATTTTAGGTGAAACATACTACATTTACATTTACTACATTCACTACATTAACATTTCTATTAAAAATACCAATAATTTCTGACGATAAACTCTAACATAACACAATACAACAAGACACATTTTTGTATTTTCGTTTCTGTTGTTATTTGCAAGAAAAATGTGAAAATTAAATTTTTCAACAAAAAGAATTCTCTTGAGCACAAAAATGGTTTGTCCCTCATACAACTCACATAGTATCTTCCTTAAACACTACCGCTAGAAAGTTTGGATACGAATTTCGGACTTTGGGCTTCCCAAAATTTCTATTGCACGAGTAAATATTTTTTATGACTACTCAGCAATTACATAATATTTAATCGTGCTCTTGGTTTAAATTCAAAGAGTAGGATGTACTCTTGATTTTATGATTTTTACAAATTTTAGGAACATTTTTCTAGATTTGGCAAAGAGTTGAGCTCAGTATTTCAGAATGCTAGTTTTCCTTAAAAAAAAACCTTTCACTCGTTCATTGAAATAATTTCAACCTAGGCGGATTTTACACGAAAATTTCTAATCTTTCAAATGGTTGTGCTTGCAAAGTCCTAGATTCAGTTTCTGCACATATATTTGCTTTTGAAAAGTATGAATTTGCCAACGGTCAAAGGAAATGTACCCAAACTTTCCGTGGCGCCGCGTCGTTATAGTGTAGAAGTACAAATTTATCAAAAAAAAAAATGGCAAAAAATAAAATAAAAATTTGGTTTCTCAAATCTATCTCCTTGTCTTATTTGAAATGTATTTGGTCCCTAGAAAAGCTTATTCATTCTCTGAAAATAAATTATCAGTCCTAAAATGATTTAATTCCAGAATTAAAGATGCCCTCAGTTCGGAGAATGATTCTTGGTCACGTGATGGCGGGAGTGTGTGGAAAAATGAATAGGAGAAAAAATTTACAGGGTGACATTATGGAGACGCCATTAAAAAGATGTCTTTCCACCTTTGACATTACATTGCTTGGTAAGTTTTTGTGTGGAAGAATATTTATCTATTTTCAATAATTTTGATGCATTTATTTATTCATGTTATCTACACGGCTAGCGCGAGCGACATTAAAAATCACTGTTGACTTTGAAAGTATATAACTCGGTTAGAACATATGCTACACGAATGTAAAAAAATAATAAAAATAAACGATAAAGCCGATAAAACTTGAAGAATCTTTAAGAGATCCTGAGATATGACTAAAAATGTCCAAGTGTCTCTGCGTCGAGTCAAAACTGAATTTTCTTGGACAGATCAGTCTACAGGTCACAATTTTCATCCGAATTGGACGTTTCTTCAAAAATGAAAGCTGAATAAATTCTGCCGAGATCCCTTAAGGCCGATCTTAAAACTTTTTGTTAAAAAAAAACTGTCTAAAAAAAAAGTCCAAAAACGTATTTTCAACAAAACCATTTTTTAATTCGAAAAAAATAACTCTTATAAGCTCAGAATCGATCAAAATGAAAGTATATGCACTAAGAAGACATAAATAATGAATTTTCCTAATAACTTGGATGTTGCAAACAAATTTTATATATGATTACACAAATCCAAGAGGAAACAAATTTTTCTCGACTATAACTGCTGCGATTCGATATTTTAAAGTTATCTAGAATGAAAAGCCGATAAATGAATAATTTGTACTGTTATGAACAAATTTTCTATACGAATATTGAACATCCATAAATTTGTAAACGAAATTAATGTTCCACTCCTCCTAACAATTGCATAATATATTTTTTTCTTTTCTAACATTTCAATCTCCTGATTAGGGTCCTTTCTTTTTTTCCTCTCTCTGTTTACTACTTTCCGTACTTTTCCCTCCCCCCTTCACTGACTTTTTTCATGACTGTAACCTCTAATATTCTTTAACTTTTTCTATCACTATTCCTATCTCCTAGTTTACATTTCGCTCTTCCACTTGCACCATTTTTATCGTTTCCTTACGTACTCCCATATCTCTAGCCTCTTCATGAAAAGAAAAGCAAGGACAATACTTTTTATAATTGATGAAAATTGATATCTTAACTTCAGAATCAATGTATAATATTTTTGTACAATATATGGACATACAAACCGCTTTACTTTTCTTCAAAAATACCATTTTCCAAAGTTTTCAAATTTCTCCCTTACCTTATTGTCAACAATAACGTAGTCTATTACTGTCCCTTCTTTTCCTTCCGTATGAGTGTACTCTCCTCACTCATCACCCTCTATAATCCTTTTCAAGATGAACCATAGCAGGTCCTCCAATCTATTAAACAATTTTCTTCCGTTTCCATTGACTACTTTGTCTTTGAAATTCCTCCCAGTCCCATCCCCTTCTTCCCCCATTTTTTTCCTCCGCTTCCTCCTGTTCTTGCATTGATGTTTCCTCTTTCATTAATCCTTCCTTTTGTTCTTTCAACCTATTCCCATATTTTTCCTTATATATAAAATCTTTCCTTATTTCCATCATCATTCCTCCCATTGCACTGCCCTCTTCATTTCTTCTCTTTGCCTCTTGTACTCTCCACCGGTATGCCCTCGGTAGCCTTTCCTTTACTCTCTCCCACCCCCTTTCATCTAGACATGTCTCCATCATCGCCACCACCTCCCATCGCCCCAATTTTTTCATAAAATCCTTATCCTTTCCTTCTGAACCATCTACATTTCAGTAGCTTATCTTCCATTTTTCCCGTCTTTCATTTCTTACCACAATTTTTTTCCCACAACCTCTTATTTTCATTCCCGTTTTTCCTTTCTCATCTATTTCCCCGTCCTCTCACATTTAACTAAGTGTTCTCTCTCTTCATCCCAATCCCACCATTTATCTTCTATCTGTAGTCTCCCATACTCAATTCATGTTCTTTTTCCTTTCTTTCTTTCCTCTTCTGGTATTTTCCTTAACTTATACTGCATATTCCTTTTCTCTCGTGTCAAATCATCCTCTATTTTCTCCACACTTTTACATAATGCCCTTTCCTTTGTCATCACTTCCCTCTTGTGTTTTCTATTCTTTAGTTTCACCAGCACCATTTGCTCTCCTCTCTCCTTTCGCCTCCTACACTTCTTACTTTTCCTACTTCTACCTACACATCTATCCTCCTTAGCACTTCATCTACTTTTTCTTGCAATTCTTTTCCCTCTAACCTTTGATATTTTGTCACTTTATTCTTTCTACTTTCCTCTCTCTCTCTCTCCTTTCCATTTTTGTCTCTATTTTCCTCAACCTGTTCTTATTTGCATTCCCGATATCCCCTCTCTCTCTCGTTTTAATCAATCTATCTTCTTTATCCTGCTTGCCAACTCCTCCACCCTATTATTAGGCTCTTCCTGTTTTTCTAGTCTTTGTTCCAAACTCTGCATCCTTTTTCCAAACTTTGCCTGACTTCTTTCCATTTCCTCATATCATTTCTGAGTTCGGTCATTTCCCGCCTAATATTTCTTGCTTTATTTCATCTCTCTTTTTCTCCTGCCTTTCTACCTTCATCTCTATTGCCTCTATCACAATTTTTTTCGTTGCTTTAAAATTTTCTTCTTCCGCCAGACATCTAGCCTCAGCTCTGCTTTCATCTTTCCCCTTGCTCTTCTCACCATTGCCTACGAACCTATCTTTTTCGGCGGTGACCTCATCATTTTCGAATTTTTTATGCTTGCCCAGATTTCTTCTTCATATTCACTGCTTTGAGCTTTCCCACTCCCCTCTCTTTCATTTAATGAATCCCTCGAACGATCCCACCCTCTTCTTCCTCAATATCTTTCTAACGTTTTTCTATACCTTTCCCTTGCCTTTCTCTCTTTTTCCTCTTCTTTCTGTGTGCAAAAAACTTCCTGATTTTAATTCCTTTTGTTTCTGCTGTCCCTCCCCCTGTTATCCATTAATCCGATTCAAATAATCCCGCCCTCGTTCCTTCTCTGCCTGCCTCTGCCCACTGTGCCCTGCTACTGTACTTTACGCTGTCTCCACCCCACATTGATCCACTACTCAGCAACCATCGGTTACCCTGGTCTCCCCATCCTGCTTCTCACACTCACCTCAAATTTCACTACAAAGCATCAAAACGATAGGGTAATTGAAAGAGGGAAAGTCAGTAGGTATAGATGAAATGCCAATTGGAGTTTGGAAATATGGGGGAAAGGAATTGAAGGAGTGGGTGTGGATAATGGGCATCAGGGTATGGAGAAGGGAAGGCTGGCCAGAAATATGAAAAGAAGGGATAGTGGTTCCAATAGTAAAAAAAGGAAAAGGAGAAGGGGTTAAAAATTATAGAAGGTGACGTTAATGCCGACATTATTTAAGATATATGTGACAATAGTATCAAAGAGGTTAAAGAAAGAAGTAACGGAAAAAAGATAATTCCACCGAATTAGACAGGATTTAGAAAGGTATGGGAGTGATAGATAATATTTATTTGCCAAATTATATTATAAACAGAAGGATCAAAATAGAGTCTGGAGGTATGTCAGGACAGGGAAAAGTGACAAGTTAGAGAAAGTTAAGGAATTTGAATATCTCGTTTTTAACATGCAGAATGGGGAACATGGAACGCATATTAGGGATAAGATTAAGAAAGTGGAGAATGAGGTTCTTTGATACGCTGGCACAGGCGGTATTAGGCTATGGAGCAGAAATATGGGGATGGAAGGAGAGAAAGGAGATAGAGAAATTGCAAGAGAGATGTATATTAGGTGAACATTAGGGGTAGACTGGAAAACTCCGGTTTCTATGGTAACAGAAGAGGCTCAAAGGGATAAATTAAGAACAATGGCGGGAAAGAGGACGTGGAAATTTGGAGACAAACTAAGGGAGGGATAGGGAGAAGAGTTAGCAAGAAAGTGGCACAAATAGGTTGAAGAAAGAGAAAACAGGGCCGTAGAGTTAGCGCGATGAGAAGAAGAAAGAAGAGAGTTTTTTAGAGATCGATTGATAGGAGAGGAAGGAAATATTAACTATGAGGAATTGGAAAAAAGAGATAGAGAAAGGCAGGTTATAGTTAGATAGGGAAATCAAAATACAAAGAATGGTATGAGGTGATAAAAGGAGAAGGATTGCCAGAATATCTTGAAACAGGATGGGGAGAAAAGAGATGGACAGGAATGGCTTGATGGAGACTGGGAAATAATATATATATATATATATTATATTTGTGGCATTTAATCAGCTTTGATTTTGAGAAAAAAAACGTCCAAAGTAGATGAAGATTGTGATCTGTAGACTGATTTACACAGAAAAATCAGTTTTGTCCCACTGTAGGCCGGTTGATAGCGGCTTCAGCCGACTGAAAGTCGACGCAGACACTCTTGAACATTTTTAATCATAACTCAAGAACCCGTGAAAATTTTTTAACTTTTGCTAGCATAAATTAGTGATAAAATTTCAAAGCTTGCATTCTCTAAATTTTAGATTTCTGCCACAACTTTTCTAAGTCATGACACGAATTAAAGTCAAGGTACAAAATTTGATAAATTTTTGAATTTAAAAAAAAAACTCTCACTTGATATATCCTCTTTAAAAAGTCAGAAATATCTATACTAGAGTCCGTTCGACGTGGAATTCCATAATCTTTCTAACCCCTTTTCAAAAGGAGTCTAGCTTAATTTCCGATCGAGTTATCACCTTTCAAAGTCATCAGTGATTTATAGTGCCGCGTAGTCGGAACACGTGGGTAAAACCGGACAACCCTTTTTTATAGAGAAAAAGCAATATTAACTCATGAGATTGGACATTCCGGGTGTCTAGCTTTACCTTACAATGTTCCGCTTAGGACCCTTTTAGGGTACTAATCTTATTTATTTATTAATAGGAGTGGGCCACATGATCGGTGCTGGAATTTACGTTTTAACTGGAACTGTCGCACACGATACAGCCGGACCAGGAGTCGTTCTTAGTTTCATAATTGCTGGATTTGCTTCCTTATTAGCAGCTCTCTGTTATGCAGAATTTGGTGCTAAGGTCCCAAAAGCTGGCAGTGCCTATATTTATACTTACGTTACTATTGGAGAATTCTGGGCATTTGTTATTGGATGGAATATTATTTTAGAGCATATGATAGGTATGTTTTCATTTCTTTCACTTTAGAAATTTACTTTTATATCAGCAAAAAGATCAAGTTAAAGTAGAGTAGAAAGAACTTTTACTACTGGCCAACAGCTGGTGAAGAGTGAGGAAAAAGTGGAATTTCGTGTTTAAAATGTTCCAGCGGTCGTTTTTCTTAAACGATTTCAAAGTTTATTTTTTAAGATTTGAGCCAATTGCATTTTAAAAAGGTCTGCCGAGACTGACTGTATGAGAAAAAATTTAACTAATTTGTTATTTAAGCAGAGCGCCAGTAGTAAATTTCCACCTAAATTTTTCAAAATTTCTTAACAAAATTTTTCCAGGTGCTGCGTCAGTAGCAAGGGCATGGAGTGGTTATGTAGATTCATTATCAGAAGGAGCTATAAGTAATTTAACAAAGCGAATTATGAGTGGTCACACAATGGGAGAACCTCTTGGTCACGTGCCAGACCCTCTAGCTGCTCTTCTGTGCATCGCTTATGCTTTACTACTTGGCCTAGGCGTAAAAAGTTCTGCAACAGTCAATTCTTTTTTGACATTTGTCAATCTTTGTGTCATGGGCTTAGTAACAGGCCTGGGTATATACTATGCCGACCTATCCAACTGGAGTTCCGAAAATGATGGATTTTTGCCATATGGCTTCCGAGGAGTTCTTGCCGGTACAGATTGGAAAAATTTGAATTTTGAATCTGCTCTCTAACAAGGAGAGGTCACAAGATGGACGCCGACTCGATTGGAGCTTTAGAGGGTGAAAGTAGATCATAATCCATTAGATGCGTATTTTTTTTTGTCCCTATGTGATTTATTTCTCGAGCTATCGAGGTTTGAATATTTAAGCTTGAGCCACTGCCCAGGTGGGAGTCCGGACTTGAGCTGGGCGTTCAAGATTAGGTACTCAAATCTCGATATCTCGGAAACTGAGGCACATAGGATTAAAAGAAAAAATTCGTATCTGATGGATTTTGATCTACTCTCATCCTATAAAGCTACAATTATAGGGAACTCTATTTGTAATCTTGAATCAGAGGAATTTCACTGAGAATCAGTAACGTATTTCTGGCTATTTGAATCAGTGAAAATTCACTCTTAATCAGTGTCTATTCACTGAAATCTCAGCAGTTTTTTTTTTGAAATTCCAGGTTTTCCAATAAAAAATGTACTAGGTTTTCACTGAACCATCAGTAAGTTTCTACTGGAAAACCAGTAGGAAATGATAAAAGTTTCAGTGAACAGTGACTAATACCTAGAGAATTTTAACTGATTCAATTTGCCAGAAGTATGTCACTGATTTTTTTGGAAGTTCAACTGATTTAAATTGAGTAAGTAGTGGTTCTGATTCCACCTTAAGCTAATTTACCTTTACCTTACAGGTGCTGCTACATGTTTTTATGCATTCGTTGGCTTTGATTCTATTGCCACTTCCGGAGAAGAAGCTCGAGATCCAACTCGAAGTATACCAATTGCAACTGCCCTTTCCATGGGAATCGTAACAGTTGGTTACGTTTTAGTGAGTGCGGCTCTCACATTAACAGTTCCATATTGGCGAATCAATCCAACTGCGGCTTTACCAGAGGCTTTTGCTTCCAAAGGAATATATTGGGCGAAATATGTTATCAGGTAAAATCCATTTCTACATTTTCATTCATGAGAGTGTAATGTAATCGTCTACCGTCTAGCTTTTCGGCACTTAAAATGTCCGAGAATCATAAAATTTTGTCCATGTCCATCTGTCTGTACGTCTATACGATTTGTGTCGCTAGGGATCTGAAGTGTCAGATCGTGCTAGTGACAGCTGTCGTAGTTTTTGTGTCTTTATTCGCTATAATAAGAATGTTGGTTGTAGTGCTTATCCACACGTATTCCGGATAATCTCTTTTAACTCCTAGCAGCATCAGTGATAGCCTTGATAATAGTTGTATGCAATAATTTAACCCTGAAAGTAGGCCTGATTCGTTGAGCAGCTGTACGTCATACATCACGGACTTCGTTAGTGAGAGAAACATCCCTGCAGCCCTGTATCCAGGTAGCATACTGTAAGAGGCTTACCTTCATCGGCAGCAACCGGCTTACTGCCGCGCAGATAGACAAAACTCTCCGCTTCAGATGTGCACGGGAATTTTAGTGTTTACAAGAGCATTATCAGTGCGAATTATGTCATCATTGGTTCCACGTCAAATGTGCGAATTCTTCAAGAACTTTCAGCAAAAGTAAGAAACTCTGGAAGAGGATTAGAAAGTCTATCGCGAGTCCCAAAAATTCCAACGCGTCCAGGCAGACCATGAAGAAGTTCAAGACTCGCGTTGATGGAGCAGGTCTGTCAAAGACGAGAAGCGAGAAAGGAAAGCAGACGCCCGCGACGAAGAAAACAAAGAAGGAGAACAAGAGACGAGCGCGTCCCGAAGCGGTTCTTATGAAACCGGCTGAGGGTTCAGGCTATGTCGAAGTCCTAAAAAAATCTGAAGAACACTGTGAAGCTGGACACCCTTGGTGTGAAAATCAAGGGTATACGCAGACGAGGAATGGTGACGTCCTCATCGAGATGGGCAACGAAGCAAAGGACACGGCAAAACTGACTTCTGCCATCGAGGAAGCTGTAGGGAACGAGGTAAACGTGCGCGAGCTGGTTCTACACATCGAAGGGAAGATTCTCGACCTCGAGTCAACAACGGAGGAACTGGAAGTAAGGAAAGCCGGGAAGAAAATTTCGGGGAGACTGGCCAGATAAAGGTCAGCTCAACGGAAAAAGCCTGTAAGGATAAGCCTTCAGGAAAAGACTAAGAGGCGTGAGCCTTCAGGCTTACGCGGAGATAAACGAGATCACCGCAAAGCTTCTCCGGTTAGGACACCTCAAGGTGGGCTGGGTGGCCTGCAGAGTTGGGAAGGAGGTGGATGCCGTTAGGCGCTATCGCTGCCAAGGCTATGGTCACCTGGCAGTGATCTGGACTGGTCCAGGCAGGACCACGAGAACAAGCCCGAACCGACCATTTTCGGTTGAGTCCCACACTCTGTGCGTAAATGCATTCTCATCTCCTCTACAAAAAAAATGACAATTTGCGAGAATGCAGAATCAACGACCCGTGTGGTGAAATTGCCTCTCACTCACGGGAAATCGTTTTTTTATCTCTTTTAACAGAAGTTTAAGCAATGTAAAGACTTTCACGCTTTATTGAAGGCTCTTGAAGAAAGACTAAAGAAGGGTCAGAAAACCTATTTCAACACCTTCACAGAGGAAAATAGCGAGCTGATTACTAAACCTGACGTATGCACACGTAAATTTAGTAAGCTTGATCTTTAGTAAGCATGATAGAAACTTGGAAATAGTTTTTACAGGTCTTCCTGTCAAGCTTGAAGAAGATCTACTGACTCTTTTGAAGTCATTTACTAATACTCTAAGCCTCTCAATCAACTCCTCTGATGCACTAAATGTTTTCCGAATTGGTCACGGGACTCCTGAAAGGCCTAGGTCAGTGTTTGTTTGATTGGCGAACAGAGCAGTACGCGACCAGATCTTCTAAGTCAAGAGATCTTTTGGAATCTCAAGGCAAGCGGGATCGACCTAACTTTTTTGGATTCTATGATGTACCTCAACTACAATCATCCACCCGAGACATACTCTCTCTACAAGGAAATTCGTGCTTGGCTCAATCAGTCTAATGTATCAGCTTAAAACGTATAGATTCGTAATGATGCTATCTGTAAAGGCTTCCCGACGCGGAATCACCATTTAGACTTTCATGCAGGTCCGAATTAAAGGCGCATTTGAATTGAAGCCATATTTTGGAAAACAATAAGACTTCATGATTCATTTTTTCTAAGGTGACACCCTGTGATGTGCGTAATGCGATTCAATCCTGGTACTGAGGTATATACGGAATAGTTAATAAAATGCATAGGACATTATATTCTCTGGAAGTAAACAGAAAATTTCTGGACAAGTTCTTATCTTTCCGTTATTAGACTGTCTGTATGTATGTCTGAATATCTGTATGTCTCTTTGGTAACCTGAATGTCGTTGCCATGCTAAATTTTGCAGGGTTTGTCAAATCGAAGAAAATCAATCTACAGAAAAATCCTTAAGCATATCTACAATCTACATTGTAGATATTATCACCAATAGTTCCAAAAGTATAATTATATTTTATTTATTTCACTAGACGCATGATAGGATTTTGCTCTTAAAGTAACACGAAAGCGATAAAAATGTTGCGTTACCCATGATTTTTTAAAGAATATATTGTAAAAATAGCGAATATTGATTATTTGTATGACTATTATGATTCTGGATATCCTTATGGATCAGTAGTAATTTTTTGATCAATTTGTATTTTTTCGTATTACAGCGTCGGAGCCCTTTGCGGAATGACAACGACTCTTTTTGGCTCACTTTTTTCACTTCCTCGCACACTATATGCAATGGCGACTGATGGACTTCTTTTTGGATTTCTGGGTCGTATAAATGCGCGCACACAAGTTCCGATTGTAAATCTGACAATCAGTGGATTCGTTAGTGCTCTACTTGCTCTACTATTCGATCTTCAACATCTTGTTGAATTCATGTCAATTGGTACTTTTCTGGCTTACACAATTGTCTCTGCCAGTATCATAGTACTCAGGTATCGCCCAGAAAAAGTCTTATCACCAATGTCGACAACTAGTACATCCAGCAACCTCACATCACCTCCGACAGAAGGTGCGGATTCCAGTAGTGATGGTCATAGTGTAACTTCTGCTGAATCGGAGGTACCATTCAAATTATTTGATAACAGTGTTATATTCTTGTTCGTTTTAAATCCAAATATTCAACATTGTGTACGTGAAGGTGACGAGCTCGTTTGTACTTAGTAAGATTTATCTCAGTAAGATGTATAAATCTTTCCAACGTTTCGGTACTAGCGCTAATACCTTCATCATGGTTATAAGATTATTGCATGCTTATTTTAGGCTGTGTTTCCTTAATTTTTCTTGATGTATCCTAAAAATTAGTTTCAAAACTGATTGCAATTCTACTTTTTACTGTACATCAAGAGATTTTAAAGAAGTTCTGCTTGAAATAAGCATTTTGTAACCCTGATGAGAGTACCAGTGCTGGTACAAAACGTTGAAAAGATTGATAAATTCTCGCTTAAATAAATCTAACTAAATCCAAACAAGGTCATTACTCTCACCAACATAATTTCATGTTGTTTATTTATGAATTGACTTTCATAAGAGAGTTTGTTAGGAAGAATAGCAGTTCCTTACTATTATAACAATTTATATATTTTCTCTTGAATCAGCAGTTACTAAATTATTGTGAAGACACTGGAAAGCTTAAATTTCGTTATGCATGGTTGGCGACTTTTGTGGGAAAATATAATCCTGGAGTCGTTGTTGCGGCATCAATAACAATTTATTCAATAGGATGTATTTCCCTATGCACAGGACTTATTCTCTTAGTCCAGAGCTCCTCATCACCAGCTTGGTGGGATTATATAGTAATCGTGCTACTAATCCTCCTACTTTGTGCAAGTAAGTTGTTTCATAATCAATGAACGATAAGAAATCTCTAAAATTTGATCAATGAACATTCACTGATTAGAGACATATCAGAGTATGTTCTCCAAATTTGTTAATACGTTTTACAATTTCCAAGAATTTCGAAGTTAAATTTGAATGTTGGACGTTGAAGAAGAATTTGAATTTTGATTCATTCTGAATTTCATTGATTAAATTTTAATTTATTCAACTATCATTTTTTTTTAATTTACAGGTTTATTTATAATCCACGCACACAAACAGAATCCAAGCACAGGAAGTTTTCGTGTGCCAATGGTTCCCCTCGTACCAGCACTGAGTATTCTTTTTAATATCGGACTCATGTTTCATCTATCACTTTTGACGTGGTTACGATTTCTCATTTGGATGCTCGTGGGTAAGCTCAATTTTTGAATATTTTATAGTTAAGCGGGGGGAGTTACAGTACCGTTCAGGAGTATAAGGACACCTACACAACTAGCGCTCAAAAACATGCTCTCACTTCTCGCATGATATGTTCGGAACAAAATGACATAGAATAATTCATAAAAAAAGAATTCTTAAGGTTATTAAATTCCGCATCAAATGAGATATGTTCAAAGTAATATGGAGAAGATAAAGAGATCAAACTGGATTTTGGAGGGGAGAGATCGGGAATGAGAACAATGAAAGTTTCAGAAAAATAGAGGGGGGAATGGAAAGGAAGAGAAATAGGAAAGGAAAAAGAATATAGTGATATTTCAATTATTCATAATAAGTCGCAGTTTTGAAAGCATATTTTTTTGGAAAAAAAATTTTCAAAAACTTTTTGGATTTTTCAAAAACACATTTTAAACTGAATTTTGGAAAAAAATCCATTTTTGATTAAAAAAAAAATTTTTTTATAGATAGTCTGTAATGTCCTCTAAAAGTCATGTGAATATGAAAATACGATGTCTCTTAGTTTTCGAAAAATAAATAAAAACGTACACTGAGACGATACACGCGATGTCAGGCAGCATAGTGCGAGCTTAAAGTCTCATTACCTTAATTGGTTTTGGACTTTCCGCGTTCGACAAAAATTTTGCAATAATTTACGTAGTTGAGAATGGAATGAAAGCATGCAAGTTTTGGGCCCCTTAAATGGTAATAGTGGTAAAAGGGCTTCTCCTTCTGAATATCCTCCATGTGTACATAATGCCACATGAGTTTTTCCTAAGCCCTTTGCGAATTCAAATCAATTCTTGGCGTTCACGATTTGCAAGAACCTTTGTCATGCGAATTCGCAAAGAAATTCCATTCTCCTTTGTATCCATAATCAACTTCATGATGTGTTAAGTTTACGAAATTTTTCCGATTTTTATATTGAGCTTCTGATCCGTCAAGAAAATAAATGATTAATTTTATTATTTGGTCCACGTTTTCTCTCAAGAAAGTCATTCGTTTTTTTTTAAAATGCATTGCTACCGTATTGTGCTCTAAAATTTCTGAAATGGTAACAAAACTGATGTGCTGTATTTTTTACTATGAATCTTTGTAGTAAGCCACAAACGGATGAATGGTAGCTTGACTATTCGTCCAATAATAACTCTGTATAGAATCTTGTATCATGAACGAATAATTATCAGCAAAATCATAAATTATTGAGAATGCGCCAACTTTTAAATTGGCTTTTACTTCGTCTAGGTACATACTTTATTCTTTTGCAATGAAGCTGTAAAAAATTAGTTTCTTTTGTTCTTCAGCAAATAACACAACAAACTCTTCTGTAGGCTTGATTACTGTTACGAGATTTGAGCGGTCTACTTGTATCCATTGTTTAAAGGTAATGTTTTCTGTGCCATTTTCCAAATACGCTGTTTCTGAGACATCTGTCAGTCTTGCACCTCCAAGACATGAAGAGCAGTATCCACAGTGGCATTGTACAGTTGGTGGATTGCATATTGACTAAGCCAGCCAGTGCTGATAGGTAGGAAATGGCAGAAATTCGTCCTTTCCTAAGTTGCTGATTTTTCCTCCCATGAACATTAGCTTTACATTCTGATGAAGAGTGTACACACATACGGCATGGGAGCCGGCTCCTCCAGTTAATATGCATTCTTTTGGTCTCAGTTTCGCAAATTTTGAAATTCGTTTTTGTTGCTGAGGATACAAATCTTTAAAAGATTTATGCAGTTTCTTAAGATTGCATAACATTAACCGTTTCTGCTCTTTAACTTTTTCCCTAGCATAATTGATAACTGTCACACAGTCTTTTTTTCCTGTCATGATACGGCTGTTGTTATCGCTTCTATAGAAGCTCTGAACAAAGTCTTTCATATCAATAAAAAGTCGCCTGCCCATTTTTGGCTTAGGAGAATCTAAATCTAATTATGTGGCTTTACGCGCCATGTGATTTGAACATCCAAACGTATCCTCGATTTTCTGAATGGTCCGACTGTTAGGCAGAATTGTCGAAATTTTGATTTGGAGATTTTTACCTGTTTCTGATGCTTTGAAAATTTTTTGTAAATGATTTATAGTTTCTTTTCCATTGTCGTTTAAGTAATCGAATTCGAAAAGTTCACTTTTCAATGGATGAGGTAAATGAAGCAATCTATTGGGAGAAGGATGAGAAGAGAACATGCAGAGTATGTAAATGGGTAGAGGCGACATGGGAGCATGTGTGGGATCGTTTTATGAAAGGAAAGGAGAGGACGGCAAGAGAATGTTAAGAAAATTTTTGGACAGTAGGGACTGGGAGAAGAATGGATGAAGGAGTTAATAATAAGCAGGGGTAGTTCTAATCCAAAATTTCCTTTTGATTTAGATTAAACCTAATTTATTTTTGATTTTCAGGAATGTTTATTTACTTTTTCTACGGAATCCACTACAGTAAAGAGGCTTCTGGTCCAAATTCTTACTCTATCTTAATGGCAACTTCAGAGGCAGGACAAGGTGCAAAATGGGGGTCCACGTTAAGAGTTAGCCAGAAAGGTGATAAGATGCCTATTCTTGAAAGTGATGAGTTATCTCACTAAATTATGTCAAACGCACAGATAAAGTTTAAAAAAGAAACCTGATATCATAAATCATTTTTCTAGAAAAATTTACTTCGACAATAGTATTTAAAAAAGACTATTAATTTGATGAAAAGGAAATATAATGGTAAATGAAAATGATGACAGGATGATAAATATGTCATCGAAAAAAGTCCTCATTCGCCATGAAAAATATTTTCTTGAACTTTATAAAGAGAAAAATTATGACACCTAAAAGTAAAAAAACTGAAGTGATCTAAGCTTCTACCAAAGAATCGCAAATTGCATATTATGTATTTTTTTATAAATTTCTTTTTTGGATGCTACACATTAAGTATATAATTTGCATCACCTATTTTAACTACGGATTTTTTTTGTTTATTCATAATGTTAGTTTTTAAGTGTTAAACGAGACAAAACAGTACAAGTGTTTAATTTTACTCAAATTTATTCGTGCTGCAACGTACAACTGCTAATTAACTTTGTTATGTAATTTGTTAGTTTGTTGATTCTGCTACAATATTATTAATTAGTAAATATTTATTATATATTGCCAATAATAATTTTCAGAAAAATATATGAATAGAAAGTACATCGCAATACGTCGACAAGACTGCAATCCATAATAATTAAAATGTACAATAATTATTAATTTTTTTGTGAAGAAGATATATAATTTTATAATAAATTAAACAATGTTCTCTATCAAGTACCAAGACTTATTCAAATTTTATAACGAGAAGTACAATACGTACAATAAATTCTGAAAATTATCCTCAAATATTGAGTTATATAATTAAACAAATTAATTTAGCATCATATAAGAATATGAAATAATGTAAAAATAAGATAATATGTAGTTATCTGTTATGTGTGAAATACTTCAAAAAAAGTGAAATGAGAATGTTTGAAATGTTGATAAATTCATTTAAAAATTTGTATAAGAGTTTAAAATATAAATTTTAATTCTAATCCAATATTGGGTAAAACTCTTTGTTTTAATTTCTATATAATCATCAATATGAAAATGACTGAAAGTGAATGAATAATGATCATTTAATTTAAATAATTTGCAAAATTCTATTGAGTAAAAACGGTGCCTTGGTGAAAGATATTATAAAATGTTTATAAATTGTTATCAAGATATTTACAAAAAAACATGTGATTTGTGATACAATCTGTTTTCCAGAATTCGAATTATTTACTAAAACTGAATGGTTAAATTTACTTTTTAACTTTATTTTGAAATTTGCGTATATCAGCTGTCTATAAATTATGTTGAAACAAAGATTTTTTTGCAATTGATTTTATTATTCGGTGTTGTACTACATATAATGAGAGAAAGAAGAAAATTCAAATGGCGTTATGCATATAAATAATAATAATAATTCATTTACCTATTTTAGAATTCCCTATCATTTTTGTAAATAAATCATTATGTTATGATCATTTCCTAGACAGATTTTGAATTTTTGTGAGTGTACTGAATGTTATATACAAATACATCACCTAAGTGTTACACAACTTATTTTGTTACATGTCGATTTAACGATGATATAATTATATATATAATTTTATTATTCATTTACTTATTATAATTTTAATCATTATTATATATATATAATAATATAACGATGTACATACGTTATCATACGTTTCAAATAAAAATATTGCGAAGTTTGCAAAATTTGTTTCATTTTTCTTATAGAGGTAAGATTTTCAATTTACTTTGAATATGAACTTTTTTATTTAACCTTTCTTTATTCAGCATCAGAATTATTCAAATTTTAAATTTATAAAATTTAATGGGGGATAGCAATGCCTTAATACAAATTAGTCAATAAATAATCGTTGCTTTTTACTTTTTTTTTGCAAATAGTGGTCTTGCTGTTGTACTTGCACGTGGAAAAACACTTATATCGATTAAAATATTAATCATCATCTAAAATCATTCTAAAATATAAAAAATGTATGTGTTTTTAAAAAACAATTATTTGTGTTCAATAGACAAGAACAAAAAAATTAATCAAAGAGAAAATATGAAAGTAATATTTAAGACAGAACTTTGAATTTTGATGCCATTAATTAAAGATGGAGTCTACACAGCCGGGGCCGGCAACCAGCAATGTTGCCGGCTGTTTTTCATGAATAGCAAAATAAGATATAAAAAAGAATTACGTTTACAGGCATGCAAATACCTGAAAATATAATTTTCAGGGTCGAAACTGATAAAGATCATGTTTGCAAGAAGAAAAATAATCTGTTCGCATTTTTTTTTCATGAAAATACGGTGAGCGTAGACGTTGGAAAGGGGTAGGAGTTTGACCAACATTATTTCTGTGACCAGTCACGTGGTCCCCTTCCCGTCCCCAAGAGACGTTGAAAAAAGGTACGGGTTTGACCAACATTATTTCTGTGACCAGTCACGGGGGTCCATTACCGCCCCCACGAGACGTTGGGAAGGGGTAGGAGTTTGACCAACATTATTTCTATGACAAGTCACAGGAGTGCCTTTCCGCCCCCACGAGATGTTGGAAAGGGGTAGGAGTTTGACTAAAATTATTTCTGTGACCAGTCACAAAGGTGCTTTCGCGCTCCCTCCATGAGACGTTAGAAAAGGGCCGGATTTTGATCGATGTTTTTTTCTGTAACCAGTCACACGGGTGCCCTACCGCCCCCACGAGATGTTGGAAAAGGGCAGGGGTTTGACCAACATTAATTCAAGGACGAGTCACGTGGGAGGCCTTCTCGCCTCCCACGAGACGCTCGAGAGGGGTAGGGGTTTTACCAATATTATTTCTGTAACCAGTCACATGGGTGCCTTCCCGCTGCCATGAGATGTTAGAAAAGGGTAAGGGTATCACCAACATTATTTCTGTGACTAATCACAGGAATGCCTTCTTGCTCCGCCACGAATTGTTGGAAAAGAGTAGGGGTTCAACCAACATTATTTATATAACCAGTCACAAGGGTGCTTTCCCGCTCCCTCCACGAAACGTTGGAAAAGAGCAAGGGTTTGACCAATATTATTTCTGTGACCAGCCACAGGGGTGGTTTCCTACCCCTCCACGAAACGTTGGAAAAGGGTAGGGGTTTGACTAATATTATTTCTGTAACCAGTCACACGGGTGCCTTTCCGGGTAGGAGTTTAACCAAAAATATTTCTGTGGTCATTCACAGAGGTTTCTTTCCGCCCCCACGAGATGTTGGAAAGTTGTAGGGCTTTGACCAACATTATTTGTGTTTCCAGTCGAAGGGGTGCCTTCCCGCCCCTACGACATGTTTAAAAAGGGTAGGGGTTTGACTAATATTATTTCTGTAACCAGTCACACGGGTGCCTTTCCGCCCCCACAAAATGTTGGAAAAAAGTAGGCGTTTGACCAACATTATTTGTGTGACCAGTCAAAGAGGTGCCATCCCGCCTCCACGAGCCGCTGAAAAAGGGTAGAGGTTAGGGTAGGGGGTAGGGTACGGGCGGAAAAAATCGGGGTACTGAAGGAGAGGTTCATTACAAAGACTCTCTTGAAGTTGGTCGAACGCGTCTTGCTGTGTTTGACCCCAACGAAAAATGACATTGTTTTTTAAGAGAAGGGCTAGAGGCTTAGGGATTTTCGCGAAATTTGGGATAAAATGGCTGTAGTAGTCACACAAGCCCAAAAACTGCTTCACATTCTTCCTTCCTCTCGGTTGGGGAAAATCTTTCACGGCTTCAACTTTTCTTGTGTCAGGCTTTACGCAGTCTTCAGTGATAAAATGCCCTAAATACGTTATCTCTTTATGTAAAAACTGACACTTTTTGGGTTGAAGCGTGAGACCGGCTGTTTTCAATCTGCCCAAAAGTCATTTTAATTTTAATCCATGTTCTTGAAGGGAATTCGCGTAAATAACGATATCGTCCATATAGACGAAAAGCTCGACACCGTGCAATCCACAAAGAACTCGATCCATGAGCCCCTGGAGGGTTGCAAGGGCATTTTTTAAGCTAAATGGCATCCCGGTGAATTGAAAAAAGCCGTAAGTTATTGTGAAAGCAGTCTTATGCTTATCAGTGGGGTCCATGGAAATTTGGTGAAAACCCGAAGCAAGGTCAAGAACGCTAAAATACTTCGCCCCTCCCAACTGGTCCAAAATATCAGTAATATTCGGGAGAGGGTATGCATTTTTAATGGTATTTTCGTTCAGAGCTCGAAAGTCGATTACCATACGCCACCGCTTATGCCTGTGGGAATCGACCTTTTTAGGAACGATCCAAATTGGTGAATTGTATGGAAACTCTGAGGGTTCTATGCCACCATAATCAAGACAGATGTCAACATGATTTTTCATTTTAGTTCTGTGCTCAGGACAGAATCGATATTGGAGATTATTTGTAAGATCCTGATCCGTGGTTCTTATTTCATGTTTCAGAACGTTAGTGGCACCTAATTTATCGCCCGTCAGAAGGAACTGATAATTATATGTTCAAGAATATGTCTCTGTTTTTCGCCTGTCAATTCCTCTGAATTTAAAGTTTTTATTGATTCAGTCATTTTTTTTTGCATGCATTTCTCGGTTTTCTTTGCTAAGTTCTTGATTATCAGCGACGTGTGGGTTAGGGCTTAGGCTTTCAAATGCTTCTAGTTCGACGGAGGGAGGGGTCAAGTTAACATCTTTCGTAGTAGCGTTAATACAAAAAATTTTCACAAATCCATTTTCTTCTTTAGCTAGTATTTCTTCTAAGAAGATTCCGAAACCACCGTCGATGCGCCGTAGATAATCTTCTTTTCGAAGGTTTGGTGCTACAGGAAGTGAGATTAATTTTCTTGTGTGAGCGCGTAATCTAACTGTCCTGTGAGTTATAAGAGGAATTGATTCGGAACCCATAGTCATTTTATCTTCCGAAAAAAGTAAATTTACGCAATGACTGCGAACAAGAGGCATTCCGATCAATCCATGTGTTTTCGCAGAGAATCCATTAGGTACGACATGAAAGGTGGCTTCCGTGTCTTTTATCTTTATTTCACCGAGAGTTTTTACGGGGGTGAAAGTTATGCCAAATAAATGATAAACTACTTCTATATTAACTGGGACCTGCATTTTAATAAATTTTTAAAAAATTAAATTTAATTGAGAGCCTGTGTCAACAAGTAATTCGGCACCCTCATCCCTAAAGCCTTTTCCTTTTATACTGACAATAGAACATGATTCTTTGTTTTTATCGCTGATTGTTAAAACAGCACGTTTCGTTATTGGCGCTTTATCATATTCGGCCACATTTATTTGAGCATTGTCGGGAATAATGTCCTACCTCTTTACAATTAAAGCACGCATTGATGCAGTTATTCTCCTCAGCGCGCGCGTATGCGCATCGCTGCACTCCGGATAAGGACCCCTGCGTTCTCTATGCATGGGACCCCTTGAAATGTTTTAAAACCTGAACTTTTGTTTTCTGAATTTCGGTTTAAGCTCCCGCGGTGCTCGACATCCCATCCCGCGGTAATTGCGACATTGATAGCTTCCTGTAGGTTCTTTGGATTTTTTCGCGTGACTCTGATTTCTATCGCGTCTTTAAGGCCGCGAATAAAACTTTGCACTGCTGGCTGCTGGGTGGTATAGGTTAAGCAGGACAAAATTTCACGAGGGTACTCTTCATCTAATGCTTCAAGAGTGTTATTTTGCAGAAGTGCGTCGGCATTGTCAATTATTCTTACGCGAATCGCACGCAAAAGTAAGGGCCTTTCAGCTGGCGCGGTATAGTCTCGAGCATATTTACAATCTCTTATGAAGGTCTTAACTGGCATATTGTAACCGTCAAAATTTTGCGGCAAATGCTTTAATGCTGTTTGTGAATTAACAACTGGGAGATTGTTTGAGGAGAACCGCGCATTATTAATCGCTTCATTGCCCCGTGGAATTACTGGTAAACGAGAAAAGTGCATTTCCAAGGGTTCAAGCCTAGGTCGTAAGCATTGTCTCGAAGTCTCGTTATGAAAACTCGGAATGCTTGAAGAGCTAGATGAACCTGTCGGAGAATCATATGTGGGCCTTATGGAAATAAGGCCTTATGAGTTAGGCCCATCGACAATTACAGAATGGGCCACGGGATTAATCTCTACATCTTCCTCCATCCAACCGTTATTCCTCCTTGAGCTTTTATGGAACAAGTAAAAAGAGGCAAAGGTGAAGAGTATAATTTCAGATAATTGAACCTGAATTGACTTAAAATTTCAAGGCAATCTGAAAGGTGCAAGAAAAATATGCTTGGATAATTGTGTGCGACTTACCAATAGATGAAATATTGTGGAGAGCTAAACAAACAACACATGTATTTATACACACAAAACGATTTCGAAGAATTTAAATTCACGATGATGAAAATCTTCGCTGCTTTTCGCACAAATCTTTCCTGGATCTACTGCTTTCCTCCCCAGGTTCTGCTCTGCTTCCTCGGCAACTGCTCTGCTTCCTTTTCTGCTAGTCGGCTTCCTTGGCTCGTTGCACCCTTGCAATTCTCAGGCATTCGCTCAATGGGATTTTGTATTTTCCATTTACTCGTAAGAAAATCGAAGAAAAACCCTCTTCCTGGGGAAAACTTCGGAAAACCGTGGGCTGAAATTTGTGGCGATCCCGTACTGTAAAACCCGTTCGAATTTCGCGCTGTTGCTTGTTAAAGACCTTCTCCATCCAAGTCGGCACACGTCTTCGCCCGAAATTTATTCGCGTTCACGATCACGATGATTCCGAGTTCAGAGAATCCCACCGCATATCATCAATTAATGTAACATATCTTCATTAATTTAAGCGGGAAATGTCGGTGAATTCAAAACGGTAAGAATTTCAATTTTAAATGAACATAGTCTACTTAAAGACACAAGTAAAAGGGTCAAAATGGCAAATGGAAAATATCGCATTCTGCTCGGTAACGAGGTACAAATCAATCTGTCGCAATTTTTGAGTCTGGTGAAAAAGACGCTCGCCTACGCACCCCCAACTTTTCCCACCTTCGATTTTCTTGGCCAATGGGGTCCTAATTACGGGGATACTCATACCCCAAGAGGCGTGAAAATTGCGTGCGCATCCACTCCACGTGTACTTGCAATTTTCGTTCACTGGGGGTCCTAGTGACATAGTCCCAAACACCTGGATCGGGGAAAATCCGCAAGGCCTTTGTTTTCGGACTCTCTCTCGAAGGTTCTTGGACCGTAGTAAAAAGCTAAACTGGACAAAATAGACAATATACAAAATTGAGGAAGAAGGTAGTAAATTCTATTTCTACGGTTACTCCTAAAATTCTAAAGATGAAAAGTTCGGTTTTCTGAATTTGGCAATAACATGTCTCTCGAAATCGTTGAGTTTACGACGTCTTTAATCATCTGCTTTTCAATCCTAGGGTTTAGCTTCAGCTCATGAAATCTAATAAGATTTAGAACACACTATATTTTTCTAAATAAATTTTTAGTCGCACACATTTCCTCAAATATAAACTTAATCTCTCGGATCTCGCACGCATGTGTTTTGAATTCGCCCGCGTTATATTGCTTGCTAAGATCACCAGCAGGAGCGATGCGTGTCACATGTTACAAGGTAGATCGAAAGGAAAAAGCCTGTTCCCTTCGTCCAACCCTGTACTTCCATACCACCGAACTTCATTTAGTTTAGAGCTCAGGGTTGAAAATATATATAAAATTTTTATATAGAAACCAAAAACAAGGCGGGAACATATATCTTCGAACAAGTCATTCATATAATTATGATAGAACTTCACAGGTAAGTTCGTTTAATTTTAATAATTAAACGAACTTACCGAAGTAAAGTTCTATTATAATTGTATGTAGCGTCTCCTCCGGAAGATCACTAATGGTAGTACCCCGCCCCAGTGCCTTTTATGCCACAAGGTTTAGAGTATTTTTAAACTTTCGCTCTATACACCATTCCATGGTCCTAGTGACTAGTCTGTCCGCTCGGCACAGTTCCTCATTTTTTGAAGTGTTTCCGTACTTTCTAATGTTGGGATTATCATCAGATAATAAGGGAAATCCTAAGGGTGGGAGTGA
>JAUMHM010000078.1:13756257-13766930 GCA_032362435.1 Melikaiella ostensackeni
TATATATATATATATTTTTTTTTTTGTGTGTGTGTGTGTGTGTGTGTGTGTGTGTGTGTGTGTGTGTGTGTGTGTGTGTGTGTGTGTGTGGTAATAGGTCGAGTATTGAGCTTCGAAAATTTTGCCGTATTTAAAGTTTCTAGTCCGGCAAATTTTTGTGTCAATATGGAACTTTTTGTTCCGATAATGTTATTACTGTGACCAGTCACTAACACGCGTATGGAGATGGACAGATGGAGGTTATGTTTAATTTCTAAGTCTGTATACCCTCTGCCCACAGATACTTAGAAGGCAAAAAATGCCGTACTACAAAATTAAAATATGGCAAAAAATGCTGTATCTGTATACACAACGTATGTAATACAGTGGTCTCGTACGAGGACTTCTATCTTCGTTACCATGACAATGTAGAGACGCTTGCCTATCCACGATTCAAATCATTTGGCGTCATGATTCAGCACAGCGTTTCTCAAACTTAAATAATAAAAGGCAGATAATAAGAATTTAATTCATACATCGGTTAATTCTTGAGGATATGTAGTTTTCTATTTTAATAGTAATTGTAAATTTCAAACTGTTTATCGATCATTATAAACAAGAAATACATTAAACTGCAAATAGTAAAAGCAGATTTATTTTAAAAAATATTTCATAATTTATGGATATGTACTGTTATAGTCACAAATTGAAATTTACACTTTGCCATTTTTTATTATCTGATTAACTATGCATCTTCAATGACGGACAAAAATATCTGCAAAGTTAAAATAGGGATGTAATGATTACGATAGTTGATATATGTTGTAGGCCTTTGAGGATTAGAACTTGAAGAATTTATGATTTGATGACGAAAGACAGTTGACGCACCTGTCATTGTTCACAAATGAAATACGGTGAAGAGGTTCAAATGAGTGAGCAGAATGCAGGGGGCGATCATCATTTCCTCCACAGCTACCTGAGTTATCTTCCCCTTCCAGTGTGCAACGACGCAACCCCTCACTGGGTTGGAAGCTTGAAGTTTGAAAATATAGTCGTAGAAATAATGTAGGTTACAAACCTTCCCCTTTCCAGCGACTTGTGGGGGCACTGGAAGGGAAAGAGAACTCAGGTAGCTGTAGAGGAAATGATGACTGCCCGAATGCAGGTTAGTTCCCCAAAAACTGCTATAATTGATGTTTCCTCAATCAGGATTTCTTCATTTGTTGATCATGTAGGTTAATTGTTGCAAAAAAAGTCGCAACACTCCATTCCCACCTGTTCCACTCATTTACAATCTTTTGCACATTTTTTTCAAAAATACCAGGATGACGAAGAGCTTAAAGTAGATTTTCATTAAGTTTTTCATATTTCTCGGACTCCTGATTCACAATTCAAAAATGTTTGATGGCTTTCTTCAGAAACGGCAAATGCAAATGATGTATATCTACTTGAAATGATCCGCTTCGTTGATTGTCGATAAAGTCAATATTTATAATAACCATATTTTTACCATGAAAATTTTCTGTGAGGTAGAATGCTCAGGAAAAATTTGTTCTGCTATTGAAAATCTTCAATTTATGCAATTACAATTGAATTATTATGAGAGATTATGCGTCTAAAATTAGTGGACTATGCGAAATTATAAGTCACATATATATCAGGATTTTCCAATTACAAGAATTTTTTAAAATGCTAAAATCTAGATTATGCGAAATTATGAGAAAATTCTAAAATTAAGCAACGATCCTGAATTATACGATTAATCAATTTTTATAAGGTAGAGGTCTATGTGGATGGTTTACATCCACAGTAAACTCCAGAAATAAATTCTATCTTCAAATTGGTTAAAAACGCTGCAGCACATTCATCCACTCAAAGATAAAATTTATGTGGCGAAAGATGAAAATTTATTTGACGCAAATATATATGTCACGTGCGTGACATTTGTCAAGTGACACTTCGATGTCAAACACCTCCCTATTGAAAAAATCCTGCGGGAAATACTCGTGTGATTTTCGGACAGGATTTGCACGAAGCAATTCGCGAGGATCAATTGCCTGATTCACGGATTTCGTAAAAAAATGAAAGTCCTCGCGGAATCCCTCGTGTTAATCGTGTCCGCAAATTACACAAGTACTTCCCTCAGGATTTTTTCAATAAAGAGGTGTTTGACATCGAAGTGTCACTTGACAAATGTCACGCATGTGACATAAATACTTTCGTCAGATAAATATTATCTTTGAGAAGATAAGTGTGCAGCAGCGTTTTTATCCAATTTGAAGATAGAATTTATTCCTGGGGTTTACTGTGTCTTTCTTGGCATACTAATAAATAAATCATAAAAGTAATAATAACATTTAAATTATAAAAATATATTTTATGAATGTATTCTTTATATTTTTAATATATTTACTATGGTTATATCATACAAAAAGTACATTCAATAATGAAAATTAGGTTTCAAGCTTCGACATTTTCTTTAAAAAAATTAAAATTTTGATAATATTGTTAGACGGGTAATTCTATCTTTCAGGTATCCTAAACCATTTTCACATATAAATTATTTACAATAATTTAGATAATAAAAATTGCAATGTCAAACAATATGTCAAAAAATGAAGGTCGAAAATTTTCATAGTTACAAAGCTTCCTCTATGAGGAAGCAAACACATAATACATATAAGACGATTTAACTTTAATAAAAATACGAAAGTGTCGATTTGAAATACTCCTTTCGGGTTTTAGTTCTACGTCTGCATAGGTACTTTGACGAACCATATGACACATTGCGAAATTTGAAATAGTGGATCCAGTATGGCGGCTGTACCATATGTCAACGATTATGCTCCCTGCAACTAAATTTCCTGAAATCGGCTCGGAAATAATTACTCGGGGGTTTTCGAGGTCGCTCATTACGATTATGTAGTCAGAATATCGAAATCAAAGATAGCGGATCCAATATGGTGGATTTATTCCAAACAATCCAGCATTAAGTGACTCCAATTGCTGAAATCGGCTTGTAAATGATTGCTAGAAGGTTTTCGAGGTCACTGATTACGAATATGTAGTCAGAATGTCGGAATCCAAGATGGCGGATCCAATATGGCAGATTCATGCCAAAAATTTCAGCTTTGGGTTGCTTTTTGAACGTGAGTCCTCTTGCCTCTCACGAATCAAGATGCTTTTTGAATGTGAGTACTCTTGCCTCTCACGAAGGAGTGCTTTTTGAACCTGAGTCCCCTTGCCTTTCACGATTTGGGGTGCTTTTTGAACGTGAGTTTCCTCGCTTCTCACCAATCGGGGTGCTTTTCACATTATGTTCATGCCTCATATATAAGTGTGGTGGCATCAGGAGCATTGGAGTACCTTTTAATCAATAGCTTTCGATCTTTTTCTACTTCGAAGCAATGATTTTTCAATATTTGTGGGACGGCTGGAGCGTTGTCAAACCTTCTCTTCAGAGACGTACTAACTTTTTCATGCTCTTTTTTACTGTAGAACAAGGTCTTTATATTCTGAAAATGCTTTAGACCCCATTCAGTAAGTTTTTCAGGAGTTAGCATGGCTCAGTTGGCTTACATAGAAGACTGTTCCGTGCTGCTTCTTTTTTGAATAGAGCTCCAATACCATCTGAAGCACTTTTACCATACGCAGTTGCATAGAAACTTCAATCAGCTTTGATACCAAAGTCTTCTTCATGGTGAATGAGATGAACCATCTGAAACTTATTCTTGAAATGTTGTTTCGCACCATCGCTGAAATAAATGCTTTTATTCAACACCCGCGAGGAATATCTCATTTCCCAGGCCTGTTTCGAGTGGGAAAAATAACACATTACCTGATTATTGACGATTAGTATAAGTAATCAACATGTTTTCCCACTAGTACAATAATGAAATTTCATGACTTCACTATTTATAAAGTTTTGGAACGCGGAGTATGTTGGCAACACTGCTCAACACTGCCATTTTGCCATAAGCTCAAAATTAAAACTTCAAAAGAGATCTGAGGGCTATACTTGCGTCAATCAATCAGGTAAGCTATTATTTTCCCCCTCTCAACAGGGCCGCGAAATGAGATATTTCTCGCGGTAGCTGAATAAACTATTGTGTACGACTAGTGGTCGAAGGAGAAAAGTCCTCGAGCTTGTTTCCGCGCTCGCTACGCTCGCGCGGCAAACTCCACACTCTCGGGATCCCCTCCTTCTCTCACTAGTCGCACAATATATTCTTCACGCGAAAACTTCGTTTCACATGTGGTATCAACATTTTTTGGACTGTATAATCTGCAGCTGTATCGTGGTGTGTGCTATCTGATAAGAATACTATGCTCTTGTGTTTCAGTTCTGATTTTTCCTTATAGTAATATACTACAGGGAAGGCAGTGCATTGGTTGTTATTAAAATGGAACGCTTGTGATGCATCTTGAACTACGTATTTGTAATTTTCATTGAAATCCAGTGCAATGAGAACTTCACCCTCATCCAGATTGTTCTTCTTAAATTGAAAGTACTACGACTGTTGTTTGAAGATGAATGAATGAGGTTTTAAAACCAATAACTTATTATGTAATTCTTCTGCGAAGTCTGTTGTTGGGAGTATTTTAGATTGTAAAGTCGCCCTGTCTGACGCAGTCCAGGTACAGAGTTGTACATTATCGATGTTTTCTCCTTCCAATAATTGTTTTAGAAGTTGGGCAATTTGCATTACGATTTTCACCGTCTTTCACACCACGATTCTTACAAGCGGTTTCTTGTAAGCAGCCTTTGTGACCACTTATCCGGTTTTCCGAATTCCGGGTGAGTTGCTTAATGTCAATAGCATCCAACATTAATTTAATATTCTGATGGATCGTGCAAATGCAGACGGAATGGGTTCCGCTGGGCCCAGCAAGAATGAAATGTTTCGGTCGAACTTGTGCCAATTTGCTAAAGCTCACTGGAAATTCTGGGCGACTTTCTTTATACTTATCGTAGAGTCCCTTCAAATCTAATAAAAGGAAACGTTTATGTGTCAAACAGCGGTCTTCATCTGTCTTCACAGAAACAACATCTTTCTGGCCGGGCATGATTCTAATGTTCGCATAATCATTATGAAAGTCTTTTATTTTGTCTATAGTAGATTCCTGTAATGGTTCACCAGTATTTGCTGTAGTATCTGGTAAAACCCCTTTTGAAATTCTAAGATCTTTAGCTTTTTTCCAATCTGCCTACTGCAGCTGAATTCTTTTGCGATTTTATTAACGCTCCATGCTTCTACAGCTATTGTAAGAATATGCAATTTTTGAGGATCGTTAATCTGTGAAGTAGAAAATTTCTCTTTCAATTCACTTAAGATGTCTTCTCATTTAATTTCTCTTTGTAAACGAACTATTCTGGTATTATTAACTTTAGATGGTGTTGAAGAATCAGAATTGAAAGATTCATTTTGATCCATATCTACATCATTTTGACTAACATCCGATAAATTACGAGATGTTTGAGAATCCACATCACCACTTTCATATTTGGCCCTTCTGCAATGGACATAAATTTCAGCATTATCGGGAAGATCCGGAAATTTTCGTTTGAGATTCTTAGATATTAATCTCAAATCTTTGCCTCTGTGGCCCATAAGACCAAAATTTTTGTAAAGATTGCAGCATCTATCGCGATGTTCGTCGCTTGTATTAGACATACTGGATATTAAACTGATGAAAAACTTGAATTTATGAGGACTTCGTGGAATACAATCTTAATAAAGGTCAAATCACTGAATGAAACAGTAGTTCTGAAAGTAACTGATTCCAAACGTAGTTCTGCAATGATCTGATTGAACGTAAATCTCTGAAAAAAAAACTATTCACATACACATTTCAGACACCGAGGTTGGAGCTGAACGAATATCAATAATCCATATTTACGTGCTCTGAACCGATATAGACTCAAGGATGAAAGGAAATATATTAACTCGCGAAAGTGGAGAAGTGATTCTCTGCTTCTGCAATCCTCAGTTGCTCCTTACGAAAGAACAAGTGAAGCTCTGCCTCCACGATCCTCAGTTGCTTTTCTAGTCAGAACGAGTGAAGCTCGGTCCAAGTGTTCCTCAATTGTGTTTTTTAGAGGAAGCAAGTGGAGCTCTGCTTCTGCGATCCTCAATTGCTCCTTGCGAAAAAAAAGTGGAGCTCTGCCTCCACATTTCTCAGTTGTTTTTCTAGTGAGAACAAGTGAAGCTCGGCCTTAGTGTTTCTCAATTGTCTTTTTCAGAGAAAAAAAGTGGAGCTCGGCCTCTGCCATGCTTAGTTGCTCTTTATGAAAGAACAAATGGAGCTTTGCCTCAAAGATCTTCAGTTGTTTTTTTACAGAGAACAAGTGAAGCTCGGTCTTAGTGATCCTCAATTGTTTCTCTAAAAGAAACTAATGAAGCTATGAATTTAGGATCCTCAGTTGCCCTTCATGAGAGAACAAGTGATGCTCTGCCTCTGCGATTCTCAGTTGGATCTGCCTTTACGATCCTCACGCGTTTTTTCAGAGAGAACAAGTGAACTTCGGTCTTAGTGATCCTCAATTGTTTCCTCAGAGGGAACAAGTGAAAAACTTTAATCAGCGACCACGAAAACCTCCCAGCAATCATTTACAAGCCGATTTGAGGAAATTTAGTTGCAGAGAGCATAATCGTTGACACACAGCCGCCATATTGGATTCACCATTTTAAATTTTGCAATGTGTCATATGGTTCGTCAAAGTACTTATGCAAACGTAGAATTCAAGCCCAAAAGGAGTATTTCAAATCGACACTTTGATAATTTTTTGTTTAAAAAGCAATTTGTTCATCTATGTTTTTCCTTACTCTCGACGCCATATTTGGTCGGCCTCATTGAATTTCAAAAACCGCCCAACGGTTCTGAAAACTAGATGAAATTTGCTAAATTTTGAGCCTAAACACGATTTTTTCAAGTCAAACCGATTTTGGACAGCAGGGGGTGTCCGGTTGAGAAAGAATGCCCCATATATATAAAGAAAAATTGTTCAAACAACCACCGCAGGGTCCCCCTGGGAGCGGCTGCCATCCATGAAAATGACACTGTCTCCCAGTAGAACTACGGTAAATCACACCCATGGCTACTCCTCACAACCGTGAGATGGGCGGCCACATGGTACGGTGAAATCACGATGAAGGGCTGGCGAAACCCTTGTGAGTCCTAGGGACACGGAGCGACCCTAGAATGACAGCTCTTTGCATCCATCTCGCAAGTGCTTTGACATTTTTCTGGCACGCGGATATGGCTTCGAGTTTACGAACCAGTGATGGTTTCGCACCTACGAGAGCACCGATGACAAGGACAATCATTTTAGCCTAATATTCTGTGTACACTCCCCACAGCTCCCGTATTAGTTTTCGATACCTCTCCCCCTTTTTCTTCTCCTTGACTGTGATGTTGGCGTCGGTCGGAGTCGAGAATTCGATCACGAACATCGTTCGTTTCTCTTTGTCAAGGAGTACGATGTCAGGTCTCGAGTGTACAACTTTTAGTCTGAAGTCGAAGTTCCAGTAAATTTTGCACAACTCGTTTTCGACAATTGACTCTATCTCTCTGGAATAGAGCAATGTAGAATTCTGTTATGTTGTATCGGACAGGTGTAAGCAAATTCTACATTAGAATGCAGAATTGATCTATGTAGAACCCGATACGATTGATTCATTCCTTTAGATGTAAAACCGGTCAATAGATCAGGTAATGTTGTATCGACTTATCGTTCCAATTAGGAATGCTCATTGCGTTGGGTAATGTAAAATTTTTATGTGTCATATCGGACAATATTCGTGTGAAATTGCTTTTTCAAAGTGCGCAAGCGCGATAATGGCCGCCGGTCTGTAAAGTAACTGGTTTACACACTATGTCGTTACTGTTGTCAAAATAGTTTTAATAATCTACACATTACTTAAAGGAACATGAAGGGCAACTTTAGAGGTAGGTGTTTCAAAAATTCTGTTAACACATGTTCAATCGAACAGTGCCAAAATTACACATCCAGCATTAGACGCTTTTTTCCATGGATTCTTTTACGTATGTTTAATTGAAAATTTGTGCGCGTGTGTGTGTGTGTTATTACATGTCTTTTAGCACTTTATAATATGTTGAAAATGGGCTTTTTGTAGTAAAACTTTTTTCCTTAACATAATTCAAATCTGATGCAAGAATAGAAAAGACTCCTTGTATAGCCAATCTATTGTAATCATCTGTGAATACAGTGATAAGTCTTTCAACGTACTGGATGTGAAATTAATTTTATGCGATCCATGGTATCTGTATAAATTCTTTGAAGTGGCCTAGTAGCACGAATTTTTATCCCTAAAAGGTAATCTTTCCGTCTTAGCCATGGCACATACTTCACAGTCTAAAATTGATTCATCAAACTTTACATCCTTCCATTTTTCTTCTAATTTTTGCAAACGCTTTAAATAATTCACGGATGCGCGACTGAGTCGAATATGCTATAGCATAGCCTCGTTCTGTTTTCCGAACTTTGTTGGTTCTGTCTCGAAAGGGTTCGCTGTACGAATATCTCCGAAATATATGCCTAAACCTGCATCTGCAAATCGTCTAAGGGAAATTAAATTTTCTGCTATTTCGCTAGCTAGGAAAGTAATTTCTATTTAATTTTCTAATCTATAAGCTACACTACCTGACTGCTGTCCTTTTGTGTCATTTTCTTCGTTTCTTTTTGTTGTATTATTACCAACTTTACTCTATTGTTGAGATTCCTCTTTATGACTTTCCTGCTATTATTTACTCTAGTGAAAGTATTCTTTTCTACTCCCTCCCTATATTTGAATGTTTGTGCTCCATAATTAGGTTTGTTAAAGTTGTTCTGAACATACCTTCCACCACGTCCTCTACATCTAGAATCTCTGAATGATTGTCTTGAACTGCTTGAATTTCTTTCAAAACAATCAGATCCTTTGTGGTCTGTTACATTTTTACAATAGTAACAGAACTACAAGTTGAATTTTTCTAGAAGACACTGATTTGACGTGTGTCCACTTTTGTTACATCAAAAGCATCTTCCGTCTGAATTTAGTTTCTTTTTTATTACCTCTATCTGCATGTCTTTCTGCTTCTAACTGCGACAAAAAAGATTTTCTTTCTTCTAAATTCATCTCTCTATGTTCAGTTTGTCTTCTAATAAGGCCAGCCTTACCTTAGAGTGTGTGACATTGATGTCATTTCTTTTAAACTCTAATAATTTTTGAAAAATAATTATCGGGTCTTTTATATGTAAAATTCTCTTACGATATTCTTCCTCTAAATGATTGATAATTATATCTCTCACCATTCTTTTTCTTCTATTTTTCATATCTTCGTCATATTCACCAGGGACTTGAACAGAAGGATCAATAACATGTACAAGCTTGTTAGATAACAATTCTGACTGCAGATAATCTATCCAAAGATTTAAATTAGTTCTTCTGGTTAAATTATATTCGTGTCTAATGTTAATTTTTGTCGCAGCTTCTTCTACTTTTATAGTTCTCTTCAATTCATTAAAAATTTCCCTAATTGTATTTCTAACCTCTAAAGTGTCATGTAATTCATTTGTCTCATTCCTAACCTGTGACTCTAAATCTTCTATTCTTTGAGCATGTTCTGATCTTCTAATTACATTTGCGGGGAGATTAGTTCTAATTTTAATATTTTTCTCTCAAATTTTTACCCTTGCAATTCTGATTCTTGCTTTTTCAACCTCAACTTCAGATGTGACTCTTTAAATTTTGAGCACTGTGTTAGCTCCTAAAACATCTAATATCGACTTCGTTGACTTATCCATGCTGGCGCATTGGAATTTTAACAATTTCTCTGTTCACCTTGGCGTCGTTGTAGTTTTAGCTTTAATTGAAGCGGGTTTGATTTCGGGTTGTGCTGTGAACAATTTATATAATTAACATCTACTTCTCAATTCTAATTGAATTTGTTGGATCTGAACTCCAAAAAAATATATTCTCTAAATTATGTACCTTCTTAAATTATAATTCATTTTACTCTGTGTTTCTTCGTTCTTTGGTTTTTTTACCCATTTGATTCTCTGAATCATCTTTTGATTTGGGGTTCTCTGGTATTACTGAATGCTCAGTTTGATCACTTTCTGTTTGTGTATTTCCTGGTCCTTCAGGATCACCTACATATTTTATTATCCCTTTTTCTATTTTATTTTCTATGGTATTAATTTCTTCTTCCCAAGTCATATAGTATTTTCTTGACATCTTTTTAACTTTCCGGGCTTTAAGGCAATCACTCTTCAATTTTCTCTTCTATATCTAAAAAAAATTTTCCAGTTATTTATTCTCTAGAGTATTGTCCTTGTGCTTTTAGGCTTGTTCGATCGCACTCCAAATCGAATTCGCCTGAAACAAATAGTTTATCTTACTAACACCAGCACACACACCTTATTCCCATCACATTTTACGCACAGCAGATACAACTGATATTTAGGCTGGGCGGTTGTGCACGTATGCTGCATCAAGAAAAGCGTGCTTGAGTCAGTTGAACCGCCGCATCGTAGAACGCGATTTAAAATATTTTGCGAGGAGTGGGATGGCCCCTGGTAGCTTCTTAAAACATTATTGAATTTTAAACTTCTAAATACTTACCCTTATAGGAAATTTGATTGCGCATCTTTTTTTCTTATGGAAAAAAGTTGTAACTTCCTTCGTATT
>JAUMHM010000078.1:13767030-13794570 GCA_032362435.1 Melikaiella ostensackeni
CCCTGAAGAAGTGAACTGCAATGTTCACGAAACGTCGGCAAGATTCGTAGTTTTGCACACAATTGAAACCCGAAACATCTCCTTTTTACTATAATGAATCATCGTGAAAGCATTAAATCTATAATCCCTATTAACGTTGAAGTATTGTTGTTTTTATTATTATTTAATTAACTTGAATATTAACAATCTGAATAGGGCTTTGTGTCCCTGATGTTATTGAAAATTCTTATGCAACAAAAACTCTCTGCAGGATTCAGGTATCTGATGTTGCTTAGATATTTTGGGTTAAGAAGAAAAAAAATCGGTCGAACCCTTTTTTTTGCGAACTCAAGTTTTGATTTTTTTCTCTTCAACTCAGAATTTTATTTATATGTATTTTATTAAATATAAAATATGCAGTGAGAAAGTTCTCATAAACTTCTGTGTCAAACGAAAATTGGGTCTGCTATTGAGCACTAAGCTTAGTATTGAAAAATACCTATTAACGTTTAAGTATTGTTGTTTTTATTATTATTTAATTAACTTGAATATTAACAATCTGAATTGGGCTTTGTGTCCCTGAGGTTATTGAAAATTCTTACTCAATAAAAACTCTCTGCAGGATTCAGGTATCTGATGTTGCTTAGATATTTTGAGCCAAGAAGGAAAAATATCGGTTGAACTCTTTTTTTTGCAAATTCAAGTTTTGATTTTTCCTTTTCAATTAAAAATTTTTATTATATATACGTTATTATGTATAAAATATGCAGCAAAAAAGTCTGCATGAACTCTTGTGTCAAACGAAAACTGGGTCTGCTATGGAGGTTTTTGTAGCACAAATAATGATTCTTCAGCACTAAGCTTAGTGCTGAAGAATCCCTATTCTCGCAACAAAAATCTCCATAGTATGTCCAGTTTTCGTTTGACATAAAAGTTTATGGGAACTTTTTTACTAGATATTGTATTTATAACAAGGTCCATATGCTTACAATATTTTATTAGAAAAAAATCTCGAAAAATCGAAATTTCAATTTGCAAAAAAGGGCTCGATCGATTTTTTAAATTTCTCACTTAGAATATTCGGGCAACTTCAGAGAAGTAAATCCAGCTAAGAACTGGCGTTGAGTAAGTAATTTAGGTTGAAGTTGGTTCAGGCTCACCGTGATGTATTTGAGGATTATTATGATTAATAATAATTATAGTTTGTTAAATCTTACCATTTTGCAAGAATATGGTCTTGAATTGTTTAAAACTTGATACAATTTCTTGAAATATTTTCGAGAGGCTCTGTTCAATTCATGAAAAAAAAGTCAGAAGAATTAATGTAAGAAAAGGTTGAACTGACTTTTAGACTCAACGTTATCTTTTTATCAGGATGAACAAAATTATACTTCCGTGAGTTGGGAATTTTGACAAAACTGGTTTTGTTATTTTCCTGTTTACTGAATATATTATATATACCGAGCAGGTCGAGCAGGTGTTCTGAAACTACTAGTGCTATTTTCAACCATAGACAGTGCAAGGACATTTGAGTAAAAAACTGCTTTTTTATCATACCATTACAGTCTTTTTGTCAGAAAAAATTGCATGAAATAAGATATTCAGGAAAATTTATGGGATTCACGGAAGTCTATGAATATAAGCCTCCTTAAATGAACTTAAGTACCTCAAATAAAGAAAAAGAAAGCCAATTTTGGGGGCAAAATTTGGTAAATATTCGTTATTTAAAGACTAAACGATTGGAATGAAGCAAGATGAGAGTTTAAGTTTATTTAAATATAATTTCCTCATTTTGAATATTTACAATTATTGTGACAGAATGCATTATAACGTTGATTGAAGAATTTTGAATCTAATGCATATCTAATGCTTATTTCTCTACGCCTACGTTTGTGGTTTCAAAATTGTTTTTCCTCAAGTATTTTATTAGTCAAGGAAAAACATCGCTTTTAGGCTGAAATTTCATTTCATTCAGATAAATTAAATTCATTCATAAAAATTCGATGACATCAAAAGCTTCCTCATTGTAAAGTTGCAAAATGAAAATAAATAGAAGTACTGGTCACTCTGACCATCTAAATGTAAATGAACAAAATGTAATGGATATGGTATTTAGCAACATCAATATTTCGAAATTGAAGGAGACTCCGCGCTTAGAAATATGATGGGAATTACCAAAGAAGCTATTTTTATATCAATTAGTATGTGACAATGTGTGAGAAATATTTGACTAGTCATCTCTGCAATATTTGAACTCACAATTGAGAAAAATTTCGTTGAAAAATTTGACTAGTGATCAATAGTAAAAAATATTTCAAAGAAATTAAAATCATAATTGATTGAATAGAATTAAAAAACAATTAACTAGCTCTCGTAAAGTTATCATCATCAACATTTAATTTCTAAATTTGAATAAATAATAGATTTGTATTGATAATTTGAAATTTTGATATTCAAACTAGGGTGGCTGCTGGACCGGGAAACCGTGACATGACCGGGAATAGCCGGGAAATTACAGTGCATTTATTTTCTAACCGGGAATTTTACAAATTTTCATGAAAAAAATCTACGGAATCACTTGAAATATCGCAAATTTCATATCACATGATATAATATAATTCAAAATAAGTTCGATTTTAACCTTTTTTTGATTTTACGAGACGATTCTGAACCTGTTCAAAATTAAACAATTTACAGATTTTAACGTTGAAAATTGAACTGTTTCAATTCGAAAGCCTTAGTAGATAAGCAAATGTAAATGTTCGATTGAAACTTGATGAACTATTTTCAATTTTTAAATAATTTTAAATTAATATATTTATAATCAAACGCTTTTATCCAATATCAAATCCTATGTGAATATTGCTTCACTCTACAATATTCTATTATAAATATTTATTATATTCCATTATAATTATAAATTCAATATTAAAAACTAAATTGTTTGAAATAGAAAGCCTTGAATCGTTCAAATTTCAGAGTGCTAAGTTTAAACTTTGAACGTTTCAATTTTAATTGTTCCACTTTTTTTAAATGTTTCATTTGCGAGTGAAGGTCTTGAATTTTGATGTATAAATAACCTGTAATAAAAATAATTCCACTTTAAAAGATTTATGTATAAAAAAAGTTTGAATTTCAAAAATCTGATCTAAAAGAAAAAAAAAGAAAAATTTTGTTATTTAGTTTTTTTCCCAAATTCGAAGAGGGACTTGTTTCTTTTTTACGTTTTTATTGAGTTGGATTTCCAGAAGGACTTTTTATATTTTTGAGACTTTTATCGAGCTAGAAAGGAGGAAATTTTGGTTTCAACATATTAAGAATTGGAAGAAGGATAATTTTTTATTTTTAAGATTTTTATCTAGTTGAAAGGGAGGAAATTTGGGTTTTAAATTTCTTTTTTAATTGGAAGAGAGATATTCGTTTATTTAAAGACTTTTATAGAGTTGGAAGGGGCAACATTTTTGTTATTTCTTTTCTTCTGAATTAAAAGAGGAGCATTCTTTTATTTTAAAATTTTTTTATAGAGTTGGAAGAGACGAAATTTAAATTATTTATTTTTTTTTGAACTGGTAGAGCCCATTTTTTTCTTTTCAACATTTCTATTGAGTTGAAAGGGGAAGTTTTTTATTTTCAACCTTTTTTCTGAATTGGAAGAGGGACATTTTTTGCTTTAAAGATTTTATCGATTTGGTACAGAGAAAATTTTGGTGTTAATTTTTTCTGAACTAGAAGACGAACATTTTTTTATTTTTAAGATTTTTATCGAGTTGGACTGGAGGATATGTTGATTGTTTTATTTTCAACATTTTTATTAATGTGACTTGAAATTGGTTTTAATTTAGAGCATTGAAAATTATAGCTTGAATTTATACTTTTTAACCAGAAATTTTTGAACTGCTCACTTTATAAAAGATTAAAATTAAAATTTTTGTAGTTTATTGGCATTTAATAAAAAATTGTTTGATTGGAATGTGTTGAGAGCTTGCATTTTATAAGTGTAAATTATTAAGCGTTTGAATAAAAAATGTCTGTGTTAAAAAATTTTTAAGCATCAATTTTAAAAGTTTAAAATTCAAATGAGTTCCACATTGAGAACTTTAATTTGTAGCTAAGTTTCAGTTTCTTCAAATAAAAAAAATTACAGTTTTAAGAGTTCAAATTTTTAAATTTCAATGAACGTGAAAAGTGTTTGCGAACTGAGAAAAAACCGGGAAATGACCGAAAATTTTTTCCTCCATCAAAACGGATACCCTGTTTAAACTTTTAAAGAAATTTTATTTTCAAAGTCAAATAATTTCAAAGTTTGATTAATTGGAATTTTAAAATCTTTTTAATTCGCTGTTTTTGGACTTGAACACTTTCAAATTAATCGTTCACAATTTTATTTTCAAAACTTTGATTCTCTAGCCTTAAAGGATAGTAATCTTTGAGAAAATTATCTTCTAAGATTCCGTTTTTGAATTCTAAAGTCATGATTTACGTTGAATATACACTGGAAATTCTATATAAATTCCCTCCGTTTAAGCTGTTCCCAGAATTTCAGTCGTTGATGAGGGGGTCCAAGGAGTAGAGAGAGAAGCGCTGTGAGCGCAGCGGAGTTGAGCAGAACCGTAGCCACAAAGCGGGAATGTCGAATACTTGCGTACATATTTCGACTTTATGTTTAGAAAAACACGGAAAATTTTCTTTTCATTAATTAAGCTTCATTATTTAAAAAGGTCCATCCCTTCTGATAACAAAAATTCAAAATTAATTTCAAAAAATTTTAAATCATCAATTTATTAAATTTTAATAATGCAAAATTAAAATTTAGAAGCCTTTTATTTCTCAAATTTGGGTTCTTCTTTCTTTTCTTTTATCTGATCGAGCAAGATCAATTTTTAATTTGGGGCATTTGAGAAAGAATGCCCCGTATATAAGTTGATTCCTAAAATTAATTCAAAATTGAACACTATTTCAGAATAAAATTCAAAATTGTAGGATTTTAAAGTCGTAACTTGTAAAATTGTGAAATTTAAAATTGAAAACCACCAAAACTGAAAAAGTTTAAATTTGATGTCCGTAAAAGTTTACTAATGCTAAAAAACCTTAAAAACTGAGTTTAAAATATATAGTTAATATAAATATTTGTTAATAGTTTTAAATTCTTTTTATCTGGTCAATAACACTAACATAAAATAATACATTAAAAAATTCGCAACGTTCTTGATTGGGCATTACAAAATTGAAAAACTTTGAAACGAATATTTTCGAATTTAATATTTTGAAGTTGAACAATTTTCATTTTAAGGTCTCAAAAATTAAATTATTTTGGAGTTGTGCATTCTAAACTATAATTTTCAATAAAATTTACAGAAATTTTAAAGATGATAACAATTAATAATATGTACCATGTCATGTAGTATCAAGTGACATTCAAAATGATTAGATAGAGTTTTGTTTACTAAAAAACTAGATTTCTGTACGAAAAAAACACTTTCCTTTTCACCGTTCAAAATTTGAAAATTATGAATCTCCAAAGTTTAATTATTCTAAAAACTTTGAAATTATATGATTTCTAATAGGGAAAATTAAAGAATTCTTAAATTAGGATCTTGATACTAAGTCGTTAAATATTAATAATTTTCAAACTATTGAATTTTGAAAACTAATTAATTTTGGTTTCAATTTTAAATTCCTCAAAATTGTATAATTTAGAAATCAAGTTGGAGAATTTTTCATTCATAGCGTGCAAAAGTTAATAATTGTCGTCGAAACTTTATAATTGGCTAATTTAAAATCTATAGTGTTTGAAAATAAATAATTGTTGTTTGAACCCTTCTTGGTTTGATAAATGTCTTTCAAATTGAAAACATTAATAGTTGAAAGTTTCGTAATTTTTTGGTTCAAATTTAAATCTTTAAAAAGTGTGAAATTCACAAATTAATGCGTTTGAATACTTGAACGATGAAAGTCGGCCCTAAAGAATTAAATTTTGAGAATTAGATCATTTTAAATTGAAAGCGCTTTAAGTTGTTGAATGTGTGATTGTAGCATTTTAATTTTTAGAGTTTTTCTTTTTGAATTAAAAATTTAAATTGTTTGAAATTATACAGCTTTTAATTAGATATATAATTAAACTGTAATCGTTCAAAGTTGAATAATTAAAAATTTGAAATGTATGAATGATACAATTTCAAATTTCATTCGCTCAATCTTGTACAATTTTGAATTGAAAGTCTAAACAGTTGGACAATTTTCAGTGCTTTTTTTTTAATTTTTCGAATTTTCGTAAGCCTAAATGTACAACTGTTGAATTTGGAATGCAACCCTGTAGATCGAAATAAATCTTTGTTAATGTGTCTCTTTTGAAATTTCTTTAAGATCGAAATGAAATCTACTTTCTTATGAAAAATTTTTTGTGCACTGAAAAAGAACACCCGAAAAGTTCACAAATCATTTAAAGATTCTTATCGAGTTGGAAGGGAGAAAAATTTGTTTTTTAATTCCTTTTTTAATTGAAAGAGAGACATTTGTTTATTCATACGATTTGTATAGAGTTGGAAGGGATGAAATTTTCGTCATTTCTTTTTTTCTGAATTGGAAGAGGGGAGTCTTTTATTTTCAACATTTTTATTGAGTTGGATGAGACAAAATTTTGGTTATTTTTTTCTGAACTGAAAGAGGCCATTTTTTCTTTTTAACATTTTTATTGAGTTGAAGGGGAAACGTTTTTATTTTCAATTTTTTTCATGAATTGGAAGAGGGATATTTTTTATTTTTAAGGCTTTATCGAGTTGAAGAGAGAAAATTTTGTTCTTTATTTTTTTTTCTGAATTGGAAGGGGAACATTTTTTTATTTCAAAGATTTTTATCGAGTTGGAAGGGAGAAAATTTTGGTTGTTTTATTTTCAACATTTTTATCAATTTGGGTTGAAAGGAAGGGTTATTTTTAATTTAGAGCATTGAAAATGATAGCTTAGATTTATATTTTTTAACTAAAAATCTTTGAAGTGTTCAATTTATACAAGTCTAAAATTAAAAATTTCGCAGTTTAATGGCATTTAGTTTGAAATTGTTCAAGTGGAATATGTTAAAAGCTTCCGTTTTATACGTCTAAATTATCAGCGTTTGAATTAAAAATTTCTGTATCCAAAATTTTTTAAGAGTCAATTTTGAAAGTTAAAAATTCAAGTACTATTTGAGTACTTTAATTTGTACTTCCATTGCGATGACTTCAAATGAAAAAATACAGTTTTAAGGGTTCGAATTTTTTAATTTTAATGAAAGTGAAAAATGTTTGTGAACCGGGAAAAACCCAGGAAAAGACCGGGAAATTGTTTTCTTGATTAAAACGGCTTAAACCCTCTTTTTCGGCTCATTAGAGACAAATGCACAATAAATGTACAAAAAAAAGAAGAAAAAGAAAGAGTCAACTAAAACTAACCTCTCACTCTTTTTTTCTCCGTCTTTTTTATACTACTGGGGACCAACATATTTCGAAGCCAATTTACACTTCCTCATCAGGTGTAATTTACAGGAACACTACAGTTATCAATAACGAAACATATATTAATTAATTTCAAATATATCCTGTAAAATCGAAAGGAATTTTCACATTGGAGAATCTTTTCCCCATAAATTAAAATTTATATTAAAAAATTTAATCACTGTCTCCATGTTTAAAAAGAAAAATAGAATTAACAAAATTTTACAACTTAATAAATAATTGGAACGTTTTTTCCATTAGTGTTATGGGGAATTGCTTACAAAAAATTGGATTACAATTTTTGGATTTTCTACGCAGAAAGTTGAAAAAATTATTTTATCTATTTTGTTTTTCCTGTTTTTGGTATTATGGTTTTCAGTGAAATTGATACAAGTTAAGGGGAATATTTATTCAATTAGTGAAAACTCAGATTGCATGCATTACAGAGGGATTTATTGATAAAATGCAAGATTCATGGGTTTTTTCGAAAACGATATTTAATATTAACAAAAAAATATGTTTTGGCCAATAAATTTAAGAAATCCATCTTCAATTTGGTTGAAAGGGTTGCCATGCAAAGATTCACAGAACTTTCTAGTGTTGACCATTTTAGAACAATAAAATTTTCATAAGGAGGAGAATTTCATTCGATCTTAAAGATTTTTAATTTTAATAAAAAAAATGGAAAAATTGACCAAACAACATTTGATAAAAAAATTTTTTAGTTTCATTTTTAGGTAATATTTGGATTTAATTAATATATATTTCATTATTTATAACTGCAGTATTCCTATAAATTACCTCTGGAGAGGCAGTCTGAATTGGCTTCGAAACATGTTGGTCCCCAGTAGTATAAAAAAGACGAGGACAAGAAAGAGTGTGAGGTTAGTTTTGGTTGACTCTTTCTTTTTCCCCTCTTTTTTCTCTTTTGCTGTACATTCAGTGTACATTTGTCATCTTTTTTGTAAAAACTTTAACTACTTGGCTGAAGGTTGAACTACTTTCTTAAGAATTCATTTTTTTGTTTGAACATTCATCTCCTTGATTTAATATTTAACTATTGTGTTGAAAATTCGTTCCATTTTCGGCTGAAAATAAATCTTTTTAATCAGAAATTTAATTGTTCCATTTTGAGTGAAAAACGTATTTTTTGTTAAATTCAACCATCTGGTTTGAAAATGTTTCATTTTTAGTTGAAAATTCAACTATTTGGTTGAACATTGAACTCTTTTGTTGAAAATTCTTTTTTTTTGAAGATTCATCATTTTAGTTGAAACTTCATCTCTCTGACTGAAATTTTAATTATTTTATTGGAAATTCGTTTTTTTGGGTTGAGAATTAATTTTTTTAACTGAGAATGTAACTATTCCATTTTTGGTTGAAAATTTGTATTTTTAATTGAAAATTGTTCCTTTATAGTTTGAAATTTATCTACTAGGTAGAAAATTCATGAATTTTGTTGTAAAATCATCTGTTTGGTATAAAGTTAATCTGATTTGTTGAAAACTCATACTTTTTTGTTAAAAGTTCAACTGTTTGGTTGAAAATTAATCTGTTTTGGTTAAGGATTTAATTGTTATGCTGAAAAATCTGTTTTGGTTGAATTGAACTATGCTTGATTTCAAAATAAAATCTTGTTTGGTTGAAATATTAATTGTTACACGTTTCGTCGAGAATTCATATTTTTTGGTCAAAAAATCAACTACCTGGTTTAAAATTGAACTACTTTGTAAAAAAATGCATTTTTTTGGTTGAAGATGCATTATTTTAGTTGAAAATTCAACTATTTAGTCGTAAATTACCTTTTTCCTTGAAAATTCATATTTTCGTGTTAAAAACTCAACTGTTTCGTAGAAAATTCGTTTTTTTCAGCTTGAAAATCCAACAATTTGGTATACAATTAAACTAGTTGGTTGAAAATCAATTTTCTTGTTAAGAATTTATATTTTTGGTTAAAAATTCAACTATTTTGGTATAGAATTCAGCTAATTAGTTGAAAATGAAACTATTTATTGAAATACTGAACTAAATATTTGGTATAAACTTAACTTTTTTGTTGAAAAATCATATTTTTAGGTTGAAAAATCAAATATTTTGTAGAAAATTCATCCTTTTGGTTGAAAATTGAACTATTTGGTTAAAAATTAAACTATTTATTTGAATATTGAACTATTTGATAAAAAATAAACTGTTTTCTTAAAAAATCCTATTTTTGGGTTGAAAATTCAACTGTTTTGTAGATATGTAATTCGCTTTTTTGGCTTCAAAATGCAACAGTTTCGTTTAAAATTATTGTACTTTCTTGAAAATTCATATATTTGGTTGAGGACTCAAGTATTTTGTTAAAAGTTTATTTTTTTTTTGTAAATTGAACTATTTTGTTAAAGTCATCTTCTTTAGTCGAAAATTCAACTGTTTTGTGGCAAATTCGTCCTTTTGAATTAAAAATTCATCTTTTATTGTTGAAAATGAACTTTTTTGTTGAAAAATGGGTTGAAAATTCAACTGTTTTCTAAAAAATTCGTCTTTTTGGCTCGAAAATTAAACTATTTAGTTGAAAATACAAATGTTTTTAGTTGCCTTTTAATCTTTTTTTTGTTTGAAAATTCGACTATTTGGTTGAAAATGTACCTTTGTAGGTGGAAAACTCAACTATTTTGTTGAAAGTTCAACTATGTTGTTAAAGCCATCTTTCTTGGTTGAAAATTCAATTATTTGATTGTCAATCCGACTATTTGGTTGAAAGTTAATTTTGTTGTTGTTGAAAGTTCGCCTTTTTGGGTTTAAAATTTAACTATTTGGTTGCTAATGCAACTGTGAGGATAAAAGTTAATTTTTTTTCTCTAAAATTCGTCTCTTTTGGTTGAAAACGCGACTATTTGGTTGAAAGCTAATCTGTTCCAGTTGAAAATTCAAGTGTTTGGTTGAAAATTCATGTATTTCGTTCATAATTCGTCTTTTTTGGTAGAAAATTGATCTTCTTTCTTAAAAAGTCATCTTTTCGGTTGAAAATTCAACTATTTGGTTGAACCTTGAAATCATTTGTTGAATTTTTTTTTTTGGTGAAGATTCATAATTTCAGTTGAAACTTCGTATGTTTGGTTGAGAATTAAACAACTTTGTTGAATTTTTTTTTTATTAAGAATTAATTTTTTCTACTGAAAATGTAACTATTCCATTTTTGGTTGAAAATTTATATCTTTACTTGAAAATTAATATTTTCTAGTTACAAATTCATCTATTAGTTTGGAAATTTATACATTTTGTTGAAAAATCGTCTTTTTTGGTAGAAAGTTAATCTTCTTCGTTGAAAATTCATTCTGTCTGGTTAAAAATGCAAATGTTTGGTTAAAAATTAATCTGCTTTGGTTGAGGATTCATCTATTTCATTGAACATTTATCTTCTTTGGTTGAAGATTATCTCTGTGGTCGAAAATTTAACTATTGTGTTGAAAATTGGTTTCAGTTTTAATTGAAAATTAATTTTTTTAATAAAAAATTTAACTATTTCATTTTTGATTAAAAATGCAACTTCTTTGATAAAAAATCATACTATTTGATTAAAAATTAAACTATTTATTTGAATATTTAAACTATTTGGTAGAAAATCAACTTCTTTGTTGAAAAATCATATTTTTGGAATGAAAATTTAACTGTATAGTACATAATTCATCCTTTTGACTTCAAAATTCAACAATTTTATTGGAATTTCATGTAATTTATTGAAAATTCGTCTTTTTTGGTAGAACATTAATCTTCTTGGTAGAAAATTCTTTTTTTTTTCTTGAAAATTTAACTATTCGGTTGAAAGTTGAACTACTTTGTTAAAAATATACTTTTTAAAGATTAACCATCCCTCATTGAAAATTTAACAATTTTGTTGAAAATTCATTTATTTGGTTGAGGATTCAACTATTTTGTTAGAAATTCGTCTTTTTTGTTTGAATTCAACTGGTTGGAAATTCGTTTGCTTTTGTTGAAAATTGATTTTTTAAAGTGGAAATTGAACAATTATATATTTGGTTGAAAACTTACATTTTTTAGCTGAAAATTCAACGATTTGGTTGAAAATTCATGTATTTTCTTCATAATTCATCTTTTTTGTTAGAAAATTAATCTTTTTTGTTGAAAAGTTATCTTTTCGGTTGAAAATTCAACTATTTGGTTGAATCATGAACTCATTTGTTACATTTTTTGTTGTTGAAGATTCATAATTTTAGTTGAAACTTCGTATGTTTAGTTGAGAATTAAACTACTTTGTTGAAAATTCTTTTTTTATATTGAGAATTAATTTTTTTTACTGAAAATGTAACTATTCCATTTTTTGTTTAAAATTTATATTTTTACTTGAAAATTAATATTTTTTAGTGACATCTTCATCTATTGGGTTGAAAATTTATGCATTTTGTTAAAAAATTGTCTTTTTGGTAAAAAGTTAATCTTGTTGGTTGAAAATTCATCCTTTCTGGTTAAAAATGTAACTGTTTGGTTAAAAATTAATCTTTTTAGGTTGAGGATTTGACTATTTCGTTGAACATTCATTTTCTTTGGTTAAAGATTATCTCTCTGGTCGAAAATTTAACTATTGTGTCGAAAATCTTTTCAGTTTTGGTTGAAAATTAATTTTTTAAATCGAAAATTCAACTGTTTAGCAACTGGTTGGCAATTCGCTTTTTTTGTTGAAAATTAATTTTTTAATTGAAAATTGAACAATTATATTTTTGGTTGAAAACTTATATTTTTTAGCTGGAAATTCAACGATTTGGTTGAAAATTCATGTATTTTTTAAAAATTCGTCTTTTGGTAGATAATTAATCTTCTTGGTTGAAAATTCATCTTCCTTGGTTGGAAATTAACTTTTTTGTTGAAAATTCATCTCTATTGGTAGAAAATCTTCTTTGGTCACGTAGGCATATTGGTAACTAAAGGTAGAAAATCTTCTTTGGTCACGTAGGCATGTTGGTAACTAAAGGCACTAGAAACGTGAAAAAACGCAGAATAAACGTGAAATCCGTGTTTAGCCCACGGCTACGTTACTTTCGGGGAAGCGAGAGAGGGGGGAAATAAGAACTAAACTACGGTTGTCAGCGCGGGGGGTCGGGGGTAAAAAATAGCCCAAAATTGGTAACGTATTTTATGGACGGTTCCTAATCTGAATTGGCTTCGAAACATGTTGGTCCCCAGTAGTCTAAAGAAGAAGGAGAAAAAAAAGAGTGAGAGATTGGTGTGGTTGACTCTTTCTTTTTCTCCCTTATTTTTCGTTTCTGTTGTGCATTTAGCGTACATTTGTCTCTAATGAGCCAGAAAACCGGGTAGTCTCGAAGTCTGTTTTTGATTTGTGAACTTTTTGGGTGTTCTTTTTTAGTACACAAATAATTTTTCATAAAAAAGTAGATTTCATTTCGATTTTTAAGAAAATTTCTTTGAGTCTTACTTCTAATCTACATTTAGATCGTTTTTTATTAAATTATGTGCGTCTGTGAAGGAGAGAAAAAGTAGTCACTCTGCATGGTTTCAATGTCAACCTTTGAAAGGTGAGGTACCTCCCAAAAAAAAATTAAATATCGACGAAGAAGTCGAGGAAGAGGAAAAGAGAAGACCTTCTCACATCCAAATTAGGGAAATGTTCTCAGGAGAAGGGATGCTTCACTATCATCTTATAAAGACTTCTGTTCTCTTCCCAGCCGGAGACTTTTAGCACGATATTCGTAAAGGTTTGTTACAAGAAATTTCTTCTATAATTTTGTGAAAAGAAGATACGTTCTCGATCTATATCAATGAAAAGAGTGAATTAATTGTGCGCGGAAAAAGTGACAGTTTCTATTTTTTTTTTAAATCTTTAAAGATTATCTTTTTAAATTTTTTAAATTAATAAAAATTTTAATTTAATAGAAGGTAGGCATGAAAAATGGATGCTGCAAGGCGTTATTGTATTGTAAATTATTTATTGAGCATTAGTTTTTTTTTCGAAAGTGCAGTTTTATAGTGAGTTTAGTGTGCAGTTGCATTCGAAATTTTTAAAACAAAATAAAAATGATCAATATTTATATAGGGGTGCACGGTGCGGTTGAACCAATTTTGAATAAAAGTTCAAGGCGAATAGGATTTTTTGACTGTTTATGGTAAAATGGCATCCCGTGAATATTTTAAGATGAAAATCTAAACAATCGGTCGGACGCTTTTTGAAAAAACTTGATTTTTGTATTTAATTACTAAAAAATGAAGAAATTTGGTTAGATTATATGGTAAATATTCGCTAAAATTTGTTTAATCGATTTTTTTATTGAATGTAGTTGTCTGTCTCTCCACGAACATTTTAAGATGAGAATAAAAATAAACGGAGGGGTGGTTTTTGAAAAAAGTCGATTTTTGTATTTAGTTAAAATCAAACCATTCTGCACATCTATTTGAAAACCATTTTCGCGAGATACGAAAAAAGTTTACAAAAGTTGTTCCTCCTTATTTTTGTAAAATTTTTGAAAATAATTTTCCTTTTGAATTATTAAAAAAAAAACGTTTGCGAAATATTGAGAAGTGGAGAAGGAAATTTTTGTAGATTTTTGAAAGAGAAAAAACTTTGCTGAGTAAAATTTTTTCATTATTCGCGTATTTTTTTAAGGAAATGAGAATCTTTGACTTTCAACAAAATCGTCGCTATTTTGTTTACCATACTTTCAACATTCTTCAAATTTTCCAGTAGATTCTGGAAGAGTGTGAAATTCTTCATTAGAATAGGAAAAAGAAATTTGAATATCTGTTTTTTTTTAAAAAAACCAGCATTAAAAAAAATTTCGTTCAATTTTTTTTAAACTTTTGAAAATTTGTTTTGCACCCGGTCTAAAAAGTTTTCTAATGCAAAAAGGATCCCACACATAAAATTTTAGGCTTTTGTAACAATTAGAGCAAGATTCAAGTGTACCGCTTGGACTTTTTTTTAGGGTCCTAATACACTATTTTTCCACATAGCTCCAATTTTGATTTTCATAATTTTATTTTTTCGTCCCACCCTAATGAATATTTCTTGTATTAAAAAGTGGCTTAAAAGGTGTTTTAGTAGTTGTCTGTCACCCGCAATTTTTAATTTAATTCACCAACTTAAATTCGTCCAAGGTTGAATTTTTTAGCTTGAAAATGTCCAAAAGCTTAATAAATATTTTTTGCTCAAAAACAGTCTTTCCACTTTATTTTTTCGCACCCTGAAGCTCAAAATATAATATGATCATTCATGACGAACAACCACATTCAATAAACAAAAATCTATAAAAAAATTTTAACCAATATTTACCATGTAATCTTATGAAAATTTCTCATTTTCTTAGTTATTAAATACAAAAATCGACTTTTTTAAAAAAGCCCAAGGTCAATTATTTTTATTTACATCTCAAAATGTTCGTGGGATGCTATATTACCACAAACAATTAAAAAATCTCATTTATGTGGAAGTTTCATTCAAACTTGGTTCAGCCTCACCGTGGGTGACGTATACGGTGACTGTCATTTATATGCTTAATTACAAAATCAGGTAATTCAACTTTAAAGAGTCAATGGATAAAACCTTTGAATTAATTTGTAGAGACAATATTTTTATGAAAAATTGCAAACTTGAAAATCAATGAGTTTAGGCGTGTAATTATGTGGCAAATATCAAGATTGAAGACTTTCGTAATTCGACTTTCGAATCTCGCGGGCTAAATGACTATTGTATAAGAAAAATCCTCACGCGCGCGACTTGCATAGCATTTTAAGTGACACTGAAATAGTGAAAAGTTCGGTTTCAAAGAATTACGAGTCGATGTAATGTGTTTAAATTTGCAAATGTACGCGAAACTTCCGTGGCGAAACTTTTGGATAGAAATTAATTCCGAATCATTCCGAAATATTCCAAAATCTGCTTTCGAACCAATCCGAATCAATCCGAACCAGTTCTAAAAAAGTTCTCAATCTCGTTCGGTCCAAATTGGTTGAAAATTAATCCGACTCAATCCGATTCAATCTGAACTTCCAACCCGAATCAATCCGAACCAAATTTTCAATCCGAATCAATCCAGACTCGGATTGATTTTTGATTGATTGAACTGAATTTTAAATCCGAAAGAAGCCGAATGAATCCTAGTTCGGATTGAATCGGTTTCATTCGGATTGATTCGGATTCATTCGGATTGAAAATTTGGTTCGGATTGAAAGTTCGGATAGAATCGAATTGAGTTGGATTAATTTTTAACCGATTTGGATCGAACAAAATTGAGAACTTTTTTTGGATTGGTTCGGATTAATTAGGATTGGTTCAGATACAGATATCGGAATAATTCGGACTTGTTCGGAATGATTCGGAATGATTTCCTGTCCGGAACTTTCGCCAGGAACTGTAACATTTAACAGATTTTTTCAATTTAATACATAAATAATTTTTAGTTTCGAATTTTAAAAATTTAACAATATCAAATGTCAACTTTAAAAATTAAGTAATCTTTCCAATCTAATTAGTCGATGCGGTAAACCGCAAATCATCCAAAAAGGCTCAAATTAGTAAGAAGGCATTAAACTTGGCATATGTGCTCTTTTTGACCTAAAAAAAGTTTTAGGATTGAGTACCGACAAATTTTTGAAAATTTATTTGCAAAAAACGGGCATTTTTTTGAAAATCTGGTATGCTTCAAAATAATGAAGATAACTGACTTTTTCCTATTTATTATTGTGAAGGGTTCCCTAAATTTTCTAAAACCAGATAAGAATTTGAAGAAACTAAAAAATTAACAAAATGGCGGCTATTTTTCTAAAAACCAAAATTTTTTTTCTGAAAAATATGCAAGATACGGGAAAAAGTTCGAAGTAAAAAATTATTCTTATTGAAGAGACCTGCAAAAGTTTAGTTTTCCATTTTCGATATTTTTAACCGTTTTTTGAGTACCTTCAAAAATGTAAAAAAGAAAAATGGAAAAGGAACTTTTTGTAGGTCTCTTCAAGGAGAATAATTTTTACTACGAACTTTTTCAACTTTACGTTATTTTTTTGGTTTTTTCAATTTTTTTACTGGATTTGGAAAATTCAGGGAACCTTCCACAATAAACAAGAAGGAAGTCAATTTTTTGTATTTTTACTCAAAAAACGGTTTAAGATTTCGAAAAATGTAGAAAAAAATTTTTGTAGGTCTCTTCTAGAACGATTTTAAACCTTGAACTTTTTCCCGTATCTCGCATATTTGAAAAAAATCACAATTTTTGATTTGCAGAAAAATAGCACCATTTTGTTAATTTTTTAGTTTCTTCAAATTTTTTCCGCTTTTAGAAAATTTAGGGAACCCTTCACAATAATAAAAAAGAAAAAGTCGATTATCTCCATTATTTTGAAAAATACCGTATTAAAAAAAATGCCCGGTAAAAAAAAATTTCAACCATTTTTTGGCACCCCATCCTAAAACTTCTTTAGGTCATAAAGAATACAAATACCAAGTATAGTGCCTTCTCAACAATTCAAGCCTATTTTAAGTGTATCGCATCGACTTAATATGTAATTTCAATTTAAAATAGTAAAAATTGCGGAACGACCGAAAAATCCCGAAAAATGAAATTCCCGACACTGGAAAATTCGGAAAAAGAAAATATTTGAAATAAAAAATTCGCGAAATTATAAAAATGCTGATAATATAAAAATTCCGAATTGGAGATTCTCGAAATATAAAATTTCCGACAGGAAATTGCTGAATTATAAAATTCCTGAATTTAAACAAATAAAAATATTGTTTTTTAATAAATATTATTTATTCATCAAGAATACAATAATGAAATATTTTCGTCGATCGAAATATTTCAATATTGTTTTTTAATAAATGAATAATATTGGTTCAAAATAAATTTTTTAATTGTTAAAATTCGGGAATTTTCTAGTGTCAGGAATTTTACAGTGTCGGATATTTTATAATTCGGCAATTTTCTGTCGGCAATATTCTATTCCAGGAATTTAAAAATTCGGTAATATTATAAACTGGCAGCAGTTTTATTATTCGAGAATTTTCCAATTCGGGATTTTTATATTGTCGGCGTGCTCATTTTTGGAGATTTTTCAGCGTTTCAAAATTGCAGGACAATTTTAAATCTCTCAAAATTGTAAAATTTGAAATTGATAACCGTGATAAATAGCTATGTTTGAATCGTTCAAAATTAAATAATTTCAAATTGGAATCGTTGAAAATTGTAAAATATAAAATTGAAAATGAAGTATGGAGCGTGTAAAATTGAGAGCGTTTGTCATTAAACAATTTAAAATTAAAAGTCTTCAAAATTAAATTTAAAAAAAGTTTGAGCACTCGAAATTAGTCCATCAGCAAATCAGAAACATTTTAAATTATATCAAAATTCAACCATTTTCATTTACAAACTTTGATAATTTTGGGTTCTACTAAATTTAAAACTAAAAATTAATGAATTTCAAACTATGAGGGACCAAAATTTGACAGATTTGAAAGAAAAATTTAATAGTGGTTCAGTTTCGAAATAAAAACGTTCGAAAGTGAAAAAGTAAAAATTGAATATTTTCAAAATTGATAAATTCAAAATTATACCAATAAAAGTGAACAATTTAATTTTGCGGCACTTAAGGTATTATGGACAACTTAAGGTATTATGGACAAGAAAAAAAAAGGTTTTGGGAAAAAAAACTAATTATACTTTTAAAATTTTCAATATTATCACTGATAGTCTCGTTTACAGGAGAAATTATTATTTTTCATGAACAAAACTGGAAACATACTAAAATTGTTTATTAAAAAATTTTCTTTTCGTCTGAACTTTTTTTCTTATTGCTTCTTACCAAATTTTTGGAAATGATAATATTTTAATTAATGATAGCTTACTTTCTCAGAAAAAAGATTTGCTACAGCTTTACCTCATTCAATTTTCCAAAATGAAGTTTGTAATGTTGGTTTAAATCGGTAAAAAACAATTTTCCAAACGGAAATTTTTCAAACAAATAACTATACTTGATAATAGTTTATTTATTATTTACAACTGTATAAAGTTAAATTGTAGAGAATCCTTTTCCTTAGAAAAAAGCTATCACTCAATAAAATCTTATCATTTTCAAAAATTTGGTAAGAGGCGATAAGAAAAAAAGTTCGGCCGTAAACCAAATTTTGTGAGCAAACAATTTTTCTATATTTAATATAGGTTTTCATGAAAAATAATTTCTCCTCTTTTAAACAAGACCATATATGAGTAACAATACTGAACATTTTAAAAGTATAATTAGATATTTTTTTCATGAGACCTGTCTTTTCGTGCCCATAATACCTTAAACTCAAAAAAAGATAGAAATTCTAAATTCAAAATTAACAATTTTACTCTGATGCTGACGTATCTTTCCGATTCAAGTAATGAAAGTTGAGAAAATAATTTCTTAAATACACACCTAAAATATAAAAATTATTTCAGAACAAGGCAATCAAAATTTAATTTTGAAAAGTGTGACGAATTGAGCCTTTTGAAATAAATGCTTTTCCAATACAAGAATTGTTAATTTAAATGGCTTAAAATTGAGCAATTTCAAATTGTAATAATAGCGATCTTGACATTTTGTATTTGTATCTATCAGTTTGCAATGTAGTGTCCATATAGTAACTAATACTATTTGAGTGAATGAATGATTATATTGAGAATGTATAAAATAAATTATTTCTTATTTGTCATTATACCCTTTTTTGTAAGGCAATGAAAAGAATGAGGTAATAAATCAAATTAAGTTGAAGCTTCTTGTAAAATTCAAAGTTAAATGTATTTTTAATAACACTTGCATGATTTCAGCCCTCTTCAATGCCAATGAAGCGGGGCTAAAGTTCTACTTTTCAGTCCCTAGGGAGTAAAAAGTGCTTTTTAACCCCTAGGAAGTAAAAAGCGATGTCAGAGGTGATTAATGAGAATTATACACCTATAAGCTCGCATTTTTCGATAATCAGCCCACTCACTGCAAAAACTGTGAGGAAATTTTGGGTGCAGCTAATAGAATTTTGCTGTAATTTATGGAAAGTTACTATACATTACTGACAAAATTACCGTAAATTACTATGAATTACCGAAAATTTCTATGAATTTCCGGAAATTCATGGGAATTTTAAATTTAATTTTGGGTAATTTATGGTAAATTACCACAAATTACCTATAAGATTACCATAAATTTCCAGAAATTTTCAAATTGAATTTTAGGTTATTTATGGTAAGTGACAATAAATTACCTGAAAAATTACAATGAATTACCGAACATTTCCATTAACTTTCGGAAACTTATAAAAAAATTTTAATTTAATCATGGTGATTTATAGTAAGTTACCATAAATAACCTGTAAAATTACCTTAAATTACCGTAGATTTCCATACATTTCTGGATTTTTAAAAAATTTTGGGCAAAATAGGATAAAATAACATAGATTCGCAGTAAAATTACCGTAAATTATGAAAAATTTCCATAAATTTCTATAATTTATGGTGACTTACCATAAATTACCCAAAATTCAATTAAAAATTTTCATAAATTTATGGAAATTTTCGGTAATTCACAGTAATTTACGGTAATTTTGTCAGTAATGTATGGTAACTTTCCATAAATTACAGCAAAATTCTATTAGCCGCACCCAAAATTTCCTCACAGTTTTTGCAGTGAGTGGGCTGATTATCGAAAAATGCGAGCTTATAGGTATATAATTTTCATTAATCACCTCTGACATCGCTCTTTACTCCCTAGAGAGAAAAAATTGCTTTTTACTCCCTAGGGATTGAATAGTAGAACTTTATCCCCGCTTCACTGGCATTGAAAAGGGCTGAAATAATGCATGTGTTTTTAAAAATACATTCAACTTTAATTTCAAAAGAAACTTGAACTTCTTTTGATTTATTACCTCATTCTTTTCATTGAGCTTACAAAAAAGAGTATAATAAAAAATATGAAATAATTTACTTTATACATTCTCAATATAATCATTCATTTATTTAAATGATATTATTTAATATACAGACACTACATTGCATATTGATACATACAAATACAAGAGGTCAAGATCACTATTATTACAATTTGAAATTGCTCGATTTCAAGCCATTCAAATCAACAATTTTTGTAATGGAAAAGCATTTATCTTAAAAGGCTCAATTGGTAACACTCTTTAAAATTAAATTTTGGATGCCGTGTTCTAAATAAATTTTTCTATTTTAGGTGAGTATTCAAGAAATTATTTTCTCAACTTTCATTGTTTGGATCGGGAAACTACATCAGCATCAGTATAAAATTGTTAATTTGGAATTTAAAATTTTTAAATTTATTTATTTAAGATTTTATTAAGTGATAGCTTTTTTCTAAGGAAAAAGATTCTCTGCAACTTGATCCTATTTAATTGTTAATAATAAATAAACTATTATCAAATATAGTTATTTGTTTAAAAAATTGTTCGTTTGGAAAATTGTTTTTTATGGATTTAAGCCAGCATTACAAAATTTATTTTAAAAAATTGAATGAGGTAAAGCTGTAGCAAACCTTTTTCCCGATAAAGTAAGCTATCATTAATTAAAATCGTGTCATTTCCAAAAATTTGGTAAGAAGCAATAAGAAAACAAGTTCAGACAAAAACAGAATTTTTTAATAAAAAATTTTAGTATTTTTCAAATTTTGTTCATGAAAAATAATAATTTCTCCTTTAGATGAGACTATTAGTGATAATATTGAGATTTTCAAGAGTATATTTAAATATTTTTTCTCGAAACCTGTTTTTCTTGCCCATAACACCTTAAGTGCCGAAAAATTGAAACTGTTCACTTTTACTGGTTTTTTGAATTTATCAATTTTGAAAGTATCTCATTTTTACTTTTGCACTTTCAAACGTTTTAATTTTAAAACTGAACAACTATCAAATTTTCATTTTAAATCTGTCAAATTTTGGTCCCTCTTAGTTTAAAATGCATTAATTTTTGGTTTTAATTTAGTACAACCTAAAATTATCAAAGTTTGTAAATAAAAATGGTTGAATTTTGATACAATTTTAAATGTTTCTGATTCGCTGATGGACTAATTTCGAATGCTTAAACTATTATTTTATTCAATTTTGAAGACTTTTTAAATTTTAAATTGTTTAATGACAAGCACTCTCTATTTTATACGCTCCATACTTCATTTTCCATTTTATATTTTACAATTTTCAACGATTTCAATTTGAAATTATTTCATTTTGAACGCTTCAAACAAAGCTGTTCGTCACGTTTATCAATTTGAAATTTGACAATTTTAAAAGATTTAAAATTGTCCTGCAATTTTGGAACGCTGAAACATCTCAAAAAATAAAAATGCCGACAATATAAAAATCCCGAATTGGAAAATTCTCGAATAATAAAACTGCTGCCAGTTTATAATGTTACCGAATTTGGAGAAATTTCAGAGAATTTTCAAACTGAAATTTGGATGACGTATGATATGTTGCTATAAATTTCCGGTGAAATTACCGCCTGTTACCAAATATTTTCATAAATTTTCGGAAATTTCGAAATTAAATTTTTGGTCATTTATAGTAAGTTACGATAAATTATCAGAACTTTGCTTTAAACTCGCTCCCTCTCTTTCAAACTTCTCTGCGATCATGCTTCTTTTATTCAAACTCTTACATAGACTGAAATCATGCCTGTTTTACGAAAAATGTCTGAAATTATTCATTTGTTATAAAAAATATCGTATGCATCAATGAAGAGAAGGACTTTTTCCCACTCGTGTATGTTTTTAGTACTCGTCGAAAAAGTTCCTCTTCTCCGCCTAGGTGCATAATATTCTATTGTATTCCTGTTGAATAAAAATCAATTTTCTTTTTCTAGATGCGTTTTCTGTACATATTTTTCGTAGCAGCTCTCATTGCTGTGGCGTACGCCGCAATATCGAGCCCAGTATCAGATACGACGTTTAAGAATCCACCTCTAGCTCGTCAAAAAAGAAGTCTTCTTCTGAAAAAGAAACTTGCACTCGTTGGAGGTGCATTGCTTGCCAAAAAAGTTATAGGAGCAAAAGTATTAGGTGCAGGAGCCCTAGGTGCAGGAGTCTTAGGAGCAGGACTCTTAGGCGCTGGACTTTACAAGGCTAAGTAAGTTAAACATTTTTATAATTATTTTGAAATAATTTTTTGAAACACAAAATCTCTGATGGAATATCCCTTTACCAGTATTCTAATTGTTTTAACCAGAATTTTTAGTGAAATATGCAGAACTATGAATTTTTTCTTATCAAGTAAGAAGTTTTTTTGAAAAATCCATATACACTGGAACCTCTATTTAAGTGCCCTCCATTTACGCCTTCCGAGAATTTCAGCCGGCTCGCATTCGTCGATGAAGGGTCCAAGGGTCCGAGAGAGAGAGAGAGAGAGAGACGCGTGAGTTCAGAGGAATTACGCAGTTCCCCCTGACTGTTTACATCGTAGAAATTTTTGGCAGAGCCTCACGGTCGTAGCTCGTGGCATGACCTAAGAAAATCGTAGCAAAAATCTAAAATTTACAGAACGTTATTGTTGAAAACTTATCTTTAATTTAAGCCAATAAAAATTTAAAAATATTTACGGTTCCCAAGATATGACTAAAAATGTCCAAGCGTGCTTGCGTCGAGTTTCAGTCGGCCGAGAATTTCTCGGATTTTGTACCTCAACTTCAGCTCGTAATATGACTTGCGACATTTATGACAAAGATTTGAAATTTGCAGGACATAGTCTTTAAAATTTTGTCATTCATTTGAGCCAATATAACTTGAAACATCTCTACGCATTCCCAAGATATGTCTAAAATCGTCCAAGCGTGTCTGTGTCGAGTTTGAGTCGGCCGAGAATTTCTTGGATTTTGTAACTCAACTTCAACTCGTGCAATGGCTTAGGAAATTTATGGCAAAAATCTGAAATTTACAGGACATAGTCTTTAAAATGTTGTCTTCCATTTGAGCCAATACAACTAAAAAAATCTCTACGGATTTCTAAGATATGACTAAAAATGTCCAAGCGCGTCTGTGTCGAGTTTCAGTCGGCCGAGAATTTCTTGGGTTTTGTAACTCAACTTCAACTCGTGCTATGGCTCAGGAAATTTATGACAAAAATCTGAAATTTACAGGATATAGTCTTTAAAATCTTGTCTTTCATTTGAGCCAATACAACTTAAAAAATCTCTTCGCATTCCCAAGATGTAACTAAAAATTTCCAAGCTGGCCTGCGTCGAGTGTCAGTCGGCCGAAAATTTCTCGGATTTTGTACCTCAGCTTCAACTCGTGCTATGACTCAGGAAATTTATTTTAAAAAAACTGCCATTTACAGGATATAATCTTTAAAATGTTGTCTTTCATTTGAGCCAACACAACTTAAAAAATCTCTACGGGTTCCCAAGATATGACTAAAAATGTTTAAGCGTGTCTGCATTGGCACAGACACGCTTGGACATTTTTAATCATATCTCGGAAACCCGTGAAGATTTTCAAATTTTTATTGGCTTAAATTCAAGATGAGACTTTGAAGATTGCGCCCTGTGAATTTCAGCCTTTTGCTGCAGCTTTCTTAGGTCATGCCACGAGTTGAAGTCAAGGTACAAAATTCGAAAAGCTCTTGAATTTTTTTTTAAACTTCTCAGGTGATATATCCTATTCAAAAAGTCAGAAATATCTCCACTAGCTGCCATTCGACGTGGAATTTCATAAACTTCCTTAACATTTTTTGGAAGAATGTTCAGCTGTTTATCCGAACGGGTTGTCGTGTTTCAAAGCCATCAGTGATTTTAGTGCGTCTCGCGTTACCGTGTAGATAATTTCCGGCGGTAGTTTATACTTTTAAAAATGTGAGTATTATTACTCATGGTCTCGTTTGAAGGAGGAATGATAATTTTTCATGAAAAGCATTTGAAACATAAAAAAACTATTTGTTTACAAAATTTATTTTTCGAGCGAACTTTTTTTCTTATCGCCTTTTACCAAATTTTTGAAAATGATACGATCTTATTGAATGATAGTTTATTTTCAAAGGGAAAAGATTTTCTACAACTGAATCTTATTCAGTTGTTAATAATAAATAAATTGTTATCAAATATAGTTATTTGTATTTAAGATTGTTCGATTTGAAAATTGTTTCTTATGGATTTAAGACTTTTTTTTAAATTGAATGAGGTCAAGTTTTAGAGAATCTTAACCTTTGATTCATTGAAATGGTATCATTTTTACAAATTTGGTAAGAAGGAATAAGGAATATATTTGGTCAAAAACATAATTTCTTAAATGAACAATTACTTTAGGTTTTCAATTTCATTCATGAAAAATAATCTTTCCTGCTTTAAACGAGACCGTCAGTGATAATATTTGAGTTTTATAAAGCACAATTAGATTTTTTCCTAAAACCAGTTTTTATAGAATTCTGATTTTTTTACCAGATTTTTTTTCCGGGCACAATGTAAAGAAACCAATTTTCGAGGAATTAGTCAACTGCAAACTTTGTTATCCTCTTTCTTATAAACGAAAACTCCTACAACTTTGAAACCTGTTTGCTTGGACAGAAAAGGGCATAGCAGGATGAGCATGTATAAGCTGCCCCCTGCCGAATCTGTTCGACATTTTCACACTGAGTTGGTACTAATATGAAGTTCAATTTCCTGGAAGATTATATCTGAGAAATAATTTTTATAGGAGTTATGGGGGTGAGTAGAAAAATCGAAAAACATACTTTTCTCGCAAACGGCTGGACCGATTTCGATGGGGAGATAATATGTTACGGGTCCCCATAGAAGTATGTTTCGAAAAAATTATGGGACATTTTAGACAAGAAGAAGAGGTGAAAAAAAATCTCAAATTTTTTTCGATTTTTTAAAAATGGGAAACTCTTGAGGCATAATCTCCGTTTTTCGCCTAAAAATTTCTTGAATTATGTGGAAAAATATTTGAGAGTTTGAGATCATTCGGAGAGGCTGATCATGGCTAAAAAAAATTAAAAATCTCTAGCGCTATATTCCGAAATAATTGAATAGTACTTCAATATATTCCGATGATACGAGGGATGTCCAGAAAGTGAGAGTACTCGATTTTTCTAATATGAAGAAGAATGTATTTGAAAAAAAAATTACAGGGTTTTGTTCGTATATACGTCAACTATTTTTCCACGTAGTCGCCTTCCCGTTCTATGCAAGTAGTGAGCCGTTGCACAAGTTTTTTGATGCCCTCTTCGATGAAGTTTCCCGCCACCGCCTTTCCCCACTTCGGGACCTCTGTTTTCACCTCTTCGTCGGTGGAAAATTTTTTTTACCCATGTGAGTCTTCAGGTAAGTGAACATGTGGTAGTCTGAAGGCGCTAAGTCAGGGGAGTGCGCGGGATGATTCAAAACATCCCAACCGAATGAATCCAAAAGTGCCTTGGTTGCCACGGCTGTGTGCGGACGAGCATTGTTATGCAACAAGCACACTCCCTTCGACAACATTCTCTTCCGCTTTTTTTGAATTGCCCTCTTGAGCTTTTTTAGGGTCTCACAGTATCTTTCTGCGTTAATGGTCATCCCATGAGCAGGAATTCTATGGAGTGTAATGAGCTACCCAGGTTTCATCTCCTGTAACAATAGAGCTCAAAAAATCCTCACCTTCCAGTTCAAACCGCTCGAGGAACACGCGAGTGCTAGCGACTTGGCGGGATTTCTTATTGACATGCTTCATGCAAACTGACACTACGGGGTGAGTTTTCGTACTACCGAGGTCCCCCTGTGCTCGATGTGCTCAGGAGAACCCTCTCTACCACTCAGTGTTGCCAAACTTGATGAAAAAAACTCCCACAGCCCAAAATGGCAACAGAACTCGTACTTTCTGGATAAACCTCGTGCTTCAAAAGCAGGTGTACACTTGTACACCTGACTTTTATAGTAGTTATCCGCTCTTGCGTTCGTTAACAAGTACGTTGCCACCTTGCCTCCCACAATTCGGGGTGATTTTTTATTGTGAGTCCCCTCGCCTCTCACAATTCGGCGTGCTTTTTTATTGTGAGTCCCCTCGCCCCTCACAATTCGGGGTGTTTTTTTATTGTGAGTCCGCTCGCCCCTCACAATTCGGGGTGATTTTTTATTGTAAGTCCCCTTGCCTCTCACAAACCTCGGTATCTTCTATTCGTTCATATTCTCAATCTTCGTCACTGTCACTTTCAATAACTGGAACAATATTACGTTGTTGAAACATTCGACTGAGGATTTCAGCAGGTCTGACAATTTTAGCCAAATATCTTGCGTGAGACAAATAGTAGATGATTGCAGCGATATGTGAGCAGCAACCACATAATTCAAGGTATTTTTAGGCAAAAAGCAGTAATTGTGCCTCAAGAATTTCCCGTTTTAAAAAAATAAACAATTTTTGAAAATTTTGTTTGAATTTTTTTTCTGTCTAAAATGTCCCATATTTTTTTTAAAAGATCCCTCACTGGGAACCATAAAATTTTTTTTCCTCATCGAAATCGGTCCAGCAGTTTTCGAGAAAAAGATGTTTTTCGATTTTTCTACTCAGCCCCATAACTCCCATAAAAATGATTTCTCAGATAAATCTTCCGGGGAATTGAACCTCATATTAGTAACAACTCAGAGTGAAAATGTCGAACAGATATGGCCGGGGCAGCTCATACATGCTTATCCTGCTATGCCCTCCCCACATAAATGATGTATACTTAAATTGTAAATAAGAATTGAGTCGATGAATTTTACATAATTACTTTCATTGCGAATATTTGACGATGATATTTGTTGTATATTACATTCACTACACCAATGTATGTTACATTTTAGTAGCGGTCGTGCATGTTTGCTTCACACACAGGTGTATTGAACCTCATACAAATATTTCCAACAGTAACTGTTGAAAAAGGTATCAAATTCAATGTGCGGATGTATATGTGACGAGGGTCACTCAACAAGTACTTAGCCTCACCGCCCGATGGCACTGCTATTACGAAAAAGTTTTACCATCGTACAGTACATTCTTTTAGTAGCATACCGTCAAAGTTTCAGTCAATTCCCTTCGTTAGTTTTGTTTTGATAGCCTTTGGAAGCGAGCGTGTCGGTCAGTTTTACAAAAATGGAAAAAGAGCAATATCGTTC
>JAUMHM010000078.1:13794670-13811107 GCA_032362435.1 Melikaiella ostensackeni
ACATTTTGGCAAGAGGTGTTATGAGTCACTTTTATGAGAGAAATTCTGAGTTTTTGTTAAGAGTACAGTTATGAGCTAGTTCTGGGAGGTGTTATGAGCCATTTCCGAAAGCAGTTGTGAGCCATTTTTACAAGAGGAGCTATGAGTCACTTTTACGAGAGGAATTATGAGTTTTCGTTAGGAGTAGAGTTTTGAGCTACTTCTGGGAGGTGTTATGAGTCATTTCCGAGACTAGTTACGAGTCATTTTCACGAGAGGAGTTGTGAGCCATTTTCACGGGAGCAGTTATGAGTCATTTTTACGAAAAGAGTTATGAGCCATTTTCACGAAAGGAGTTATAAGCTACTTTTACGGGAGTATTTCTGAGCAACTCATAACGCTATTAACAGTTTTTATCCTGCTGATTGGAATAATTATTCTAACGAGGTTAATTAATGTTCGCATTGGCTGCACAGTGTATGTACTACATTTTGCATCATGAATGAATGCATTTTTGTATTCAAGATCGTATTGGCGGTAATCTTTCGTCATCGTGTGCGGGTGTACGTTCAACGAATGTCAATGACTGTCACGTCATCGTACGCATACGCGAAGAAAGTAAAACATGTAAAGTAAAAGGAAGACGAGAGTGCAAGTGAAAAGAAAAGTAGATGGATTATCGGGGTTCGTTTGCTAGGTATGGAAAGTGCGTCCAACTTGCGCTTTCGTAATCAAAATGAATTGTGGTAGATTCCCATCTCTACGGATTGGCACGCACGAAATTTCACTAGTGCATAAGTTGCATACTTCGAGAACTTTTTGGGACTAGCAAGAATTATGAGAAAGCTCCATTTTATTTCTTAGAATATTTTCTCTGTGTTTTTCAATGTTTTTTATAATATACAGGGTGGCCGTTTTAATCGAGAAAAAAATTCCTGCTTACATCCTGAGTTTTTCCCGATTCGCGACAATTTTTCACGGTCATTGAAATTAAAAAATTCGAACTCCTAAAGCCGAACATTTCTCTATTTTGAATTATCAAAACTGAAGTGCTAGTTGAAGCAATAGAAGTGGAACTCTTTTGCATTAAAAATTTTTTAAATTGAAGCTTAAAAAATTTTCAATTAAGAAATGTTGTATTTAAACGCTCAATATTTTACACATATAACACGGAAGCTTTTAACACTTTTTCAATGAACAATTTTAAATTAAATGCCGTTAATTTGCACAATTCAACACTTTTAAAGTTTATAAATTGAACAGTTCAAAGATTTTTGTCTGAAAAATATGAATTAATTTTTTTTAAACTGAATACTTTTCAATTTAGAAGTTAAGTTAATTTTATTTCAGTTCGTTTTAAATTAGTTACTGTTCAGTTGGTATTTGAGCATCAAAATTCAACACTTTCACTCACAAATTATAAATTTAAAAAATGCAATAATTAAAATTGTCATGTTCAAAGTTTAAATTTGGCACTCTAGAATTTTAACGATTCGAAGCTTTCTATTTCAAACAATTCAGTTCAAAATTGTTTAGTTTTGAACATTTGATTAAGAAACTCATTTTAAATTAACAGTAAAATATTGATGAATATTCAAAAGTTGTTCTTTTTTTTTAATTGGACTTTTTTTATTCAATCAGTCAAGAATTGAATATTTAAAGCTTGAACAATATTTGAATAGAATACGAAATTGAATAAAAGCGTTTAATTACTTTGTTCAATGAAAAAGTGTGTAGTGGAAAATAAACTTTATTTTCTATGCAAGATTTCCAGTTTTCTAAGGTAATATTTTGAGAGTATTAACAATGAACTTCAATGTTTATTTAAATTATTATTCTTTAATCTATAAATTATCAAAATTACTATTTCTTTATCACAGGCTTCACTGTCTTTCTCTTTTTCCCCCTTTTCCACTTGTTTTCTTTTTCCCGCTTAAATCCGAACTGAATTAATAGAACCCAATAAGAAACCCAACTTTTTTTTCGTTGAAAGTTCATTTTTTTTTGGTTGAAAAGTCTACTATCATATTTTTGGTTAAAAATTTGAATATTTTGTTGTGAATTTAATCATTTTGTTGAAAATTCAAAAATTTGGTTAAAAAGTCATCCTTTTTGGTTGAAATATAATTTTTTTCGGAAATTCGTCTTTTTTGCTCAGAATTCAACTGTTTTGGTGAGAAATCAGCAATTTGGTTGAAAATCAGGTTTTTTGTTGAAAATTTATGTTTTTGGATTGAAAATTCAACTGTTTTGTAGGAGATTCGTCTTTTCGGCTTGAAATTTTTTTCTTCTTGACTGAAAAATCTGTCTTGTTTGAAAATTTAACTCTTTTATTGAAAATGCGACTATATTGGTAAAAAATTCAAATGTTTGGTAAAAAATGAGCCTTTTTGGTGGAAATTCATATTTTCTGGTTAAAAATTCATCTTTTAGGTTTGAAAATTCATGTCTTTGGTAGAAATTTCTTATTTTTTGGTTAAAAATACAATTACGTGGTTGATATTCAATCTGTTTTGGTAGAAGATTCAACTATCTTGTTACAAATTCGATTTTTTGTATTCATATAAACTGTTTTTGATTTAAAATTTGAATCTTATTTGATTAAAATATCAACTATTACATTTTTCGTTGAGAATTCATCTTCTTTGGTTGAAAATTCAACTATCTGGTTGAAAGTCGAACTACTTGGTTAAAAATTCATATTTTTGGTTAAAGACTCTTCTCTCTGGTCGAAAATTGAACTATTTTATGGAAAATTTGAGTTTTTTGGTTGAAAATTGATCTTGTTTAATTGAAAATGAAACTATTTGGTTGAATATTCTCATTTTTTTGGATTCATCTCAAGATTCATCTCTTTGGACAAGAATTAAAATATTTAGTGAAAAATTCGTCTTTTTGGCTTGAAAATTAAACAATTTGGTCGAAATTTTTTTCTCTTTCAACTGAGAAATCTTTGTTGGTTGAAATTTCAACTATAAAACTTTTTTTTGAGAATTCATCTTGTTTGGTTGAAAATTAAACTACTTGGTTGAAAGTTTAACTACTTTGTTGAAAATTCATATATTTGGTTAAAGATTCATCATTTTAGTGGAAAATCCCTCTCTTTGGTTGACAATTTAACCATTCTGTTGAAAAATATTTTTTTTTGGTTGAACATTAATTTTGTTAAAGTAAATATAAATTATTCCATTTTTAGTTGAAAATTGACCTTTTTTAGTTGAAGTTTAAACTACTTGATTGAAAATTCGTCTTTAAGTGTACAAGATTTATACTCATGGTAGATAATTCAACTATTTAGTTAAAAATTAACTTTATTGTTGAAAATTCATATTTTTGGATTGAAAATTCAACTTTTTTGTAGAAGATTCGTCTTTTTGGCTTGAAATTTTTTTGCTTCTTGCCTGAAAAATCTTTCTCCGTTGAAAATGTAACTCTTTTATTTAAAAAGCGACTATATTGGTAGCAAGTTCAAATGTTTGGTTAAAAATGATCCTTTTTGTTGGAAATTCATATTTTCTGGTTGAAAATTCGCGTTTTCGGTTTGAAAATTCATGTCATTGGTAGAAATTTCATATTTTTTGGTCAAAAATACAATTGGATGGTTGATATTTAATCTGTTTTGGTAGGGGATTCAACAATTTTGTTAAAAATTCGACTTTTTATATTGAAATAAATTTTTTTTGATTTAAAATTTAAATCTTATTTGGTTAAAATATCAACTATTACATTTTTCGTTGAGAATTCATCTTTTTTGGTTGAAAATTCAACGACCTCGTTGAAAGTCGAACTACTTTGTTGAAAATTCATATTTTTGGTTGAAGATTCATCTCTTTGGTTGAAAATTAAACTATTTTATTGAAAATTTGCTTTTTTTGGTTGAAAATTGATTTTTTTCAACTAAAAATCTAATTACTTCATTTCCGGTTGAGAATTGATTTTGTTTAGTTAAAAATTAAACTATTTGGTTGAGAATTCTCATTTTTTTCTATTCATCTCTTTGGATTCATCTCAAGATTCATCTCTTTGGTTAAAGATTAAAACATTTAGTAGGAAATTTTTCTTTTTGGCTTGAAAATTAAACAATTTGGTCGAAATTTGTTTCTCTCTTGACTGAAAAATCTTTGTTGGTTGAAATTTCAACTATTAAATTTTTCGTTGAGAATTCATCTTGTTTGGTTGAAAATTAAACTACTTGGCTGAAAGTTTAAGTGCTTTGTTAAAAATTCACCTATTTGGTTAATGATTCATCATTTGAGTGGAAAATCTCTCTCTCTGGTTGAAAATTTAACTATTCTGTTGAAAAACTTTTTTTTCTTCTGGTTGAACCTTAATTTTGTTAAGTTAAATATTAACCATTCCATTCTTAGTGGAAAATTCATATTTTTTATTTGGAGATTAAATTATTTGGTTGAAAATTTGTCTTTTATGGTAGAAGATGAATCCTTTTGGGAGATAATTCAACTATTTGGTCATAAATTCATCTATTTTGTTAAAAATGTAATTTTTGACGTTAAAAATCTGTAAATTGTTTAATTTCCAACAAATTCAGAATCGTCTCGTAAAATCAATTATTATTCTATTTCTTATATTCAAAGTACAGTTCAATTTTGAAATCATTAATTGATTTATATTCATAGCTTATTAACTTGAAACGTCATTTTTCAAACGTCTTTAATTTGTAATTGTTTAAGTCTTCGAAACTGCATTTTAAAATTCTTCAAATTCAAAATGTACGTTTGAGAATGAAGACCTAAAATAAAAAATTTTTGAGATAGAAATTGTTAGACTTGCGCATCGTAAACTGAATGATTTCATAACTTAAAAAATGAAAAACTGATTTTAAGATTAGACAAAAGTTGAAATTGAACATATTTTAAATTGCATTATATCGCTTGATATCTAATTCGTGATATTTCAAGTGAGTGGATAAATTTTTCTTCTAAAATTTTGTAGAACGCCCATTCAAAAAATAAATTCACTATCATTTCCCGGTTTCCCCCACTCTCAAAAATTTCCCCGTCATTTTCTGGTTTACCTGGTTTTACGGTTCAGCGGCCACCCGGAATATAAGTTCTTTTTGTCAATCTCTAAATTCGAATCGGTGAAATGTAATTGGCATGCTTTTGCGATTAATAATTGTCTGAGGCTGGTTTGCGACAATAAAAAAGCTAAATTAATTTAAGTCAAGATATTAAACTTTTAATTGTACCACTATAATAAAAATATCAAAAACATTTCGCGAGAGGTAGAATGATTGAATAGACAAAAATATAGAAATCTGTTTTCTTTATTTTATCACCTATACCTACGATAAACTGAGATAATTTAGTCTTTCAAGAAATTTTTAGAAAGTCCTTAAGTCTGGCCTATTTCCATGATGGGCGTGGAAAAATCAATAGTTCTAAGAAAATTGATCTGTTTCGTAATGTAGAAGTACCTTTCTAGGGTTAGATAAAAATAGAAGATTTGGTATCAGTCGTTTATTTAGGTTTGACAAAAGAGATGTCGATTTACGTAATGTAAAAGAGCTAATATTATCAGAATTCTTTTCTATTTCAATACAGAGGTGCAGAAGATGTCTAATGTTGGTTTTTGAAAGATGATGACGTAAGAAAGTTCAATTCGCTTCAGTATTTAGTATGCATAGACGCATAAAAGAAATGTCGTCCAACACCTCACTATGAGCTATTTCATGCTTTTTTTGTATTCCTTACATGCTTTGTTCGACAAATTCCATGTACCTAGACCAACTTTACATTTTACCGAATCTGGAACCACTTTGATCCACTTTCGTGAAAGTTTAGTTTACATCCAAAGAATGATGTCTTTGAAGGCGGTAAATCAATTTATTTTCATAGTGATGGTTATTTTATAGGATTATTACAAAAATAGGAGTAAAGTGATCGGTAAAACGCTAGTGGACAAAGTTAGTAATGAGTGGATTTTCAAAGAATGTGGTGTAGAAGAAACATTGTCTGACAAGAGTGAAAGAAATTTGCTGAGATGCTTTGGTCATGTTGAGAGAATTAATGAAGAACTTTCAACGAATCAAATGTACGTATGTAAAGTGAGTGGTAGCGTATCCAGAGGTAGACCAAAGAAAGAATAGTTGGAATGTGTGAATGAGACTCTAAAGCGAAGAGATATAAAAAGTCGTAGATACACAAGAGCTTGTATGAAAAGGTGTATGGATATGAAGGAAGCAAAAGATGTATGCAAAGTTTTGAGCAAAGTTTCAAAATTTTAGTTGCCTTTGTTCAGAAATGGGAGATGAAAATATAGCTGAAATTTCCACTCGCTAACATGTCTCCAAATACAAATTCGCACACGAAAATTGAGAAATATTAGACAACAACATTTCATGAATGAATTATGCTTATAGGAATGATTTGTATTCAATTAAAGAATATAAAAATTATAAACAGTGGTAAATATTTTAGTTCTAAGGGTGGTTAATCATGCTTAAGCCTATTCCTAAAGTTTTGTTTCCACTCGATAACACTCATATTTTAAGACAGAACTTGAAAGAAATCACTATAAAAAATTTGAAACATAATAAGAAATAACTAATTTCATTCGTGTGTCACATAAGCACAAGGATGTTAATATGTCGTAAGATTAACAAATTTAAAAAAATGTGCATCGTACAATTTTCGTGTTGCAGAAGTCGGTAACCCTGTTTTAATGATTACTAATAAAATAACAAGAAAAGTGCAAATGTGGATACACTCTCAAACAGTACCCGAAAAAATACTTTGGCTCTTTTTTAAAGATTTTTAAGTGTACTCTAAATATTTGAAAAATAATTTCGAAATTTGATGTTCCACTCGGTAACACTGGGTGCACTGTAACTTTTTTATAGGTTATGTGTTCGTCTTGCTCAAACTGTTAAAGCTGCAGCTTTGACAGTTTAGCTTAAAATTAATCAGAGGAAGAAGTATTTATTGAAAATTATTAATAATCATTTTCTTAAAATGTGCTTGCTTTTACTTATTCAAAGGAAATATGCTCAATTTTAAATAAAAAAGACGAAATTTTGAGTTTCCAATTTTTAACATAAACGCTTTCATTGCAGGTAATTTTTTATATTTTAATTTCAACAAAAAACTTAAGTGTTAAAATCAATTAAAAAACATTATCGTGAAACTAGTATAGTAAATTCTTCACGAAAGGAATTTATTCGAATCCGCTTGTATCAACAGAAAACGCAGATATACGTAATTTTCTTTCTAAAATTCATCTACACTACGCATGTGATTTTTGAACTTTAAAATTGGTATTTTTGTTCTATCTTGGGTGTAAAGTAATGGAAAAAAAATAAATTAGTCGGCTTTTTGAAGTTCCTTTAAAGAAAAAGTCATAGCCCAAACTTGACAACTTTTTGGCAACGACTTTTAAAAGAAAATCGGATCTAAATATTTCGTTTCTAAGAAACAAGTGCATTTTGTGAAATATGGACCAACCTTGTTATCAAATATTTGAATAACTACAAAAAACATTAGATTAGTTTTGATAGCGATGCATAAATCCACTTTCGAACTATGTGACCTGTAATTTTTGTTTAATGATTTCACGTTTTTTGTTATTTATTGCAGTTTTTTTGTGACATATCACAGCCTGTGTTTGACCAACCGTTTAGGTTGTATCCATCAAAGATGATGTTTAGAAAATAAAAAACTCCATTTTGCAGAAAAACTATACGGGATACGAAAAAAATGTTCAGGAGCAAAATTGATCATCACAAAACGACCTGCAAATTTACTTCAGAGCATTTTCTTGATGAGTCGCGTATTTTTTGTTTTAATTGTGATGAATATTTTTAGAAAAAAAAACTCAATTTTCCGACCAAACTATGCAAAATGCGATACAATTTTACAGGGTAAAATTGTCTATCTCAAAAAGATTCAAAAATTTTGTAGAGGTCATTTTTTGATAAGATGCATACTTTTTGTTTTAATCGCAAAAAATGTTATAAAAATACCACTTTTCACCAAAACCATGCGAGATGCTAAAAGATGTTGAGTAATTAAATTGTTTATCTCAAAAGGATCTACAAATTTTCTCGAGACTATTTTTTAATAAGACGCATAGTTTTTGTTTTAATCGCGAAAAATATTATTAAAAATGAAAAATACCACATTCCACCAAAACTATGCGAGATATGAAAAAATATTAAGTAACTATATAGTTCAACTCAAAATGGTGTACAAATATGTCTGAGACTATTTTTCGATAAGGCGCTTAGTATTCGTTTTAATCGTAAAAAATACCATTAAAAAAAAACAATTTAAATTTATAAAAAACTCTTTGTAATATCGCGTTTAGACTCGGCAGTAGTCATGCCCAGGAAGTTGGCAATGCCAACTTCAAATTTCGAAAAAACAAAAACTGTGCTGCATTGTGCTAGATTTGTGCTCTATTGTGCCGTAATTTTTTTTTCTGAAAAAATGAAAATTTCAGCCCAAAAATAAAAAAAAAACATATTTATGTCAACCGCGCAATTTTGTTTTTTTGACAAAATTTGTGCTAGGAACTACCTGCTACGCATACTACTGTGCAGCAAATAAGTCAAAATCCTGAACAATTTTCGAAAAAAAGCGTCTAAAAAAAAAACTCAAAAAAATGATCAATTTCAGAATTTCGAAAAACGAAAACTTGTGCTGAGTTGTGCTAAGCTACCACAATAATTATCTCTAATGACAAATTGCACTCAAATTAATCTTTTCAAAGAAAAAATGCAATATTTTTGAACTCTGAACGCGTTTTTGAGCCAAAATTTTCAAAAATTCGAATTTCCAAAATTTGGAGTTGTGCTGAGTTGTTCTAGGCTAGCAGAATAATTTTCTCCCATGACAAATTGCACTCAAATGTATATTTTCCAAAAAATGCATTATTTTTGAATTTTGAACGCGTTTTATTCCAAGCTCAAAAATATTGCATTTTTTTGGAAAATATTAATTTGAGTGCAATTTGTCATTAGAGAAAATTATTGTGATAGCCTAGCACAACTCACACAAATTTCAGATTTTCAAAATGCGTATTTTTGAAAATTTTTGGTCAAAAACACTTTCCAAGTTCAAAGAAATTGCATCTTTTTGGAACATATGAATTTGAGTGTAATTTGTTAAGAGAGATAATTATTTTGCTAGTCTAGCACAACTCAGCACAAGTTTCAGATTTCCGAAATTCGTATTTTTGGAAATTTTTGATAAAAAACACGTTCCAAGTTCAAAAAATTGCACTTATTTGAAAAATATGAATTTAAGTGCAATTTGTCATGAGAGATAATTATTGTGCTAGCCTAACACAAATCAGAACAAGTTTCAGAGTTTATAAATTCGTATTTTTGAAAATTTTGGGTCAAAAATTTATTCCGAGTTAAAAAATATTACATTTTTCTGGAAAATATTAATGTGAGTGCAATTTGTCATTTGAGATAATTATTGTGCTATCCTAGCGCAACTCAGCACAAGTTTCCGTTTTTATAAATTCTGAAATTGATCATTTTTTTGAATTTTTTTTTTAGTCGCTTCTTTTCGAAAATTATTCAAGATTTTGACTTATTTGCTGCACAGTAGTATGCGTAGCAGGTTGTTCCTAGCACAAGTTTTGTTTTGTCGAAAAGACAAAATTGCGCAGTTGACATAAATATGTTATTTTTTTTATTTTTGGGCTCAAGTTTTCATAAAAAAAAAAATTACGGCACAATAGAGAATAAATCTAGCACAATTCAGCACAATTTTCATTTTTTCGAAAAAACCAATTGGCGAGGCTGACATAAAAAAAAGTTTTTTTGATTTTTGGGCTCAAATTTTGATTTTTTCAAAAAATCTCTCACGGCACAATAGAGCACAAATCTAGCATAATTCAGCACAATTTTCATTTTTTCGAAATTTTAAGCTGGCGTTGCCAACTTCCTAGACATGCGGTAGGCTCGGACAACGAAAGGTTGGTCAGTCAGGTACTCAATGAAAGATCGGATTCTAATGAAAGTAAGAAAATCAAACAGGGATTCATGAATACGTTGTAGATTCTCGGTGGGCGTTCCTTTACAGCATCTCGAAACAGATGATGTAATTTAACGATAAATTTGCAAAAAAAATTGTTTTACATATTATCACTGCACTCAATTTATGTTTATAATTACACAATTGCACGTACGGTCACTTACACACATAATCGCACACTCAAAGGGTTCGAAAAATCGCGCCCCCTGGGGATTCGAACCTTACCTAAACATTCTAAGCCTAAATCGTATATATCTACTGGCGCACGCACTAACCTAATGAGCTATCGAACCGCTTGGATCTTGTCGACAAAACCTCAGCCAAGCCATCTCGCTGAAAAGCCAGGGCGAGCTGCAAGAAATATATTGCGTATTCTCGAAGATTGAAATTTGAAAAATTATTGTTTACACAGGAATTTTTTCATATTAAAGTTTTATGATATTATTTCAAACGTAATAATAACCAATATGAATATTTTTTGAATATTTGCTTTGGAGATGTTAGTGAAAGCACTAACATTATAATTGATGTTTTAGTTTGCTGTTTCCATCGATACCGGCTAGATTATTTATAAAGAGGCTTATGTGTCCAGTACTATCCAATTCTCCCCTATAAGATTTTCACATTTAAAATATGGATTCCAGACTTCACACTCTTTCTCCTCTCATGAAGAAATTGCGATCAGGTTTCGAAAGGGGCCCTGCTAGTTTTCCCTATTTCTGATCGGGTGCTGATGGGGAAAAATAAAGAAGTCCTGGCTAGTTTTGTAACACTGTTGTAGCCGGGCTCTATCTAGAACTTCTAGCCAGTTCCTCACGAGAATACCCTTCTACCGCCCGTCAAGACCCTTTCTGTTTTTCGGTACGTTCAACATTCAAAGGTGATATAAATATATGTGAAGAACGATTTGCAAACAACAAAATAATAATAATTTGTAGATACATACAAATTTTGGATACATAATTTCAAATGTTGATATTTTATTCTTTGAAAATCGTTTTTTGCACATAGTAAGGCTTGACCAGTTCCTGACTAGAAGTTTTCGGTCCCTTTATCCTAATCAGGACCTAACTGAAGCCTAGCTAAAATAAAAGATTGGGGCCTAACTAGACGGGCATATTTTTTCTAGTCACAAAGAATGGAAAAATCTTCACAGGGCAGAAAAGGGCCCTGACTAGAACTTTTTATTCCAGTTGTTCTAGTGAGCTTCTGACCACTGCCCTAATTGAAATGGGGACAAATGGGGTGATTTCTACATGGGATATTTCCCTCATTTCCCGTTTTCCAAAAAATTCCGTTTTTTCTTCTGTTTTCAAGAAACTTCCTCTTTTTCTAGTTTTTCGCTTAAATGCTAACTTAATTAATAGAACCCAGTAAGAAAATCCAACTATTTTTCGTTGAAAGTTAATTCTTTTTAACTGAAAAGTCTACTATTATATTTCAGATTCAGAATTGATTTCTTTTGGTTAAAAATTCGACTATTTAGTTGAAGATTTAACTATTTTTATTTAAAATTCGTTCAACTGTTTTGTAGAAAATTCGTATTTTTGGCTGGAAATTCAACGGTTTTGTCGAAAATTCGTCTTTTCGAGTTGAAAATTCTATCATTATGGTAGAAAATTCAACTGTTTTCTAAAAAATCTGACTTTTTGGCTTGAAAATTCAACAGTTTGGTTGACATTTTTGTTCTCTCTTGCATGAAAAATCTTTCTCGGTGGAAAATTCATCTCGTCTGGTAGAAATTTCATCATTTTTAGTTGAAAGTGCGAATATTTTGTTAAAAATAAATCTGTTTTGGTTGAAAATTAATCTTTTCTGAATGAAAATTCAATTACTTTGTTGAAAGTGGAACTTCATTGATAAAAAAATTATTAATTTGTTGAAGATTCATCATTTTAGTTCAAAATTCATTTATTTTATTGAAAATTCAATTATTTTGTTAAAAATTTAAGTATTTTCTTAAAAAGTCATCTTTTTGGTAGAAAATTTGAATGTTTTTGGATGAAGTTTTATCTTTTTTGTTTAAGAATTCGACCAATGAGTTGAAATTTCATCTTTATAGGTTGAAAATTCAACGATTTTGTTAAAGTCATTTTTTTCGAAAATTCAAATGTTTCCTTGTAAATTCGTTTTTCAAGAAAAATTTTAATGTAAAATTTCGAAATATTTAATTAATAAATATAAGGTTAAAAAATAAAAGTATGAAGAAATATTTTGCATATTAGAAACAGAAAAAATCGTTTTGATGTTATTTTTTTTCCGAAAATTGATAAAGCTCTCCTAAAATTGATCAAACTTTTGTTTTATCAATTTTTAAAAAACTTATAAGACAAAACTTTTCGTTCCTGTATTATTAACTATAGTGTAGTTGTAGGTATGACCTTTCTCTTAGGCTAAAATGGAATTTTTTATAAATGTCATTTTCGCATTTGTACACATATCAATGAAGTTTCGGTTCGATTATTTCTTTGACTGAAATATCTAAATTTGGTTAGGTTTGGAAAAAGAATTATTCACGGTTTATTTTGATTTCCATTTCTTGAATTTTGTCAATCTTAGTGTTATGCAAGTACTTTTAAGATGACGATGAAATAGTACTGTAAAACAAACCGTGTTTCGTAATTTATTTATCAAAACACTTAATGAATTACAGAACAGATATTAAAAATTTTTTGATAAAAAGACAGATAAACCAAAATTATAATATGAGAAAAATTAGATTTTCAAACATTCAACTTAATATTCTTATCCACAGATGAAGACTGTACTAAAAAAATCGTTATAATTTTCGAATGATTAAACCAAACTTTGCAAAACTCAAGACTTAAAATTAAAATCAGGAAAGATCTATATAAGATATTAACATGTTTGAAAAACAACTAGGAGCAAAAATAACTCTCTTCGCTCCTTCCTAATCTACAAGTACTTTCCGAAAACCAAAAATTTAGAAAAATGTAAACCATCCTCATTTTTAAAAGGCTGTATTTAGGTTCACCGAAAATAAGGAGAAACGTATTTTTTTAAATTAGCATAGTGACATTTTTAAATTTTTTACGAATATTTTAAAATTTTAAAGGTAAAATGAGTTTTTATTGCGAAACCGTGCCATATTTGCAATTTTTGTGATATTAAGGTTTTTCTTATTTTATTTCATCCAGTTCAACAAACAGTTTCAAAATCGACAAAAAAATGAAAAGTAATAAGAATGGTAAAGACATTTCGATTTTTTGGAAAAAAGAAAAACAATTGATTCTCAAAAACTCCACCTTTTCTGCCTGAAATTTTCAAAATAATAGGTACTTATATAGTCTATTTACCATAATTTTTTCATCTGGTATTTTTTTGTTTTTCGAAAGAAAAAAATTATTTTTGATTTTTTTAAATTACCTTGCCCTTTTTGAAATTTTGGAGATTTTCATGTTTTTCTTGTTCTAGTTTGTTGAGTTTTTTTCACACTTTCGAAATCGATAAGAGAAATGGAGAAAGAGTGAACAGTGATAAAGCTATTCCGACTTTTTGAAAAATTTAAATACGAAATTTTCTTAAAACAACTAGACTTTTTTCGCTGAAATTTCCAGGAGGAAGAAGAAGAGGAAATGAGAAAATTTGGTAAAAAAATTTGAGGAAATTTCGTGTTTTAATTTCTCAAAAAATTGAAATAGATTTTCTATTTTTCATTCTTTCTTAGTTTCTCTGATCAATCTCGATAGAGTGAAGAAAACTTGATAAACTTGAATCAGAAAAACATTAAAATTTCAGAAATTGCAAAAAGATAAAAGTTAAAAAAAATTCAAAAATAATTTTTTCCTCCCGAAAAACAAAAAAAGACCAAATGTGAAATTTATAGTAAGTAGACTAAATTAGTACCTAATATTCCTGAAAATTTCAGGTAAAAAGTTGGGGTTTTTGAGAAAAAATTTATTTTCTTTTTTTTTTAAATCGGAATAACTTTACCACTTTTTACTATTTTTCAAATTCTTAAACGGATCTTGACGCTGTACGAAAAACTGGATGAACTAAAACAAAAAAAAACCTTATTTAACATCTCAAAAAATTGCGAAAATGGCAAGGTTGTTACAGTACAGTTTGCAAAAAACTTATTTTACCCTTAGAATTCTAAAATGTTCGTAAAAAATGTAAAAATGTCGCTATGTTACTTTAAGAAAAAATACGTGTCTCTTTATTTTAAACATTAAACATTAAATATTTTCATAATATTAAACATTTTGAACATTCTAAACATTAAACATTAAACACATGGAATACATTAAACACATTCAAATGTCAGGAATTGCAAAAAGAGAAAAGTTTTGGAAAAAAAAAATCATAAATAATTCTTTTCTCCCGAAAAACAAAAAAATACCAAATGCGAAATTCATAGTAAGTAGACTATATTAGTACCAATAATTATTATTCCTAAAAATTTTAGGAAAAAGTTGGACTTTTTGAGAAAAAATTAATTTTCTTTTTTTCAAAACATCGAAATAACTTCACCATTTTTTACTATTTTTCAATTTTTTAAATGGATTTAGTTTTGTGTCATAATTTGAAAAGTGCGGGAATCAATTTCCTATAAAAAATTTAAAGATCTGAACTTGGTATTTATTCAGAATTATTATTCGCCTATGTCGAATTTTCAATTTTCAAGTAATGCATGAAATATGCACCAAAAAAACTAAAATTACTATCAATCATATATGTTTTTATTTTCAGGTAAGAACAATATTCTTCTAATCTAATAATTCATCATTTTCATACCTGTTATTTTTCCTATAAAATTACCCCTGATGAGGAAGTCTAAATTGGCTTCAACTATTTTGTTGAAAATTCGTCTTTTTTGGAATTCAACTGCTTAGGTTTGAAAATTCAACTATTTGGTTAAAAATTCATTTTTTTGTTGAAAATTCAAACATTTGTGCGAGAGAGTTATCTTTTTTGGTGAAAAATTCAATTTTTTGTTGAAGATTCACGTTTTTGGGCTGAAAATTTAACTGTTGTGTTGAAAATTGTTGTGGTTTAAACTTGTGTTTAAAAATACAACTTTTTGGTGAAAAATTAATCTGTTTTGGTTGAGGATTTAACTATTTTGTTGAAAATTCAAATATTCGATCGAAAATTAATTTTTTTTTTGAAAATGCACATTTTTGGGTCTAAACTTCAACAGCTTGGTAGAAACTCCAACTATTTGGTTGAAAATGCAACTGTTTAACTTAAAATGAATTATTTTGTTAAAAATTCGACTATTTTGGTTGAAATCAAGTGCTTTTATTGTAGAATCTTTTTTGGTTGAAATATAAATTATTACAATTTTTCGTTTTCAGTTGAAAATTCATCTGCTTGATTGAAAATTTAATTATCTTGTTGAACATTCGTTTTTTTATGGTAGGAAATTAATCTTATATAACCTTCGAGTGATAGTTGTTACCCTTTTTAATGAAAATCGTAGGTTAGTCAGTACCCACAAAATATTTCTAAAACAAGGAATGTTTTAGAAAATTTTGAATTTCAGTGTGGGAGAAAAATTTCAGCTTTCTTATTCTGGGCTATGAATCTCTTTGGCGTTGAAAATTAATGATTTCTTTCTAAAAGTGTTCCTTTAGACTTACCTACTTACGACTTCCACTTCTGGAAGATTTACGATATTTTACGACCAACAAAAATATTTAAGAAGACTTTGAATTTCCAACAAAATACATGAGTTTTCAAATAAAAGAGAGAAACATTCAACCAAACAGTTGAATCTTTAACCAAACAATATGAATTTTGAAGAAAAAATGGAATGGTTAAATTTTCATTTGAAAATATGAATGTTTAACAAAAAAAAATGTTTATAAAATATTTATTTTTCATACGAATGAGATGAATTTCCAACTAAAATTATGAATCTTCAACAAAAAAAAAAACATTTTCAATAAAGTTGTTTAAGCTTCAACCAAAAAGGTGAATTCTCTAGGAAAAATGTAATAGTTAAAATTTCAACCAAAAAAGATATTCATTTCAACTCAAATACAGTTAAACTCAACCAAAAAGACGAATTTTCAACAAAATAGGTAAATTTGAAGCCAAAGAGATGAATTTTCAACCAAGAAGATAATTTTTTACCAAAAAAGACGAATTTTTTTTCAATTGAGAAAATTAATTTTGAACGAAATAAGATGAATTCTCAACAAAAAATGTAATAGTTAATATTTCAACCAAGAAATTGTTACATCCGAGAATTTATTCAATTAATTAAATTCGAGGAAGTTCATTCAATTGAACAATTGTCGAATGATTAAATAATAAATACTTGTTTATAAGTATTGATAATTTTTATGGGTCAATTTCCTGCCCTATCATTTCAGGAATTTTCTAAGTGCCGCAGCGCTTGAACCATTTTAGAATTGTGGTAAAATAATGATTTGACACATGATAATATATGTATGACACAGTTATTTATATTTGTATAAAC
>JAUMHM010000078.1:13825174-13840229 GCA_032362435.1 Melikaiella ostensackeni
CAATGGACTTTAAATTCGAAAACTGTTGAAAGACGACGTTTTTGTTACTAAAATGACTTTGACTGAGAAAAAAGCATGGCTTCATTACAGAAATGCCGTTGAACAATTTCTGGGAAACGTTAAAAGCCCAGAATGAAAAAACAGGTCTCGAGGATGGTCGGCCGTTTCAAAAAATTGAAATGTCTGATGAGTTTGAAGCTACATTTCATGGATTCTTATATTGAATACTTCCCCGACAACCTTGGGGATTACAGTGAAGAATAGGGCGGAAGGTTCCACCAAGATATCAAAGTAATGGAACAGAGATATCAAGGCAGATGGTATGAAAATATGATGGCGGACTACTGTTGGATGTTAAAAAGAGATTTGCCTCAGAACAAAAGAAAAATTCCGCTACGAAAATCTTTCGAATCCAAAAGAGTGCGTTATAATAAGAACAAATAGCTGTTCTTCCATCAGGAGTCAATGATATGCAGAACTATATATAAAAGCCACGTCATGTAGGGACTATCCAATCAACGACTAGAAATTCCACTGATTCATCAGTGAAAAGTGTGCTGCTGAGGAATAAGTGAGAATCCACTGATTTTGATTTAGGGAGTACATTCATGCAAACCAAACGCTAACTTGACTTACGTATCGGATTCGATGCCTGGAAGTACACAAATCTAATTTTGTCCTGCAAAGCACCACTCAGACAATTCTGTTTTAAGGTTATGTTCCAAATTTTCTAGTTACATCACTGAACTGATACTATATATGAATTCAGCAGCTCGAAATCTACAATAAAACCATGTTTCACCATCATATACTAAAAAATCCGATTTTTTTGAGGTTATGTCGAAAACCAATCGTGAGAGGTGCTATCTTGATCTCAGATTTGGATTCAGCAACTCAAAATACATAGAAGTACATGTGTCTTGTCAAAACTACCAGACTATTTTTTAAGTGGCTGTGTAATCCTTAGTTTTTACACAGTAGCTTCTCAGTCTTCCTTTCTAGTAAGCCTTTTTGGCAATCATTGGATTATAAATGTACGTATATATTTGAAAAATACTTAAATAAATTATATTCATTTACTTGTACATTATGTTCGTACTTGACGTATTATAACTCTAATCTGGTTTAAGTACTTATGTACCACTTCCTTCATCCACGGGTTCGATTTTCATTTCTTCACCCATCACAAATTTGCGTAATGAAATACGTATGTAGCAAAATTGTTACATATGCACGTAAATAATCGAATATATACCGGTTAAATTGGATTCTCTCATGCAAATATATGTACTATGTATAACCAGCAACTAACCACGCGTTAGAACTTGCACATTGGGACATGCGCAGAGACTCGCAGTCGCCTAAGTTGGAGACAAGATAATGTGTGCGTTAAAATACGTGTGGGGGAGAGCAGGCACACACTGATAGGGCACTGAACGGGAGTGTACTGTATCTGTAAAGAAAAATGTCCATAGTGCGCAAATTATATCTTATCAAAGAACAATAAAGTCCAAGGTTAGTTAATCACTGTTTTTAATTTTATTACATTTTACCCGGTCCAACAATATTTAATTGAAATAATTATACATAGCTTAGACACATTGTAAATATGAATAAATTATAAGGTATTACGAGTAAAAGTATTGTTGCCTAGTCGAGTCGTAATTGCTACATATAGGAGTAAATATGCTCTTAATTTTTTAGTCACCGTACACGAAATCTACCTGGAAACATGAAGATACTTATGCGTAATTATATATTCCTCGCATTCGTGATTTTGTTTAATCTCGCTGGTAAGTTCCAATTTCAAGTCAACTTTATTCTCCAAAAGCTTCAATACAAATTTCCTTTTCTCTTCAAGCTAACGGTTCTTGCAAGATGATTCAACTCAATTTGTTTGAAAAAAAAACTAATATTCGATATCAAATAACTTAGATACAAAAATTGTAAATAATGATAATAACTGATATAATCTCACGTGGAAGGATTCGCCGGAAAGTACTCCACGAAAATTTTACGGAAATTCCAGTTGGAATTTCCGTTGAGTTTCCGTGGAAATTCCACTAATTTTTCAGCTGCGAATTCCAGTCCGTGAAGCACCCGGGAAAGTCCGAGAAAACGCTATACTACCTTTACCCCTACCCCCGGTCGATTCCCGAATGTCTCGACCGTCGTCCGATCATATTCTATTTGCATTAGGTGTAAAAATACATCTTTCTTGAGGAAGTTGTGTTCTAAATAGTGATTGGTTGCACCCTAACGGTTACTGGGACAACCCGCCATTGTTCAACATCTTCCAAATGCACCAGGTATAAAAAATACAAGTTTCTCGAGGAAGTTGACTTTTAAATAGGAATTGGTCGCACCCCAATGGTTACTATGATGACCCCTCATTACACATCTTCCAAATACACCAGGTTACAAAAGACATCTTCTTCGAGAAAGTTCAGTTCTAAATAATAATTGGTCGTTTTCCAATAGTTACTATAACAACCCCTTATTGTAAAACATCTCCCAAGTGCACCAGGTGTACAAAATACATCTTCTTTGAGGAAGTTGACTTTTAAGTAGAAATTGGTCACACCCCAACGATTACTGGGAAAACCCGTCATTTTATAATATCTTCCGAGTTCATCGGGTGTACAAAATAGACCTTCTTCAAGAAAGTTGAGTTCTATTTAGGGATTGGTACAATCCCAACGGTTACAGGAATGACCCGTCATTATACAACATATTGCAGGTATACCAGTTATACAAAACACATCTTCCTTGAGGAAGTTATGTTTTGAATAGGTATTGGTTGCACCCCATCGGTTAATGAAACGACTCGTCATTATACGATATATTGCAGGTGCACCAGACATACAAAATAGATCATCCAGATGCGCAGTAGACTTATGTGGCATTTGTGGGTTTCCACTAGAGTTGTATCGCACTTCCGGCTCCGCACTAGAGTTAGGTAGCACTTCCAAATGCGCAGTAGACACATGTGGCAGTTGTGGTTGCGCACTAGACTTAGACTGCTCTTCCGGCTGCGCAGTAGACTTTTTCGGCATTTATGGTTGTGCACTAGAGTCGTGTCGCACTTCCAGATGCGCATTAGACTTAGACTGCTCTTTCGGCTGCGCAGTAGACATCTGTGGCATTTCTGGTTGCACACTAGAGTCGTGTCGCACTTCTGGATGCGCAGTAGCAAAGTGATCTTCCTCGAGGAAAATGTATTTTTTACACCTAGTTCAAACGGAATATGTTGGGGCGACGCTCGAAACCTGCGGGAATCGATCGGGGACAGAGGTAAAAATAGCATAGCGTTTTCTCGAAATTTTCTGCGTCCATTACTAGCTGGAATTTGCAGCCGGAGAGTTGGTGGAATTTCCACGGAAAGCCAACGGAATTTCCAGCTGGAATTTCCGAAGAATTTCTGGGGAATTCTTCCACGTGGGATAAAAAGTCCTTCAAAACTGAATTGTGTAACATTGAACTAATATTTAAAGTTACATAATGTGTTTGCACTTTGCAGTAGTATAATTATAACAAAAGTATTTATTAATCATTCAAAATTATTGAAGTTTTAAGTAAATAAATTATCGCATCTTGTACAGAATGTTAAAATGAGTTTATTCTTACAAGAAATAAATCAATAGTATGTTTGAAAAATTTTTAATTCAATTTTAAAAAATGAAAAAAAAAACTTGCGGGAATGGGAGCTTTTATGATTGATGTGACGTCAGTTATACGGGAAGTCCTTCGCAGTGATCATTATACAGTATTTTGGAAAATATCGCGAGTGACATTCAATTTTTTTGCAACATTTATTAACATTTCAAATATCAAACATTTAAAGTGCATCATGGAAGATGGTTATTCCAGAGAGGATTCGCAAAATCTTCAAGCACTTAAAATCTTGAAGTAGTTGTGCCAAAAATCAGATCTCTGGAAAAATAGTTTTTCTATGACTTTAAGAATCAAAATAATATTCCTAATGATGTAACTTCAAATATAAAACATTTTTTTAATTGCAAAAATGTTGAAACTTTCAAAAAACATTCATTTTAATAATGTTTTTTGCAATTGAATTTTTTCATAGGATCGCTTCGAATCAAATTTTTAAAAATGGTTAAATTTTAATAAGTGATGGCTTATTTTTTCGGGGGAACATCTCCTACAACGTAACTGTTTCACAGTCAAAGAAGGATCTTTTTCAATGCAGAACATTTTGCTCCAGCGATCATTTGACTCTCGAGATCATAATGATCTGTCCATTCAGATCATTTTGATCTGCTTTCTGGGTCATCTTTTAGACTAAGCAAAATGGCCGTCAGTTTTTGGCGAGCATGTCATAACCTAAATATAATAAATATATCAAAATGATATCGATTTAAGTATAATTTTGAATATTATTTTTTACTGTGTTCCGATTTCGAAAGTAAATTTTTCTATGGCTGAAAACGTTGAAACAATTTTTCGAAAAGAAAACATTTTTCAAACAAATAACTATAGTTGAAAATTAGTTATTTATTTTCAAAATTATAAACAGTAGAGTTGTAGCGGGAATATTCCCCCCCCCCCCAAAAAAAACTCATGAATTATTAAAATTTCAATCATTTTTTAAAAATTGGTAAGAAGCGACATCAAGAATGAATTCAGTCACGAAAAATATTGTTAAAATAAATATTTTTCGTAAGTTTTATACTTAAATCAGAAAAAATTATGTTTTTTCTTTCATAGGATATGACTGATAATATCATTTTAATTCTTAAAATCATTAAAAACTATTTCTATCACAGACTAAATTTTTAGCACAACTATTTCAAATAATTTTCTACGTTGAAAGTCACCAAATTAAAGAAGTATAATAAATTATCTGCAGATGCTTTACTTTTTTGAGCACTCCGCATAACGAATGTCATCATAATGGTCACTCATTCAAACGTAGTATTCCAAATCGACGTTTTTAACCAATTTTAAATAAGCTATAAGTATTTTAAATTTAAAATAAGCACTTCTATCAAATGTTGAGATCATAAACTATACTAGGCCATTCAGTCACAAGTAGGTGAATAAGAATTACATAGTGCATAAAAAATAAATAGTGCATAATCTATAAATAGCACCTATTAAACAAATAATGAACAAAAGACTGAATAAAATTCTATTCTCTTCCAAAAGCCTGGTGTTCAAAATTGTATAAATCAAACTACGCGGGAAAAATTAATTAATAAAAATATCTTAATTCAAAAAATGTAATCATTGAACGTATAGATAGTTGTTGAGGTATCCTAACTTACATATCAATTGTCATGCTAGAAAAAACACTTTCGCAGAAAATTTGCAAGCACCGAGAATCGAACCCTAACCGCCTGAGTTAAAAACTGCGCCCGATACCCACTAAACTACCGCAAGTCATAAATTTGCCTTATTAAAATAGAAAGTCAGTCATTAGCTCATGTCATGGGAGGCTGATCAGCACCAGGTCTGGGCCAGACTAGACTGCCAAGTTGATGGGAAAAGAAAACACTTGTTATAATAGTGTTAATTCCTCTTGTATCATTTTTTAGACACCCTGTCAGTTTATCAAAATATCGAAAGCTGATCAGCGTCAGGCCTGGACCAGACCAGACTGTCAAGGTGATGAGAAAGAAATTCCCGTTTTGATAGTGTGAATTTCTTATTTCCTATCATTTGAAATACCCTGTCAGTTTTTCGAAATATGTAAAAAAAAAATTTGTTGATCGAAATTAGAATTTTTTTGTTCTAAGAAAGCTGATAGTAAATATAGATAGTAGATAGGCTTACCTTTTTGTAGATAGAGCCTCTGTTCGGTAGTATTTCTCCAGATTTCCCAAAAATCTCTGTAGATGGGCTAATTAGGGTCTAATTATCTTAAAATTCAATTAAAATTTCTAATTACCATTAGGGGCAGCACGTTAGTTGTATGTTACATATTGTAACTTGCTGCCTCTAACGGAGATCTCGGCGTTAGCTCTTACGTTTCCACGGGGAGTTCACCCCGAACTCAGTTATCCAGCTTGCCATTACCCTTATTTGCCGATTACCTGCAACGTTTCTTACTCCCAGTTTTTTTTGTGCTACACAAATCTTCATAATTTTCTATTTTGAACTCTTTACAGGATTGAATGCTGTAATAAAAATTTTAAACCCTCCAGTTGACACACTCATGAACGCAAAACCAGGATTTACGATGCATGTACCATTGGATGAATTTTCGGTGGAACCAGATTGTTTTCGATCAAGAGCTGATCCTGATCGTATATTTAATGATGCTCAAGAAACTCCCATTCGTAATTATCGTTACTTTCAAATTAATGTAGGGAGTGAGTTAAAGTTTAAGTTTGAACAAGATGCTCATGAGCGCATAATCAATGCTTGCTTGGTACCTAAGAATATTCGTCCAGAAAGAAAGTATCGTACTTATTTCACAACACATGTTGCTACGGCAAAGCACATACAATTTCTATTGCACAAGGATCATGGAATTATAGTTGGAGCTTCCCCTCCACCCAATCAAATTCCAAGACCTAAAGAGGAAATTGGTCCTCAACAACCACAAGTGAATATTGGTCCTCCTCGGTCACAAGTGGAAATTGGTCCTCAACAACCTCAAGTGAATATTGGTCCTCAGCAACCTCAAGTGAATATTGGTCCTCAGCAACCTCAAGTGAATGTTGGTCCTCTCCTAACTGAAGTGGGTAGGCACAAAAGACAGAGAACTGAACAGGAGTGATGATGATACAATTCAAAATTACAAGTCATTTTAAAAGATTAAACTTTATATTTTGTATTGATTGCCTTTCATTTCAATCAATCTATTTGTGGTGAAACACTGTAATAAATAAAAAGAGAAACATGATTGTTCTACGAAAGGGCTAGAATTTATTCAACTTATACCATGTATACCAGGTATACTGATAGAGTAATTGGAATTTGAAAATGTTTGTTTGAAGAAATGTTACTAATTTTTTTCTGACGCTGGGCGTAAATTTGACTTTTATATCTTCTTGCATTCACTCCATACTATTTCAGGACTTTTCAAAGTTAAGGTTCATTCACCTTATCGAAAGCTTTTTCCAGATAAACAAATGCACGGAAAACTCTTTTGTTTACTCTCAAACTTTTTTTAATGATTAGTCTCAAGCTGAATATCTGATCCGCACATGATCATCTTGGCATAAAACCACATTGGACTTCCTAGATGCTTTCCTTCGTTATTTCCATGACCTTCCCAATAAGTATTTTGGTAAATAGTTTGCCCACGGTACCTAGTAAGCTAATCGCTCTATAATTAGTACAGTCACCTTTAGTCCTTTTTCCCTTAGTTTGTTTGTTATTTACACTATGTACATAATTATGTATCATCTACGTATTATATAATTTTTTGTATATTTGAGAAATGAAAAAAATGCAATCAATACTGTGGAATTTGTGATTTCAAGTTCCTTACAAGGGGGCTCCCACACTATTAGTGCCCAGGAGCCCACTCAACTTAAATCCGACGCTGAATATTCACCACCTTTCCTTAAGCACTTCAGCGGTGATATCATCCACACCAGCAGCCTTACCATTCTTTAGTTTCTTAATCACGGATATAATGTCATCGATATCGATTTTTCTTCCGGTACCTGCAACGGAATTGTCTAACGTATCTTCTCAAGTGTCACGGTTGTTATGCTCCATAGCTTGACCTCCACACAATTTCTTGAGAAAATCACTCCTGCAGTCTTTCACATCGTCTGAATCCTATACCATTTCGCCATCAGCATCCTTGATTCCGACTACCTCAGTGCTACTACTTTCTTTCCTAATCTTCCTAATCCATTTCCAAAATGATTTCTTATTTCCTTCAAAATCATTTTGCATTTTTTATCTTTCTCCACTTTGATTTTATCGTTGCTTTCTTTGACTATTATCTTGGCTTTTTTATTTTTATCCCTATAGTCATTCTCTAATCCAGTCCTTTTCTCATCGCTAAGACCTTCAATATTCAATATTCTCGAGAATGCTTACTTCTTTTCGTTGACAGCTACGCGGATTTCATCATTCCACCAAGCATCTCCAGCCTCTCTTCCTGGAGTCGCAGTAGCGCACACTTCAGATGCACTCTTGAAGATGCTATCCCGTATAGGGATCCCGGATTTGAATTCGATTCCTCGGAGGAATCGATTTCTGACGTCCGAGAATCAGGCACGGATCCAGAGAAGTGTCCTGGGGGGCAGGGGGCGTCAGTAAATTGTACACACATGATGAATATATATACCATTTTACACATTTAATATTATTTTATATCTTTTGCAATCTTTTTGATATTAATTAGTGATTCTGAATTATTTTTGCATGTTAATAAATTGAAATTAAAAATTTGTTTGTAGAAAGTTTATTTACTTCAGTCCCACTGCTGGGTGGGGGGGGGGGGGGCGATCGCCGTTTCGCCACCATTGTAGATCCGCGCCTGCCGAGAATCGATAATTTGGAATCGATTTTGTTCGTCGGAATCGATGGCAGAATCGATTATTGGCGGCGGAGTCGACTTTGATTCTCTTTCACTTAATTTCCATTAATTTTAATTAATTTTCATCCATTTTCATTAATTTTCATCAATTTTCGTTAATTTTCATTATTTTTATTAAATTTATTTCATTTCATGAAATTTCATTAGTTTAAATCAAAATTTAAATTTTCGTGGGCTATTCTAAAAGTGAAAGAAGGCTGCGTAATCGATGAAAGCGGAGTCGAAGAATCGATTCCTGTCGTCGATTCTTCGATTCCTGGAATCGACGTTTTCTTTTTGAAACGAAGAATCGAGAATCGAAACTCATCTTCGGTTCCGGAACCCTAATCCCGTAGTATTATTCATGCACCCTCTACATTGGTATTGCCTAATTCCATCTTCCAGCCTTCTTTATAATGCCCTAAATATTTATTCACCGTTTTACGATATACCAATTGTACTTCTGGTTTCTGTCGGTACCTTCGCGTTGCACGCCATCCCCGTCCATCATGTCTCCGAGTGGAATTATTCTTTCGCCAGGATCGCGAGTACCTTAAACATCATTTAGCGAGTCCCAGAATGTATCTTTTACATAACTACTGTCACCATCAACTAGAGCGTAGCACGCTATAATAAATGGACGTCTGATTCCCATTTGATTCTAACTCATAGTCATCTAGGAGATACACATTCATACTCTTTGACATGTTGTTTCGCTTTCTCAACCATAATCAGATCCACTCTTTGGCTACCATATGATTCATAGTCTACGCCTGACCAAAGTTCGAGTCCGTTCTCTATCTTTCTTAACTCACATCAATTTTTCTTCGTTGCTGGTACACATAAAATATCTAGCTTCTGTAAGCGCATTTTATCCCGAAATTCCTTTTCCTCAAGATCATTTACACCTCTAGCATTCCAAACACCTGATCTCCGTTCATCGTCTGAAACTTTTTCGAGGAAATGCTTTTCGTCAACAGAAGTTTCAGTCCTATCCGAGGCTACATTATCATTCGTATTATTCATTGTCAAAAGTATACACCCAACTGCATTTCCGAAACGTCCCATACTTCCAGAAAGGTTCCGCACACTTTCAAAACTTTCCATAAAGTTAGGTGAGTTGTCAAGAATTTCCGAAAGTTTCCATACATTTCCGAAACCCGTGAGTTCAATAAATTTTCGGCAATTTATCATACATCATAAATTTCCATTACCTTTTTTTTTTGTCATTTCAATGATCTGTCTGTCTAAGGAAAGATACTTGAGGTGTAATATAATGCCTTTATGAAGCTCGTCTTCGTCTAACTGACGAAACTTTTAAATATGTTGCGTAAACTTGAAAAACTTGTTCTCTCTAAAAACTAAAGCCTCTGCGAAATTTATGCTTGACAGAAAATGAAACAGTATAATTAAAATACTCATCGTGAATTCTATTTCCATTTTAATGATTCTGGAATATTGGAATTGCACGGCACCTATCGTTCGCTTTGAAAACCTCAAGGATAATAATTTGAATTTTAATCAGGAACATTTCATATGAAAAAATGCCTACTATACGTGTAGAATATTGGAAAAGCACGATTTTCGTAATGAAATAGAACCAATACCGCAGTTATTTGAAAAATGTGGGAGGCTCATCACAGTTTTTAAAGATTCAAACAGTTGATTTGAGACTTATAATCATTCAATACATCCTCCTCCTCCACCACCTCTACCTTCTTCTCATCTTTTGTTCTCCATCTCCATATAATAGAAGAGTATATTAAGCTTCATTAAAGTTGATTCCTGCAATACCAATAATAATAGATTTTAATATCCTCAGTATTTCATTCAGTATAATTATTATTATTATCATCTTATTTTTTATTATGTACCGCAAAATGTTGATTTATTTTTTGTATTAGATTTTAATATTTCTAAATTTCTTTTATCAATCATAATGCTTCATTATAAGGAAATAAAGTTAAATCAAATTTTCTAAAATGAATTCATACTCTTCATTTATAATCTATAGAAATATGATAAATATAGTATCCTCCATTCAACCTCATTTTACAAATTTAATTCAAAACAATCAATGATCAGAAATTTTATGTTTTCTGAATGAATATTCAGTTTTGAAGAATAACTGTAAGCATTTGTCATAATCATGAAGATTGATGAGGTTTTCCACTTCATGAACTTACCAAAACGCTGCAAATTTCAGATGCATCTAAAATGATAGATTATTTTATTATGTTTTACATATAAGTTACTCTTGCAATTAAAATCAACATTATCATTTTTTTCTTAATATAAGTAGATTTGGAAGAAAAATCTTTAAATAACATAACCTCTGATAAAGTCTTTTCGTGTGATAGTATATCACATAAAAAGTCTTTAAAAACGAGAAAATATGTTTATAAAAATCTGTGTAAGAGGCTCATTAGAGACAGTTATGTAAACAAGTGAAGAAAGGGAGAAAAAGAAAAGAGACAACCAAACCAGCCTCACTCTCTTCGCCTTATTGTTTTTCCGTCTTTTTTATACTACGGGGATCCAACATGTTTCGAGGTTATTTTTTCATTGAGACTATTTACTTTTGTGTGGCAATCACTGATGGCAATACTCAACACTGATTTTTCAAATTTTGTTGTGGTTTTATCAAATTTTCTACTGTTTTTTATATTTATAAAGTTAAATTCTAGTCCGTTGTTTATATCATAAATCTTTTTCGGAAAAACTCTGTGAGCTTTGCATTTCGTTAGGAAATTTTTCTGTGACTCAGTTTGATTTAGTTTTTTACTTGAGTAAAATAAAGACTTTATTTTTTTTAACAAGACTGTCTGTCATGTTACTGCCTGATCCCCAATTTATTCCAATCTCTGTAAAATCCATGATGAATATAAGCGAAAATATAAAAAATACTTTTTTGGTACACTAAGCTTGTAATTTGTTTTTGTTTATTAATCCATTGTACCTGATCCTTTTCTTCCTGATCTTAAATGAGCGTCCAAGTTAAAAACATTCAGGCTTTACTATCTTTATTTTTGCGTTTTAATTTTTGTACACTGAATCAATAGCGAAAAACTGTGAAATAATATTTTGTAGAAATTTTCCAAAATCTAGCTTGTCAACACGGCGACTGTCTCAGATTAGGTGAGGACTTTAGTAACAAGTTTAGGAAAAAAATTCCATTCAATTATCAGAAATAGTAAAAGATGTTGAAAAAAATGTTGAGAAAATACCAAGCAACAAATTACAAGAAACTAGATGTAAACTTTCAGGATTGTCAAATAAATTTCTTACCAACAACTGTTCACAATCGATTATTGATAAAGAATTGAATGAGGGATACAAACTAATTAAAGAGTTTTTGGAAAATAATCCACACATTTTGGTGACTAAAGCGGATAAGGGGAAAATTACAATAGCCATCTCTAAAATTGAGTAAGTCAAAAAAATGCAGCGCATCGAAGGTAATCCATTTCGCATGCTATCCACCGCCACCACAGAGCTTTGACCTCGGCTTCCTCGAGTTCCCTCAAGTCCTCAACTTCGTAGTGATCTTTAGGTAGGACAGCAGTCAGCTTGAAAGGATCCTTTGACTTAGCTGTCAGTTTCTTGCTTTGGCCCGTAGCTGCTGGTCTGGATGCCAACAGGACGATGTCCCCTACGAAGTATTGCGGTGGTTTGAACCTCTTACTGTTAAAGCGAGATTTCTGCCCTACCTGTATCTCATCAATAACTCGTCTCGCCTCCTTCCGCATCACCTTCAAATCGACCTGGTCCAGCGTCTTCTGAATTGCTCCCAGCGAGGCGTTATCTGGCAAACTTCGAGGCTTGTACCCGTACAAAAGTTGAGCGGGACTCTTTTGAGTGGTCCGATTCGTGGTGCAATTGATGCCACTCTGTAATTTCTTGGCAGAACTTCATGAAACGATGTCATGTAAAGCAGGTGCCTCTGTCGCTGATGATTCGAGTTGGTACTCCGTAGATTTTAAACACCTGCAGTAGTGTTTTGATGACCCATTTGGTTCTGGTGTCCTCCTCCGGCTCAATGATGCAGAATTTTGTAAACCCATCAATTAAAGCCAATATGTGGGTGTTATATCGTTTGCTTTTTACAAAGGGACCCACATGATCAAAGTGTATGGTATGGAATGGGATTGCGATCTTCTCCATATGATGCAGCAGACCCGGCTCACGCCCCGATGTGGATTTATAATAAAGACAATTTAAACAAGCATTAACATACTTGACAACAAACCTTCTCATGCCTTTAAACCAGTAATTTTGTTTGATTTTCTCAAGTGTCTTTTCGGTCGCAAAGTGCCCTTGATCATCATGGTACATTTTTACCCATTTGTTTCCTGTTTCAGTTCTACGGAAAACTACCCCGCCTCTTAGGTCATACCTTTCAAAATATTGGTTCGCATCTGGTTGAACAAACCCAGTTTCTAGGATCATGCGCACGACTTCTAGATCCGGATCTTGCATTTGCGCAACTTTAATCCATTCGCTGTCCATGATATCAATAAGCATGCATTCGACTGAATTACGACTGAGATAATCAACGTGTGCCCCTTGGGTCCTAGGTCAATAAAGAATATCAAAAACGAAGTCCTGCATGTCCTCCCACGATCTACCTACCTGGTGATTGATGTCTTGTTTTACAGCCGTTGCGCGTATGGCACAGCAATCAGTCTCTACAATAAACTCAATTCCGATGAGATACACACGAAATGTCTTGAGTGCCTCAACTATGGCGAGTGTTTCTACATCGTGAGAGTGATAATTTTTTCCAACAGCTGTAGTCTTTCGACTTCAATACGAGACAACTCATTTTTCATTGTTCTTTTTCTGTAATATCATCGCTCCTTGTCCAACCGAACTTGCGTCTGTGTGTAGTTCGGCCTCTAGTGTAGGATCGTAAGGGGCTATTATCGGTCTGTCTGTAAGTATACGTTTTAGTTCCCGCACTGTATTTGCCTGTTCAGGGCTCTATTTCCTTTGAGCTCCTTTTCGCAATAGCTCAGTCGAAGGGGCAACAATTTTAACAAACTCTTCAATAAACTTTCTGAAGTAATTGACAAGTGAGAGAAAAGATCGCAGTTCTCTTATATCAGTAGGCGCTGGTGCTCTAATTACAGCGTTTATTTCATGCGTACCTGGACGTACTCCATTTTCTGAGATTTCCCTGCCTGAGTAATCAATATTAGTTAGAAGAAACATGCATTTTGTTAGATTTAGGGTGAAGTTATTGCTTCTTAGAGGCTCTCATACTAATTCAAGATTTTTAAGAGCTTCATCGAGGCTCCAGGCCGTATGAGTATGTCATCAATGTAAACTAAAGTGATAGAGAATCTCAACTCGCCATGTGCTCTGTTTATCGCTCTCTGAAAAACTGCCGGCGAATTCTTAAGACCGAAGGAAGTTCGCAGAAATTCATAGTGACCATCTGTAGTGACGAATGCTGAAAACTCGATGGAGTCTTCGTCGACTGGAATTTGATGAAGCCCCGATTTTAGATCTAAAGAGGTGAAAAAACTTTTTCCTGATAGACAATCAATCTGATCTTCTATATTTGGCAACGGGTGCAAATCCGATTTGATGTTTTTGTTGAGTAAACGATAGTTCACGCATAGGCGAGGCTCGCTTTTTCTTTTCTTCAATAGAATGGGACTGGCATAAGGTGAATGACTCTCACGAATTATGTCAGTCTCTTCTAACTCTTCAACAATTTTTTTGACGGTTTTGCGTTCATCATAAGACAGCCGTCTAGGTCAGTAGCTCACAGGTTCATCGTCTATCAGTTAAATTTTCATTTTCGTACCATTAGCTGCACCTAGTTCCCGATTTAGCAACGAAACTAATTCACCTATGACGTTAGGGTCACCTACTCCAGTTGTTGCATCTACAATAGCTTTTACTCTGGAGTCGCAAGTATGTCTCGCCCGACGAGCATTTCTCTTGATAATTGTTCATCCGGAACTACAAACATTTCTACCTCGAATGTTATACCGTCGATTAGGAGAAGTACCTTGGCCCGAGCGACCGGAGTCACTAACGCGTAATTGAAAGCTGATAAGGTTTCTTGCGTTTGGATTAGCTCCAATCCAAGCGCTTGAGCTTCGCTGAATCTTATTATTGAACAATCGCTTGCCAGATCGACCATACACTCACTCAGAATATTGTTCACGGCACGCAGTTTGGTGGGCTTATGTACTTCTAATTTGATTACTTGACACACATGCAGACTTCCTTTCGCATCGGCTAGTCATAATTTTTTCCTTTATTTGACTTGTTTTTCGATCAACAATTCTCTCCCCTATAGCCTACTTTCTGATAGTTCCCGGAAATCGGTTTTTCGCCCTTTGTCAATTTTTTAACTTCAGCTGTCCCTGAACCGGACGCCTCTTTTAGATCAGGGCAGTCATATTTACGGTGACCTACCTTCCCGCAGTGGTGACACGCGTTTTTCTTTTCGTCTTCTACACGGAGAAACCCAAACACCAATGGTTGGTGTTTGCTGGAAAAAAAATCGCGAAACACCACTGAACGCTGCGT
>JAUMHM010000078.1:13840329-13854043 GCA_032362435.1 Melikaiella ostensackeni
GAGTGATAGTTGTTACACTTTTTAATGGCAGGAGAAGGTTAGTCATAACTCACATAATATTTCTAAAACAAGGAATGTTTTAGAAAATTTTGCATTTCAGTGTGGAAGAAAAATTTCCGCTTTCCTATTTTGGGCTATAAATCTCTTTGGAATTGAAAATTAATCATTTCTTTCTGAAAGTGTTTCTTCACATTTACCCAGTTACGACTTCCACTTCTAGAAGCTTTACAATATTCTAAGACTAACACAGAAAATGTTTTAGAAGACGTTGAATTTTAAATAAAATACGTGAATTTTTAACAAAAAAGGATAAATTTTCGACCAAAACAGACTTATCTTCAAAAAATACATGAAATTCCAAATAAAAAAGAGAAATATCCAACCAAATAGTTGAATCTTTAAATAAAAATATAAATTTTAAATCGAAAATGGAATGGTTAAATTTTCGTTGAAAAAAATGAATGTTTAACCAAAAAAAAATCTTAACAAAATAGTTAATTTTTGAACGAAGGATATGAATTTCCAACTAAAATCATGAATCTTCAACCCCCAAAAAAAAACATTTCCAACAAAGTAGTTCAACTTTCAACCAAAAAAGGTGAATTCTCAATGAAAAAGGTAATAGTTGAAATTGTAACCGAAAAATATTTTCATTTTAACTCAAATACAGATGAACTTAACAAAAAAAGACGAATTTTCAACAAAATAGGTAAATTTCAAGCCAAAGAGATGAATTTTCAACCAAGAAGATAATTTTTTACCAAAAAAGATGAATTTTTTTTCAATTGAGAAAATTAATTTTGAACGAGAAAAGATGAATTCCTAACTAAAAATGTAATAGTTGATATTTCAACCAAAAAATTTTTTATTTTAAATCAAAAACAGTTACATTTAACAATTATTCAACAAAAAAGTTGACTTTGCAGTCAAGACAGAAAAAAAATCAACCAGATTGTTAAAGTTTCAATCCAAAAAGGCGAATTTCCAGCAAAAAGGTTGATTTTCAATCAAATAATAAATTTTCTATACAAAAAAGTTCAATTCTCAATGAAAAAATGTAATATTTTAAATTTCAACCAAAAAAAGACGAATTTTCAACAAAACAGTTCAATCTGAAAGCAAAGAGATAAATTTCCAACCAAGAACATAATTTTTTACCAGAAAAAAACGAATTTTAAACAAAATACATGAATTTTCAAAAAAAAGATCAATTTTCAACCAAAAGTGGGCTAGTTAAATTTTCAATTGAAAAAATTAATTTTGAACGGAAAAAGATGAATTCATGTATATTGTTAGAAATTATTCTCCATGGCTTCAAATTAAACAATCTTGTTGAAAATTCGTCTTTTTTGGTTGAAATTTCATCTATAACATTTTTCGTTGAAAATTCATCTTCTTGGATAAAAATTTCATTATTTAGTTGAAAATCAACTTTTTTGTTGAAAACTCGCCTTTTTGGCTTCAAATTTCAACAATCTGGTTGATTTTATTTCTCGCTTGACTGAAAAGTCAACTATTTTGATGAAAATTCTTTTTTTGGTTGAATATCAACTATTACATTACAAAACTAATTTTCAACAAAAAAGTTGAATTTTTAATCGAATGAAATGGTTTTATTTCAAAATAGTTCAATTTAGAACAGAAGAATTATATTTCAACCGAATAATAAAATTTTTAATCAGAGAAAATGAATTTTCTACTAAAATAATAAATAAAAAAATTGAAATAGTTGAATTTTCAATCAAAAAAATTCATTATCAACCGGAGAGAAATGAATATTTAACTCTGAAATTATTTTTTTATTTCTTTCTAAATGTTTTCATAGATTTTAGAAAATTTTGAATCCCAGGTTGGAAAAAAAATTTCAATTTTCCTATATTGGGCTATCTGCCGCCACAATTTGAATAGTGAAAATGAAAAAATAGTTGGAAAAGCAATAAAAAGCAATAAAATGTAACTAGTTACCAATTCGTTACTTACTTACAAAAGTAATTCGTTACTTACTTACAAAAGTAATTCGTTACAAAAAAAGTAACTAGTTACAGTAACTATTTAAAAGAAACTAGTTACTTCCCATCACTGAAAATGAGGCAGTTGAATTTTGAGGTTAGGGCCTGGTTCCAATACCCTTAAATACCAAGTTTCAAGCACACTTCCTCATTATTCGAGTGAATTTATAAAAAGCAGTACAAGAATACAATGATCGACACCTGTAAAACTAATTCAAGGTAGGTGTCGTGCTGGAAATCCGATCTCCGGAAAAAATAGTTTTTCTATGATTTTAAGAATAAAAATAACATTACTGATGATGACATTTCAAATAAATTGTATTCTTTTCAACAACAAAATTTTGAAACTTACAAATGTCATTTATTACGAGTATAACAATGTCTTTTATAGTTAAATTTGTTCTCACTATCGCTTCTTACCAATTATTGAAAAATGGTTGAATTTTAATAAATGATGGCTTATTTTTTCGGGAAAAACATTCTCTACAACTTTACTGTTTCCAATTTTAAAAGTAAATTTTTCAATGGCCGAGGTCGTTTAAACAATTTTTAAAAAAGAAAACATTTTTCAAACAAATAACTTCATTTGGAGATTACTTACTTATTTTGAAAATTGGAAACAGTAGAGTTGTGGGGAACCTTTTTTCCGAAAAAATAAGTCCTGGTTCATTAAAATTAACCCATTTTCAAAAAGTTGGTATAAAGCGACAGTAAGAAAAAGTTCAATTGCAAAAAAATTTCTTCTTTCATAAGACATGAATGATAATTTCATTTCAATTCTTAAAATCATAGAAAACTTTTCTTCCAGAGACCTGATTTTTAGCACGACAACTACCTTAATTTCTTGTTTACTCGATAATAAGGACTGATATTACATTTAGGTACTACATTTTTGTCAAGAAAGTGAAAAAATTTGAAAATTTATTTCATTTATTAAAAAAAAATCGATTGTTATTATTATTATATCATTAAGCTAAATCCATTTCGGGGTAAGCATAACTCGTTCAGTTCTAGCCTCATTGCACTACTGGGGACAAGGAATTTATATGGCAAGTTGGAGTAAGGGATGTGTAGGAAAAGGGAGAAGGGATAGGTTTTAGATCAATCCAGAAGTCATCGCGTGTTGTTTATTCAAACGACACACTCTTTCCACAACACCGCTCTGACACGGGTCCCTGATCAATCTCTCTAGCAATCACCCCAGGTGAAGAGCTTCACAAAGCCATGATAGTAATCCACTAAGCAAATTTCTTTCATTCTTATCAAACAATGTTCCTTGTACATCACATTCTTTGAGAACCCACTCATTACTGACTTTGTCCATTATCGTTTTACCGCACATATTCCGCAGGAATTGCATGCTAACAGCGTTCATTTTTAGTAATAGCTCATACACTGCCGAAAGAAACCAAAAACGGCTTGGGAGATTTTGCTAAAATTCATTCTGCATACTATTTCTGAGATCATAAATCGAAATCAAGAAAAAAATTGAGGGTGCTATGACCTTTTACAACTTAGACATTTAAAAATAGATAGCTCCTCAAATAAAATTAAAGATATAATATATTCGTGTTTTTAAGTACCTACAGAGTTCAATTACTTTTCCATCTCTTTGTAGAAGTCTTAGTCCTAGAAATCGTTCTTTACTGAATTTGAAGAGCGGACCATTGTGCCCCACCTTCCCTAAGAAACTACTTACATATTCATATTTCTTAAAAATTAGTATTTACCACAGAAAGTTCCCCAATAATTATAATTCTTGTGCAATTTCGGAGACTGACTCCTTTTAAACTAGCTGCCGTTTCCTACTGTTGCAGTGGATAGCACACGAACTAGACGTTTTATGACTATGAATGGTTTTGACGTCCCGGTTTTTGTTTGTAATTTATTTTAGCAAGTCTTAGCCAAGTCTTTTGTTGACACTGGCAGTTGACTATAGTTGGGCCTTGAGTGACATTATCGAGGCGTGTCCAAAGTCAGGCCCTGTAACGACTATGAGGTGCAAGTGTGGAGAGAGGAAAAAAAGAAAGAGATAAAGAGAGGCTTCCGTTGTGTTCAAAGATGGGAGTGTGAGAAAGTAATGATTTCTTTTAGCAAGCTGAAGGTTTTCAAAGTAAGTTCCGCAGACATCCACGAGACACAAAAATGAAGGGGGGGGGGCAATACCTACAAGAAGGATGTCACCTTTGCTGAGTGGGAGACTTCTCAGACCTAGGTATAAGTACTGAGATCACTTTAACAAATCGTCACACATATCGTGTTCTGTCGACAATATTAGATCATTTTTTATGTGTATTTCTTAACTAACGACAAAGGTGCGTGAAAAAAATCCTGTTCGAAAATGTACAACGTTTGATATTCTAAAAAAATACTCGGTGAAGAGATTTTTAATAGAGTATGCCAGGCATAAGAGAAAACCAAAATTTGCTAACATTAAAAATGTGAATATTGATAATAGTGTTTGAAAATTTTGTTTCTAAAACACATTTTTGTAGAAAAATAAAAAAAATGTTTGAAAATTTTATTACTAATAGTCGGTAATTTTGTTGGAGAAAAAAGTGTGCAAACCTTTTTTGAATATTTCTTAATGTGTTCAAATTTGACCACCTCCATTTATGTTATTTCTGTGATAAAGTTTATTTCAGAAATTGTTCTTTGAATTTAAAAAATGAAATTTTGTGGTCTTTTATGTCCATGAAAATAATTACGAGACAAAATTAAAAAGTTAGTTTCTAATCATAGTGATATTTGTTTAAAAATGATCTTCTGTTCTCAGATGAAGAGCCAAATCCTTTTTTTGGTTGTCCTTTGCTCGGCAGCCATCGTTCTTGCTCAAGAAATCAATCCAGAGCAAATTAGCGAATTGAATGTTCAAAAAAGTGATTTAGCATCAGGTGATGTTGATGGTTCTGTTACGCGGGAAAAGAGGACCCTTTTTCTTAAAAAGAAACTTTTGGGTGCTGGGGCATTAGGATTCGGACTCGGCTTTGGCGTTGGAGCAGTGAAAGGGTAACGTACAATAATTTTTTATCACTGAATGAATTTTATAGTCATAATTACTAATCTCATTAGTATAATTATATATTGCACTAGCATAATATACGCGCACTAAGCAAACGTGTAACATTGCTTCAAATGTGAATTGCACCTATGTAGACTTAAAAAAAATTGTTTTTTTGATTGAATTATTTGTTTAAAAAATTCTCATGTAAATTTATACAAATAAAACATTTTTAATATGAAATTCGCTTTTTTCTTGAATTTAAAACGGTTGAATTTTTAACAGTTAAATCATTATATAGAAAACAATTATAGGATAATCAGCATAAGTAATAGAAGAATATTAACGGAAATAATGTAAAAATTAATGTAGAAAATTCGTCTTTTTGGTAGAAATTAACTTGTTTTGGTTGATGATTCAACTATTTGGTTCAAAATTAACATTTTTGATGAAAATTCATATTTTCGGGTTGAAAATTCAACCGTTTTAGAGAAAGTTAATCTTTTGGCTTCAAAATTGATAAATTTGATAGCATTTTTTTTCTTTCTTGACTGAAAAATCTTTTTTGGTTGAAAATTCAACTCTTCTATGAAAAATTCGTCTTTTTGGTAAAAATTTAATCTTTTTTAATTAAAAATGCAAGTGCTTCGTTGAAAATTAATCTGTCTTGGTTGAGGATTCATATTTCCGGGTTTAAAATTGAACCGTTTTGTAGAAAATTCGTCTTTTTGGCTTAAAACCTCAAAAATTTGGTTAAAATATTTTTTCTTTCTTGACTGAAAAATCTTTCTTGATTGAAAATTCAACTCTTGTTGGAAATTCGTCCATTTGGTTTGAAAATTCATCTATCTTTCTTTTGGTTGTAGATAATTTCTTTTAACTAAAACTTTATCTTTTTTAATTGATAATTCCACTATTTGTTTCAAAATTCATGTATTTTGTTGGAAATTTGTCATTTTTAGTAGAAAATCAATATTTTTGTTTAAAAATTCATCTTTTTGGTTTAAAATTTATCTACGTGGATGAAAATTTAATTATTTTGTTGAAAATTGATCTGTTTTTAGTTGAGGATTCATATTTTCGGGTTCAAAATTGAACCGTTTTGTAGAAAATTCGTCTTTTTGGCTTAAAACCTCAACAATTTGGTTGAAATATTTTTTCTTTCTTGACTGAAAAATCTTTCTTTATTGAAAATTCAACTCTTGTTAGAAATTCTTCTATTTGGTTTGAAAATTCATCTGTCTTTCTTTTCGTTGAAAATAATTTCTTTTCAATGAAAATTTATCTTTTTCAATTGACAATTCTACTATTTGGTTTAAAATTCGTGTATTTTGTTGAAAATTTGTCTTTTTTGGTTGAAAAATAATTTTCTTGGTTTAAAATTCATCTTTTCGGTTTAAAATTTATCTTTGTGGATTAAAATTTAATTATTTTTCGGAAATTCAACCATTTCAGTAGAAAATTAAACTTTTTTGGTTAAAATAGGACTTTTTTGTTGGAAAATAATCTGTTCTGGTTGAGGATTCTACTATTTTGTTGGAAATTCATCTTTTTGGTTAAAAAATTCAACTATTTAGTTTGAAACTAAAATTTTTGTTGAAAATTCCTGTTTTTAGGCTGGAAATTCGACTGTTTTTAAAAAAATTGAACAATTTGGTTTAGCTTTTTTTTCGTTCATGACTCGAATTTTTTTTTTTGTTAAAAACTCAACACTTGAAAATTTGTCTTTTTGTTTGGAGAATTTCTGACTTTAGGATAGTTTAAGGTTAGCTGAAATAGCGTAAAAAGTGCAAACATTAAATTAAAAATTTTTTCTTTTGTTAGGATTGATGAAAGGAAAACTCTATTTTCTATTAATTAAAATGAAATGATTTTCTAAATAATTTAAAACTACATTAAAACTAATTTAAAGAAAATAATTTCCTCTATTTTCCTTTACTGAAATATTTATGACTGGAAATTATTTCTTTTCAAATTAAATTTTCAATTTCATCACTCAGTAATAAATAGATATCAAAACAACAGAATTCAGAAAACCAGTAACTTTATTTTGAGAAGACGGAAGGACAATATCAGGAAGCTATGTACTTTATTATCATAGATTGAAAATTAATAATATAAATACAATTAAAAAACAAAATTGATGTGATAATAATTTTAAACAATTTTTGAATGGAAAAGTATTGAATTAAAAAATTTTTTGGAACATTTTCAAATTAAAAATAATTCAATTCATAATGCTTTGTTTTCAGATAGTTTCATTTTTCAAGGAGTAATTTTTAAAAATGATTTTAAAAGATTTGAAAACGTGAAGTTTATAATAATTTTTTCGATATTGTTCAATTTTGCAAGCTTATTTGAATTTGAAGTTTTTAAGTAGTGGAAGAGTTAAATTTCGAAAATGTATTAATATTAAATTTTTAATTTGACCAGATCCATTTTAAATCAGACAGGTTTAGCATTTTTTTATTTATTATAACTCTTGCTTGTATAAGGAAAATATTCTGTGAGTTTTATCCGGGTCAAATCATTTTTTGGACACGAGCATTTTTTTTCGAAAAATTCATTTTTCGAATTTTTCTCGAAAACGATGCTAGATATCATAAGACAGTAAGTCTTTTTTGTAGAATGTTTTCAAACGAGAAAAGTTTCTTCTGATCATTTTTTCGTGTCTGTCGTTGTTTATAAGAAAAGTGCGAAAATTATATATTTCACACGAAAATTGTCGTGGCCACAAAAACGATTTGGTCCGCATAAGACTTACATGATGTCTACCAGATAGAAGTACACATTTTACCAAAAAAATGGCTAATAATAAGAAGGTGAGGTTTTTGTGAAAATTTACTTTTTATAATTTCAAAAAAAGTCGGCGCCATTATATTAATTTTACATCTTTTTCAAATTCTCCAACGGATTTCGAAAAAGGACGGTCAAGATTACCAGAATATGAAAAAAAATTTGAATACCTGATTTAGGTCGAAAACTATAGAAGTTTAAACGAAAAATTTGTGTTTTTTTGTAAAATATACCTCAAAATTCAGAGAATTTTTTTTCTTAAGTTGGAAGAATACGTGTTGTTTAACTTCCTCTAGAAACCAACATATTTTGGAATGGATCTGGTCATTTGATGTTTTACTTAAACTTTTCAGTTGTGATGGTATCTAATTCCTTCTTAATTTTTTATATTTTAATATTCTAGTTAATTTCTATTAATTTGAAACGACTTCAATTTGAAATTATTCAATTTTAAAATCAGCTATCAACGCATCCAATTTGAAATTTGACGATTCTGAAATCATTCTGTCTAGTATTAAGGAATTTTCCGTACACCTAACACATTTCTAGCTCGTTAAGTTATAGAAATTTCCGTAATACTAGCCCCAGTAATATACTTGATCGATTAATCTTACGGAAAATTCCGTATTATTAGAGGCCTAGAGGTCATTTAAAATTGTTTTGTTGTAAACGCTAGTAATTTGAAAATTTTTATATGTTATGAAGTTAATTAACTGATTATTCAATTTTTAACGTCTTCAATTTGCGATTATTTTACAATGTAAAACCCGAAGTACTGTCTAAATTTAAAGGCCTTGAAATTTAAATTATTCGACTTGGAATACTTCCAATTTGTTATTGGTTGTATTAAAAATTGTACAATTATTTTCTCTAAAATCGTTCAAGTCTAGAATTATTACACTTTGAATACTTTACTTTTTAAGTCAGTTTTTTTAACTTTTATTTTTTGAATAAGAATGGAAATATCGTAAAACCCATACTGTAAATTGCGATATTTGTTCTTCCTAGATAAAAAATATAAAGGCTTACAACTGAAAATTGGGAAACTTTAATTGAAAAACGCATAAGAAGCAATATCGAATTTTAAATAATGAAATTAAGGGTGAGCCGCTTTCCCCATATACAGGTATGTGCCGCTTAGCCCTGGCTTACGATATGCTGTATTGTTTAAAATTGTTCTAAGAATATTATTTTAAATTACCGATTTGAAAGAATAAAATATTAATACTATTTGTGAGAAGAGTTTATTACTAAAATTTTTTAATATTTACAAGTATTTTGCGATTAAATCTTGAAATGAAATTTCATTCTGTAAGAAAAAAGGAAGGAAAGCGATAGAAGTGGCAGATCTTCACAGCATTTTTTTTAAAATGAGAATTTTGAAACTGCGCTCGATGTTTGTTGATGAACCTCTGAGGAAAAGTTTAATCATTTGAATTAAAAAAAGAGCCATTATTTCTTGTAAAAAAATATTAAAAGCAGTCAATTCTATAAATTTTACGCAATTGGGTGAGAATGGAAATAGACTCATCCTTTTGTAGTTTGGCCTCTTGCATAATCTCGTTTCTTTGATCCCATTCCAAGACCTTAAACTTTGCACTCCTCTCTATAAAATATAAATTTCATAACCCTTTGTGTCTAGAATAAGAATCTAAGAAAATTTAGATTCAAGTCTGAAAATATGTTTTTATACGAGTAACATGACATTAATCAGTGAAAGTAAATACTGTAGAACGGAGTAAAGTCGCTTACCAATAAACTCGCACCAAATAAATTCCAAAATGAAGTTTGACAGCTGTACCAATTAAAACAATAAAAAAATCTTCTTTTTTCTTATAAGATATTTGATATTGACTGTTGAAATGTAAAGTTGGGGGTGAGCGACTTTACCCTACATGAGCAACTTTACCCCGCTTTACGTTAGTTTGTAATTCTGAATAATTAGTTAGAACTTTCAGCATCATATTTAGCGTTAAAAATGAAGATAGGTGAAGCACAGTGATGGGTAAGTTACTTTTTAAAAGGAACTAGTTAAAGTTAACGTTACATCACGAAAAAAGTAACTAGTTATCGTTATAGTTACCGATTCAAAATGTAACTTTTTCTTAGTTGCATTTCTCAAAAAAAGTAACTATTATTACTTTTTTAGTTACTTTTGTATTTTATAAATGAATATCGAAATTTAATTTTTACAAAACATTATTCATAACTTTCGAGTGACAGTTGTTACATTTTTTAATGAAAGTCGTAGGTTAGTTATGACCCACATAATATTTCTAGAACAAGGAATAATAACTAAACAATATAAATTTCAAACCAAAAATGAAATAGTTAAAATTTCATTAAGAAAAATAAATGTTTAACCAAAAAAAAATGTTAACCAAATATTTAATTTTTCAACGAAAGAGATGAATTTTCAACTAAAATGATGAATCTTCAACACAAAAAAAAAACATTTTCAACAAAGTAGTTCAACTTTCAACCAAAAAAGAAGAATTCTCAATGAAAAAGGTATGAGTTAAAATTTCAACCAAGAAAGATTTTCACTTTGAATTAAATACAGTTGAACTCAACCAAAAAAGACGAATTTTCAAGAAAATAGGTAAATTTGAAACCGAAGAGATGAATTTTCAACCAAGAAGATAATTTTTTACCAAAAAATACGAATGTTGAACAAAATACATTTTTTTTTTTCAATTGAAAAAAATAATTTTGGACGAGAAAAGGTGACTTCTTAACAAAAAATTTAATAGTTGATATTTCAACCAGAAAATATTTTTATTTTAGATCAAAAACAGTTACATTCAACCAAAAAACAATTCTTCAACAAAATAGTTGAATTTTCAGACAAGACAGAAAAAAAATCAACCAGATTGTAGAAGTTTCAAGCCAAAAAGGCAAATTTTCAACAAAAAAGTTGATTTTCAACTAATTAATAAAATTTCTATCCAAAAAAGTTTAATTCTCAGTTAAAAATGTAATATTTTAAATTTCAACCAAAAAAGACGAATTTCCATCAAAATAGTTAAATTTTAAGCCAAAGAGATAAATGTTCAACCAATAACGTAATTTTTTACCAAAAAAAGACGAATTTTAATCAAAATACATGAATTCTCACCAAAAAAGTTGATTTTCAACCAAATAATGAAATTTCTATCAAAAAAAGATCCAAAAAGATGAATTCTCAATAAAAAATGTAATAGATGAAATTTCAATCGAAAAGATTAATTTTTTACCAAAAAAAGACGAATTTTTGACAAAATATATGAATTTTCAACTAAAAAAGATTAATTTTTAACGAAAAATATCATAGTTAAATTTTCAATTGAAAAAATCAATTTTCAACGAAAAAAATGGATCCTCGACTAAAATTGTAATAGTTCATATATTTCTAACAAGAACAAAAATTTTAATCAAGAACAGTTTAATTCAACCAAAAAACTAATTATCAATAAAATAGATGAATTCTTGACCGAATGAAATTATTTTCTTTCAAGATCGTTCAATTTCGAACAAAATAATTAAATTTTCAATCAAATGATAGAATTTTCAACCAAAAAGGATGAATTGTCAACTAAAACAATAAATAAAATAACTGAAATAGTTAAGTTTCCGGTTTAAAAAACTCATTATCAACCAAAGAGAGATGAATATTCAAGTCTGAAAATATTTTTTCATTTCTTTCTGAGTGTTTTTATAGATTTTAGAGAATTTTTAATCCCAGGGTGGGAGAAAAATTTCAATTTCCCTATATTGGGCTATAAATCTCTATGGCTATCTGCTGCCAGAATTTGAATAGTGAAAATGAAAAAATATTTGGAAAAGCAATAAAATTGATTGATTGTCGTAAAAAAGACTTGTAAACTACATTTCGAAAATAACTAAAAAAGTAACGATTTTTATAGTTACTGTTGCTGAAAAAAGTGTAACTAGTTGCCAATTCGTTACTTACTTACAAAAGTAAATTCTTTACCACTATCGGTACCAAAAAAAAGTATCTACTTAGTTACAGTAACTAGTTAAAAGGAACTAGCTACTTTCCATCAATGGTGAAGCAAGTAACATTTTGTAGATTCCGCAAAATTATGAATTCTGCAAACGCGATGGTCAAATGATAATCGACAAAATTTGAATAAATTCCTTTTGTATTCAGAAAACAAAATCTCAAAAAAAAATCTGAACATTTACCTCCTTAGGGGATATCCGGACTGCATTGAGTGTGATTGAACGTTACTGCAACGTGCATTAGCCCAGACGCATTTCATAAGTATGCTGATCATGTATAACTTACAACTTTTCATCAAAAAATGCCTCATTCTTATTCAAGGATCGTACAGTTCATGGGTGACCTCACCAAACGACAATGCTAGAATGGGTTCTTAAATTTGGCTGAATTTGCAAGCATAAGCGAAAGCGTAACGTTTATTTCTTAGTATTGCATACGCCACGAATGTCAATAATTAATATTCCTTAATAATTAGTTTATTTGTTATGAACGAAAACTTAAACGAAATGGTATTTAAGTAATAACTTGTAAAAGAAACAATAAAAATATGATTTCTATTTGAAAACGAGAAGGGTTTTACCGAAATGTTGATGGCGAAATCGGATAGCGTACCGCATGTGAAATCCGGGAGTTCGTGGTTCGTACCCAGGTCGCGGAGGATTTTTTTCCGTTGTGTAAAAAAATCGAAAAGTAGGATAAAAGTCTTATAATTATAATTAGCTATAATAAACTACAGCCTAATTCATTTAGTCATTCATTAATTCATTCACTTTGTCCTAATTTAAGTTCCTATGTTTCCACTCGTTTTTCGCGTGTTTTTTGTCTCGTGACTTTTTCTGTCATGCCAATGTGACTAGAGATGGAACCTGACCAGCGTGACCGAGTCAATGACCGTCATGACGGACGTTGTCCATCACTGACAGACAAACTGGCGAATCTGGTGAATCTGATATTTTGAATAAATAAATATAGAAATACATAAAGAAGAATGGTATGAAAAAAGTTATTTCTACTATAAAATTGTTATTTCATTTAACATTTGTTTAATTTTTTATTGTTTTTGAACTTGGGAACTAAAATTGTATGTGAAATATTCGCTCTTTAAATTGATGATCACTCAAAATGAAACATGCAAAAAGTGTAAACAAATTTTAAAAAATTTATTGGAAAAGCTTCCACCTCACATACGTTCAGCGGCGGACTTACGTTTAGTGCCGCCCTGGGCAAAAAAATTGCCGCCCCCATATACTAAAGAAAAATATCAGCCATCTTTAATATGAATTTGAAGATTATATTAACTGAGAAGTCATTACCGATTTTTGTTAGTAGACTAAATAATACATTAGTTAGAACAATTAAAAAGAAACAAACTCTAGTTGAGTTTATTTCTCTCACTCCGATTCTTGATAGTTTGTGTTGGTGCATTTTTAGGTGACGATTCATTCGGTGGAAGCTCTTGCAAATCTACAACATAACCTCAATATGTACTCATTGATTTGAAAAAATTACTCAGACACATGTCAAATACTTGAAGGTAAAAATATGCCAGTCAAATTTGAACTCGACTGAGATTTTCATCTGGTGTTTGGTGGAAAAATATTTCGAGCTTCCTTGTTTTTGCTATCGCTTATTCTTTTGCTATTTTAGACTTTTCCGCAGCTCATTTTCTGTATTCAGGACCACTCAATTTTTTCCGACCGTCACCCATTTTTATGCGAAAAAGATGTATGTTTCCATTATAAATGGGAATATGCAACCGTTTTGAAATAACATTCAGTATTGACAGTATTCCTTGATTTTCCGCGAAGTTTTCCGAGAAGTAAACAAATATGAGCGGATGTAGTTGATAAGTTGGTACACAGATGGCAGCAAGTTGATCAGCTCTTTCAGAACGAAAATCGC
>JAUMHM010000078.1:13856984-13870723 GCA_032362435.1 Melikaiella ostensackeni
AATGTTTATTTAAACAATTATTTTTCAGTCTGTAAATTATGAAAATTCATATCTGTTTGTTGCAGGATTCACAGACTTTCCTCTACTCCCCTCTTGATTACTTTTTTCGTTCTTACACTTAAATGTGAACTTAATTAATAGAACCCAATACGTAAATCCAGCTATTTTTCGTATCTTTTTGGTTGAGAACCCTATTATTTTTATATTTTTGGTTGAGAATTCATCTTCTTTCGTTGAAGGTTTCATTACTTGGTTAAAAGTTAAATTAATTTGTTGAAAATTCAACAATTTTGTTAAAAAATCATCCTTTCTGGTTGAGAATTCAACTATCTTGTGAAAGTATTTCTGTTTATTTTTTGTCTTTCTAGTTGAATTCAACTGTTTTTAATTTAAAATTCAAATCTTTTTGGTTGAAATATCAACTATTACAAATTTCGTTGACAATTAATCTTTTTGGCTTGAAAATTCAACACTTTGGACGAAATTTTTTTGCCTTATTTACTGAAAAGTCTTTCTTGCTTGAAAATTCAACTCTTTTGTTGAAAATTTGTCTTTTTGGTTTAAAAATTCATTTTTTTGTGGAAATTAAATTTTTTTCGGTTGAAAATGCTACTTTTTGGTTGGAAATTAATCTATTTTGATTGAGAATTCAAATATTTTGATGAAAATTCGTCTTTTTCGGTGGAATTCAACTGTTTTTCAATAAAAATTAAAATCTTTTTTGGTTGAAATATCAACCATTACATTTTTTGTTCGCAATTCATCTTTTATGGTTGAAATTTTAATTGTTTTGTTAAAACTACATTTTTTAGTTGAAGATTCATCATTTGAGTTGAAAATTCATCTCTTTGGTTGAAAATTAAACTTTTTCACTCAAAATTTGTCTTTTTTGGTAGAAAATTAATCTTCTTGTTTGAAAATTTAGTTTTCTGGTAGAACATTCAACTATTTTCATAAAAAATTTAAATATCTGGTTTGAAATTAGCTTTTCTTGAAAATTCATATTTTAGGGTTGAAAATTCATCTTTTTGGCTTCAAAATCTAACAGTTTATACGAAATTCAATCTTTTTCGGATAAGAATTCCACTGTCTGGTTGAAAATTCGTCTTTTTGGTTGAATTCAACTATTATAATCAAAAATTAAAATCTCTTTCGGTTGAAATCTCAACTATCACATTTTTTAGTTAAAGATTCATCATTTTAGTTAAAAATTCATTTCTTTGGTTGAAAATTAAACTTTTTACACAAAATTCGTCTTTTTTGGTAGAGAATTCATCTTCTTGGTTGTAAATTCATCTTCTTGGTTGAAAATTCAGCTCTCTGGTTGAATATTTAACTATTTTCATAAAAAATTCAAATATTTGGTTTGAAATTGACTTTTTTTAAAAATTTATATTTTTGGGTTGAAAATTCATCTTTCTGGCTTCAAAATCTAACAGTTTGGGTGAAATTCAATTTTTTCGGTCAAGAATGCAATTGTCTGATTGAAAATCCGTTTTTTTGGTTGAATGAAACTGTTCTCAATTCAAAATGAAAATCTTTTCGGCTTGAAAATTCAACTTTTTTGTTGAAAATTTGTCTTTTTAGTAACAAAATTCATTTTTTTGGTGAAAATTCAATTTTTTTGGTTAAAAATGCAACTTTTTGGTTGAAAATCAATCTATTTTGATTGAGAATTCAAATATTTTCATGAAAAATTCGTCTTTTTGGTTGAATTCAACCGTTTTTAATAAAAAATTGAAATCTTTTTTGGTTAAAATATCAACTATAACATTTTTTGTTCGCAATCCATCTTTTATGGTTGAAATTGTAACTATTTTGTTAAAACTTAATTTTTTAGTCGAAGATTCATCATTTGAGTTATAAATTCATTTCTTTGGTTGGAAATTAAACTTTTTTACTCAAAATTTGTCTTTTTTGGTAGAAAATTAATCTTCTTGGTTGAAAATTGACTTTTTTTTTAAATTCATATTTTCGGGTTGAAAATTCATCTTTCTGGCTTCAAAATTTAACAGTTTGGGCGAAATTCAATCTTTTTCGGTTAAAAAAGCAACTGTCTGGTTGGAAATTCGTCTTTTTGGTTTAATTAAACTATTCTTAATTTAAAATTAAAATGTTTTTTTGGTTGAAATATTAACTATTCCATTTTCATTTGAAAATTAATCTTTTTCAGAGGAAAATTCAACTATTTGGGTGAATTTTCATGTATCTTGTTGAAAATTTGCCTTTTTTGTTAGAAAATTAATATTTTTAGTTGAAAATTCGTCTCTTTTGGTTGAATACAACTGTTTTTCGATATTCCTGGAATTTCCGTTGTTTTTTCGAAAATTTTACATTTCTATTATATTTAATGATAAATTATGACGGGATAATCAAAAATCAGATTTAGGGTGAAAGTGATATCTGTTTTTTGTTTTTATTTTTCATTGTGAAATACAAAAATCTGTTAACGGTTCGAGGTTAGTTAAAGAGCTTAATGAATCTCACTTTTACAATGAAAATGTAAGTACATATTAATAATTGGTAGATAAAATTCCAAATCATTCCAATCGAAACGTAATTTTGACGTAATAACCTTCTCAAATATATGAAATAGCATTAATCAAAGTGTAACTTAGTAATTTCGTATGACATTTACCCCTATCGAACTTATTCCATTTTTGTTTGAAAATTGATCTTTTTTACAAAAAAATTTATTTCGTTGGTTGAAAATTTATCTTTCTTAGATAAAATTCAATTATATGATTGAAATTTCATGTATTTCATACAAAATTCGTCTTCTTTTGTAGAAAATTTTATCTTCTTGGTTAAAAATTCATCTATTTTTTTGAAAATGCAATATTTCTACTCGAAATTTTAAAAACTGAAAGCCTTTCAATAGTACAATAAAAGAAATAAGATGTTTAAAACTCTTTTATAAGAACAAACTCATTTGTTAAATTCTTTATCATTATCAAAAAAACTCATAACGCAATAAATTACGCATTTTCTCCAAGAAAAAATTCACTTTTCTTCTAACATATCGAATTTCTGCTGGACTTTCCTCTAAGTTGTAATAACTTTGGATTATTTTTTTTTAATAACAATTTTTGTCAAGTTAGATCTTCCAACTCCCCCTCCACCCTCATAAGAAACAGTAAGATTATACCAAACCCCCCTCCCCTAATCGTCTTAAGTAATTTGTGGATGATCTCTATGAACGTCATTGAAATCAATTTGTACAATAAATACTAATAAAATTAATGAATAATTAATAATGTTGACGTGGATCAATTTTTAAGTTAAATCTGAGACTAAGTAGCAGAAAATTGCAATGAGACTTTAAAGAGTTACTTGTTACTTTTGTTATTGAAGTGAGAAGAGTTGACTTCTTAAAACTGAGTTATGACGTTCTGCTTCTTAGACACAAAAATTACCTGAGATAAGTTTTTTTTTCTCACCAAGGAATGTAGATTTAATCTCACCGGAATAGTAATAATATTAGGATACTGAGGCCAATTTTTTAAATCAAATTGTCAACAGGTGAGACGAATAAAGCAGCGTTATAAGTGAAAGTGTGTGTATTAAGAAAACAAAGAAAATCGAAAGCGTAACAAACTTTGAAACACCTTCGAATTGAATATTATAATTTCACATTCATATTTTGATCTAACAAAGACAAAATTCATAATTTTAAAGACGCCTAGAATACAATTTGAATACGAAATTTTTTTTGATTTAATGTTTATATTTTATGATTACTTTTCTACAAGCAAGGGACAGTAGACGTTTTAAAAGTTGAAATATTCATATCTAAGTTTATAATCATTTTACCGGAATGCTGTTCTTACAAAAAATTACATCTTTATGAATCAGTGTGAACACATAGAGCTAAATAAAAGGTCGAGGAGAAATTCTAAGTTGAGTTGAGAATTATCAGTCTAGGCAATTCATTTTTAAATAATGTTTCTAGATGAGGGCTATGCATGTCGTAGAAAATATTTTATGCAATAAATACTACTAAAAATAATAAAATAAATAACAAAATACTAATAAAATTAAAGTATTCATAGTGAACCATTTATAAATTCTACTTCAAAGTAAATTATTGAAAACTGTACAATTGTAAATCGTATAATTCGTAACTGAAAGCCCAAGGAATTAAATAATTGTAGGTTAACACGTTGAAATTATGTGTTTTCGAATTCAGATAGATCAAAATTTTTAATTATTTTGAATTGAAAGTCTTTATGAATCAAGCATTTATATTAAAACCATTCTAAAATTCCAAGTTTCAAGACAATTTCACTTTTGAATCTTTTAAAATTGTAAAATTTCCAATATCAGATTTAAGTTTAGAGCGTTAGTAATTGAATAATTTTAAACTTAACTGATAAAGAAGATTGAAAATTATTTGGTTTCGATTTTAAATCTTTCGAAATTGTGCAACTAAAATTAAAGTCATGATAGGTAAACAATTTTATATTTAAATGTGAAAAATTGTCTAGTTTCAAATTTAAATGATTTAAAATTGCAGGAGATAAAGTCAAAAGGAACATTGTACACTTTTAAAATTGTAAATTTTAAGATACTTGAAAAACTTCTTCTTCAAATTCAAGCCTTAAAATATCGTTTTCATATGAAATTGGGCAGTCAGACATGGTGATGTTACGGAATTGTTTGGCGATGAAACATATTGTTTTTCAAGGCAAAATATGAGTCACTTATTTTTTTTACAAACATAAAAATTTTCACGTATTTAGTGCTACTTAAATGTCTAGGTGAATTATGAGATAATTAATGAACATTTTCTTTAAACGATTGTGTCTTGGGAATAAATTGACATAATTTTATTTTCTTTGCGGCAGCTTGTAGTGCTATCTACACTTTTTTAAATACCTCAAGGAAACTTGAAAAATTTTTCAAGTTGATAAAATCGTATACATTTTGCGAAAAAACTAAAAAGTTAATTTTTTCAAAAAGACCACCTTCGATTTTTCTTTCAATTCATTGTAATATGAGGGAGATTATCTGTAAGTTTCATCCTCGCTAAACTATTCCTTCATACAGAATATGAAGTTACAGAATTGAGAAATATCACATCTTTTAGTTTGTAAATAAGAAAATTAATGAAACTGTAAAGTAAGAAGTAAAATAAATCAAAACAGAAGAGAAATAATCATAATGTCATCAATTTTGTTATTTAAAATCTATAAGATCTGAAATTTCTAAATATAAAACATAAAACATAAAACTATGTATGTTTAAAAAAGAATTGATATTTTTAAAAAATTACTTTGTTTTTTGAAATTTTTTTATCTACAGTGTGATTTTTGATAAACTTCAATTTACAGAAATAATTTTCAATTAAAACAGAAATATAATTACATTTTAATTCAAAAATAAAAAATAAATTGCATCGCTACAAGAAATTACGTAATTTGTTACAGAATTAATAGAATCCACTGATGAGGGCCGCCATTGTATGCCGAAACATTTGAAACAATTTAATTGCATTGAATTTACCTTACCCTCACATTACTATAAATCTAAATAAATTCAAGAAAAAAATGAAAGGTGGCCATTTTTAAAAAATGACTTTTTATTTTTTCTTAAATGTGCACCATTTTGGTAATTTAACTATTTTTTTCAAGTTTCTTTAAGGAATTTAATAGAGCGTAGATAACACTACAAGCTCCAGCAAAGAAAAGAAAATTATCTCAATTTGTTCCCAAGGTATAATATCTTAAATAAAATTTTAATTAATTTTTTCATCATTCACTTGAATATATAAGCCCTAAGTTTGTGAAAACAATTTTTTGGAAAAAAATACGTGTCTCATATTTTGCTTCGGAAAAATATATATTTTAGCTCCAAACAATTCCGTGACACAACCAGGGTCAGGCTATCCGATTTTCTGTCAAATCGGTTAAAAGTGGTTGGAATAATTCAAATAATTTCACATCTATAGGAATTTAAAACTGAACTCTTAATTTGAAAATGTTTCGAATTGAATATTTCAAATTTAATTGGAAACTAAAAGTTTAATCGCTTGAAATTATGATTTTAAATTATTTGGATAGGTTTATAGCTACTAAAAATGAAGAAGTTGTGGTTTGAAAAAATTCCTGTTTATTTACCGGTATTATTATTAATTAGCAATTAAATTTTATTCGAACAAACTTATACTCTCAGAAACAACAGTTCGTTTAAGTCAAACAAATCATTACTTTTCTATGGGGTTACAAATTATTTCTATGAATTAAGCAAACTTGTCGTTTGAGTACAAAAATTATTCTAATTAAAAAAATGTTTTTCCAATATTTGCGAATTTAAATATCTGTTTGACTGTACGTCAAATATGTAGTTTGTTTGATTCAAATAACATTTTTCTGAGTGTATGATTTAAGATGAACTCATAAAAATTGATGTGAAATTTGACAAAATAATTTTGTTTACAGTTACAAATACGGAAAAAGGGGTTACGGTGGCTATGGAGGATATGGCGGATATGGAGGAAATGGAGGCTACGGTGGTTATGGAGGTTACGGAGGATACGGAGGAGGTTATGGAGGATACGGTGGAGGTTATGGAGGTTACGGTCGCCCCATCTATTCGCGTTATAATATGAATTCTTATCCAAATTACGGAAGACCACCTTACTATCAAAGACAAAGTTATAACTCTGGATATCCAAGCAGTTCTGGATGGAATGGGAACAATGGTTATGCTAATAGTAATTCCGATAGCTGGAATGCAGGCGGAAATTTTGGTCCCATTTCTGCTGGATTTTCTGCAACTCATGCGAACTCTAATGCTAATTCTGGATTAGGATGGTCCGGAGGGCAAGGATTTGATAATGGAGGGTAAATTAAAACAATTAAATTAAAATTAAAAAATTAAAAATTTAATATCGTTGATAATTAACATAATTAAAGCAATATATGAACTACTGCTCCTGTCAAACATTTGCTGGAGGAACAAATTTAAATACAGTATCTTGAAAATTTAACGATTTCAAATTAATAGTTCGTGAAATAGAGCCATTTTTTATTTTGATCACTTAAAATTAAGTTGTGTTTGAAACGTTTGAAATTAAACAATTTTTCAAACTGTAAATCTTTAAAAATGAGCAGTCCTAAGACTAAGAGCTTTTTAAAAAAATTCCCAACATTCTCGCACCCGTGTGGAAAAAGCCCCATTTCGCCCTCTTTGGAATGTTGGCCCACATCAGGGACCTATGTGGACAATTTATAGGGGAAAACCCACGATGGCCCTCGCAGGGGACCTTGCTCGTTTGCTCTCACGGTCCATCATTTAAAATTTCATATTCCAAAGGGAGAATATTTCTTTAATACTACAAATTTTGTTGTTTGAATAATTCAGACTTACAAAACATACATTTTTTTAAAAAATCTGATGACATTTTTCTGGAAGTTGAACATTTAAATACGAGATATTCCATGAGGGCCCCCCGAAGAGGGCCCTGCTTGTTGCCCTCATGTCTCAGTTTACAAAAATCAAACGATTTTTTTGTTGTAGGGAATGAATTATGTTTGTGACAAACAGTAAAAATATCTCATTCAAGTGTGCAGTTTTTGAAAAGAAAGATAATTCCAACAAATTTTGATGCGCGTTATACATATTAAAAATACATATATATTTATTAAAATATGCTCAAAAATGAGGGGGAGACAATTATTAAAGGTATTTTTAAAATTGAAAAATTTACCGCCGGGGTAACTGCGAGGGGCCCACGAGGGCAACCATAAAGGCAACCATGAGGGAAGCCCATGCTAGATCTTAATGGATTAGCATGTCGTTGGCAAGAGGGTCCACGCCTGAATTGCCCTCCTGGGCCTCTTATGGCCTGTGGGCAATCCATGATGGCCCCCTGCGGGGGCCTACTCCATTTTTCTACACGGACGGTTCTAAAATTTATATAAATAATATTTATTATAATACCTTATATTTACAGATGTAATTAGTATTTTTCTAATCTTAAATATTTTTTTTCTCCAAGATATTTCTACTGATGAGAAAGGGACGGAGGCCATTACAAAAGGGACCAAAATATACCATCTGAACAATTGACGAAATTTCTGCAAGAATAATTTTTTTAAATGATAAAAATTGATTGTTCTTGATGGAGACATCTATTCAATGAGAGCTTTTCTTTTTGAAAGTTCCATCTACATACCTCACGAAATAGAATAAGTTAAACATGGATTGAATAATGATTTTAAAAAAAGATTAAAACACTTTTAATGAGAAGATTATTTGGGTGAATAATCCTTTCTGTGCCATAAATGTGAAAGGTCTGGAAAAGAACTTTACTTTTTCATATTGTGTCCTTTTTGGAAAAAGCAGGAAATGTGTCAAACTAAAATAAAAATAAATGTGTGTCTTAGATACAAAATTCATCAAAGAATTTTAAAATGAACAAGAGTAGTGCAATGAAATGCTGTAGGTTAAAAATTGAATAATTAATTAAACATAAAAATTCAAATTTTGAAAATGTATTATAAGTAATATGAACAACTGAATAGAATGGAAAGGAAAGGGTTATGTGAAATGGAAGGATAGCCTGTAATTATTATCTTAAGGACTTTTGTACAAAAATAAAATTTTTCCTTCAACGAAATATGTCGAAAATCATTTACGTAATAGTGATTATGATTATTAAATATTGCATTGGCTTCAAAACAATTCAATCATATTTTTTTGTTCAAGGCTTAAGCATTTAAGGCCACATTAATGGAACGATGAGAACGTAATTTATTATTTTAAGGTTAGGAAAATTAAAGTCCAGAAATGATGATAATTGATGACGATATTCAAAATTTGTGTGTGTGTTGCTCTTTTCAGATTCGCAACTAATAGTGTCGATGATTCGATTGCGGAAACATCCTACCCAGCTGCAGGCAATATAATTCAAGGTTCCCAGCACAATAGAAATGTAGAAGAATATTTCCGGCTACAAACTAGTTTGTAAAAATCAGTCATAAAAATTATTCAAGAAAGATAAATTTACAACAAAAAAACATTAAATTTTCTACAGAACACTTAAATTTTCAACCAAAAAGTTCGTTTTCAGCCAAATAGATGAATTTTGAATTAAAAACAATTAATTTCCAATTATAAATGAAATGGCCAAATTTGCAGTTCAAAAAATTGATTTTCAAACAAAAAAAAAACGAATTTTCAACCAAAGATATGGATCTTCAACTAATCAAATCAATTTATAACAAAGGAGTTCAACATTCAACCAAGAAGTTGATTTTTCAATCGAGAAAATTAATTTCTAATCAAAAAAGACGAATTTACAACAAAATATATAAATTTTCTACAAAACAGTTGAATTTTCAAACCAAAAATATGACAATAGAAACCAAAAAATTAATTTTAAACCAAATAGTTGAATTTCAAACTAAAAACGGTGAATTTTCTACCAAAAATGGAAATGAATATATTTGCCATTCAAAAAGTTCATTTTTGACAAAAAAATAAAACGAAGTTTCAACCAAAGAGATGGATCTTCAACTAATAAAATAAATTTTTAACAATTTAGTTCAATTTTCCACCAAGAAATTGAATTGTCAATGAAGAAAATTAATTTTCTACAAAAAAAAACGAATTTGCAACAGAATACATAAATTTTCTACAACACAGTTGAATTTTCAGGCCAGGAATATGAAGTTTTAACCAAAAAATTAATTTTTAATCGAAAAGTTGAACTATAAACTACAAACGATCAATTTTCAACAAAAAAATGGAACAGTTAAATTTGCAGATAAAAAAGTGGATTTTCAATCGAAAAAAAACGATTTTTCAATCAAAGAGATGAATTCTACAAAAGAAGACGAATTCACAACAAAATACATGAATTTTTGTCTAAAAATTATCATTTACAACTAAAAACGAAATAGTTGGATTCCCAGTAGAAAAAAATTAATTTTCAAATAAAGAAAACGAATATTCAACAAAATAGTTGAATGTTCAATCAAAGAGGCGGATCATCAACTCGTGAAATCAATTTTTAACAAAGCAGTTCAACTTTCAACCAAGAAGTTGAATTTTCAATCAAGAAAATTAATTTTCTAGCAAAAAAGAGCGAATTTACAACAAAATACATACATTATCTACAACACAGTTAAATTTCCAACCCAAAAATATGAATTCTCAACCGAAAAATTAATTTCCAACCAAATAGTTGAATTTTAAACTACAAACGATCAATTTTCAACCAAAAATGGAAGAGTTAAATTTGCAGTTCCGAAACTGGCATTCAACTTAAAAAAAAACAAATTTTCAACCAGAGAGATGATTTTCATCTAATAAAATAATTTTTTAACAAAGTAGTTCAACTTTTAACGAAGTAGTTGAATTTTAAATCAAGAAAATAAGTAAAAAAACCAAGACAAATTTACAACAAAATAAATAAATGTTGAATTTCCATCCAAAAACGATCAATTTTTAGCTGAAAATGGCATAATTAAATTTTCAGTAAAAAAAAACTCTAAAAAAAAACGAACTTTCAACAAAGCTGTTAAATTTTGAAGCATAAAGATGGATCTTCAGCTAATAAAATCAATTTTCAATCATAAATGGAATAGTTAAATTTTCAATTCAAAAAGTTGATTTTCAACCAGAAAAAACGCATTTTCAACCAATGATGTTTATCTTCAACTAATCAAATAAATTTTTAGCAAAGTAATTCAACTTTCAGCCAGGAAGTTGAATTTTCAATCAGGAAAATTAATTTTCTACGAAAAAAGACGAAGTTACAACAAAATACATCAATGTTGAACCAAATAGTTGAATTTTCATCTAAAAACGATTGATTTTCAGCTAAAAATGGATTGGTAAATTTTCAGTAAAAAAATTAATTTTCAAACAAGAAGAAAAACAAATTTCTAACAAAATAGTTGAATTTTCAACCAAAGAGATGGATTTTCAACGAACAAAATCAATTTTCAACAAAGTAGTTCAACTTTCAAGCAAGAAGCAAGAAAATTAATTTTCTACTAAAAAAGAACAAATTTACAACAAAATACATAAATTCTCTACAACGCAGTTAAATTTTCAACACAAAAATATGAATTCTTAATTTTTGACAAAGTAGTTCAACTTTCAACCAAGAAGTTGAATTTCCAATCAAGAAAATTAATTTTCTGGCAAAAAAACGAATTTACAACAAAATACACAAATTTCCTGCAACACAGTTGAATTTTTAACCAAAAAATATAAATTTTCAACAGAAAAATTAGTTATCAACCAAATAGTTAAATTTTAAACTACAAACGATTAATTTTGAACCAAAAATGGAAGAGATAAATTTGCAGTTCAAAAAGTGGTATTCAACTAGAAAAAAAAATTTCAAGCAAAGAGATGATCTTCACCTATTAAAATAAAGTTTTAACAAAGTAGTTCAACATTGAACCAAGAATTGTCAATCAGGAAAATTAATGTTTTATCAGAAATGATGAATTTACAAAAAATACATAGATTTTTACTCAAATAGTTGAATTTTCGTCTAAAAACGATCAATTTTCAACTCAAAATGGAATAGTTAATTTTTCAGTGATAAAAAATAACTTTCAGACAAAGAAAAAAGAGTTTTCAACAAAATAGTTAAATTTTCATTCAATAAAATAAATACTCAACAATACAGTTCAACTTTCAACAAAGTAGTTGAATTTTTAACCAGGAAAAATAAATATAGAATTAAAAATTTAATAGTTAAATTTCCAACTAAGAACGACCCATTTCCAACAAAAAATAGAATAGTAAGATTTTCAGTTAAAAAGAATAATTTTCAAAGAAAAAAAAGAATTTTCAACAAAATAGGAGAATTTTCAACCAAAAGAGCTGAATTCTGAACCAAAAATATAATAGTCGATTTTTTGATTAAAAAGAATTACCTTTTAAAGAAAAATAGTAAGTAGCGGAAGTTTCTTGAAAGGCCGCATACTAAGAAATCCGATTTTTCTATTTTAAACTCTTAAATCTCAAAATTCTCGCGATGTTAATTTTAATTTGATTTAATTCTGAACTTCAGATTCTTGACCATTTTCAATCGATTTAAAAAAAGAGGTTCTGTATTTTCCTGTCTCGCATGTATGTATGTATGCATGGATGTATGTATGTATATCCGCGCATTTCTGGGGAACCACTGAACCGATTTTTATGAGAATTTTTCGGAAAGAATATTTTTGCGAGGAGAAAGGTTTTAGATCATTCAGGAAGGGAAAAATGATTTTTAAAAAATGAAAAAAATAAAAATAAAAAACCGACTTTAAACATTCATACGTAATATTAGGATTAGAATTTATAAACTTAATTCAAATACAATGTTCCGAATTTATTTATCAGGTGATAGTTACAAAAAGTATGAAATAATAAATAATTACAAAAAAAATAAACAACCGACTTCAAAAAAGAGCTAAACAGTGAAAAAGAATTACTAGCAAAAGTGTAAATAACTTTGAAGTCGGCGCCAAAAAAAAAAACTATCAAACTGAGGCGCCAAATTCAGAATTATGTATATTTTCGCACGTAATTATTTTTTACCATTAAGCACTTTTTTGAAGCTGGTTGTATTAATTATTATTCGACTTCGTTTTATCTTTATGATAGAAATTTAAAGTGCTTGCATAAGAAGAAAAAATGTTCTCAGGCACCAGTAATAAGTAAAGTTATTAACTAAATTTCGAAATACGAAATAATAATAATATATGACGGCATTAACCTTTGATTTCGAATAAAAAATTATTATTTTATTCTAAATTCCATAAATACGTTTCTGTGTTTTACATTATTTAAACAATTGCAGGAAAAATTGACACTGTAACAGATCGAACCTTATTCTTGAGTGTTGTTGTATTTGGCAACTGCTTTGGTACCTTCAGAAATGGCATGCTTTGATAGTTCTCCAGGAAGAAGAAGACGGACTGCCATTTGGATTTCACGAGATGACAAAGTCGCCTTTTTCCCATAGCGAACCAATCGTGAAGCCTCTGAGGCGATTCTTTCGAACATGTCATTTACAAAACTGTTGATCACTGACATAGCTTGCTTCGAAATTCCACAATCGGAGTGCATTTGCCTTAAAACCTGAGGAAATTAATTCATAAAATTCAATAAAAACATAATTCACAAAAATTAAAATATGAAGAAACTGTGTCAATATTTTAAAAATTTCACACTTCCGGTCAGTTGTCTGAAAACAAGAATATTGAGTTTCAAATGTTTAACCAAAATGTTCAACCAAAAAATATCAATGTCAAATTTCCATATTTTTATTATGATTTTGTAACTAAATTTTTGAGGGCTCCATTTTATTGTATGGAAAATAATAGAAAATAATTTCTTATTTCTTCAGTACCTTGTAGATGTAGGTAGAATATGTTTCCTTCCTCTTGAACTTTCGTTTCTTTTCCATTGATTCAGAGCTTTTTTTCAGCTGTAATACCTTTTTACCTCGACCCATTACTTTAGCTTAGGATATTACGATTTTTTGAAAATCTGACGATTAAAAGATTTGGAAAATCTACAATTGAGTTTTGGAAATTAATTAGCGTCAGTAGGTACAAGAAAGGCTGTCTTCATTTTATTCTTCTGTTTTTCTGATCGATAAAAATTGAAAATCGTTAAGGGATTACTTAGATGTTCAAATCAGGACCTTCAAGCCTCAATGCATTTGCCTGTTACAAAGTTTTGGCTACGAAGTACCGGTACACGACCGCCGGTGGCACCAC
>JAUMHM010000078.1:13872392-13887899 GCA_032362435.1 Melikaiella ostensackeni
TTTCAAGAACCAGATTATCGTTGCCTCTCCCTCCTTCTCCGATGATCGCCATTGTTTGCCTTACTCAATCTTTCTTGAGAGGTCGTTACGCGAGATGTTTGGAGTTACTTTTTCCCACTCCTGATCGCGGAAGTAAAATTCCCAATTACAGAAAACCCAGTAGAGAAAGTTCATCTCCCCCTCGCACACTTTTTCCGAGCCCTAAAGTTCCTAGCAACCCGCTCCTCGTCACTCTTTCCGCCAGTGGAACCACAAATCCAGCTCCCTCTCGATTATCGTCGCTCCATCTCACTCTATCTGACGGGATTAATTCTCTGATACAGAAAGAACGGTGCTTATCAAGGCGATTTAATAAAGCGTGCTACGCTCTAGTTAATGGTGAGAGTAGCGATGTAAAAGATACCTTCTGGGACTAGTTAAATGATATTATAGGTATTTGCGATCCTTCTGAAAGAATCATTTCACTCAAAGATATGAATGGCTAGTGTGATGTGCAACGCGAAAGTACCGACAAGGTACTGGGTCATTTCGGAGACCCAAAAACGAACAGTAATGCGGACAAATTAATGAGCTTGTGCTTATAAAAAGGCTTATTCATTACAAATACTTGGTTCAGACATAGAATGATCCACATTCACACTTGTTGCAGAACCGAAAGCCACAGTATGATTGACATTCTTGTAGCGGATGATAGACTGAGAGGGCTTATAAGGTATACAAGGGTTATAAGAGGTTCTGAATGTGGAATGAATCATTTCCTCGTAGTATCAAAAATGAACCCAGGTCAAGGATGGAGGAGAAGAAGAATTAATAATAAGTCGAAGCAGATGCGAGTCAGAATAGGCAAGTTACATTGCGGCTGAATGGAACCTGTTGCTGCTCCGGTTGACGAACCATGCGCTGTTATTTCGGTTGAGTCTTCTTAAGATTAAGATTAAGCCCATTAGTCTCCGCCCAACCAAATATAGCCCTTATATCTTCATTGCCTAAGGCAATGAATTCATTAATGCGATCCAGAGTATACTTGGAACAAATTTGGAGGTCATCAACAAAATATATGTATTTACAGTACTGGATCATATCTTCGATGTCACTGGTGTAGAGGATGAACAACATATATGGGCATATATGGGAAACCTATACCTATTTGGCCCCAGTTTGATCTTTCCCCACTTATTCCTATTACAGACTGTCTTCTATCACAGAGATATGATGCCAGTCATTTTAGAACAGAAGCCAAGAATCACTCAAAAACATTTTCTTTTCACTAACTCCATGAAAAGATGCAAAATCACGCCATTTCGAGAATTGCAGTGCTGACAGAAGTCATCTTCATTAAACACTCGCATATCTCGATACATTCTGTTGGTATGAAATAAACACGTTTTCCGAGTGTAGTCTATCGAAATTAATTCATGTCCTACCGAAAAATGCCTTGACAACCTGCTTTCGAGTGTCATCGCAAGATATTGTCTTATCTTACTCTATCTGGGATCTCAGTCCTATACACTGTCGCTCGCAAGGAAGGTTTAGAAAAAAAGAAAAAATACCATTTTAGGTAAAGACATTTTTTTATTTCATTTTCCAGAAAATGGTTGCAGATAACAGTTTAAAAATTCATTTAACAAAGTCTTGTAATATTTTTTATATAAAAATGCATACGCTTACTCTCACACATTACAGACACAGACACACACACACATGGAGAGAATGCATACTTGTATATGATGGTATTAAATGTAGACAATACATTTTTTTTTGACAATGAAAAGCATATAATTTATCAGTCACATTTGGTCTTAGCTGTTGTGCATATAAATGTAGGAAGGTTTTTTTCCCTACAAAATAATTATTATGAAACGCATTACATTACATCTCCAAACTTCTCATGCATTCATCGATGCAAACGAGTCCCTTAAATGCAGGTGCTTGAAGAACAATGCCAGGAATATAGTTTTTCATTTTTTCCCTGTGTACCGTTATTTGTTGTTATGGCTGTTGTTGTCGTTGATATGTTCAATACAATCTTCTGGATTAAAGCAGCTTCTATGTTGTACGAGTTTTCAAAAAACAAGTTACAACGTTCAATTTCAATCGGTTGATAATTGGAGCCCAGGTTATTTTTGCTAAATCGATCCTCAAAGTAGCAACAAATGAGATCGAATTTGTGTCGCGATTGAAGCTATTTATTACGATTTAAGAAGATTCTAAGAGATTTACTAACCAAGAGTCGTCTTAGTCGTTCAAATGATCCATTGGCTTGAATCTCCAACCCAAGAACATTCTTTTTTGAAGACGAGTTATTCAATTCGTAGATTTGTGCAAGAATCAGTGGCTGACAAGGTGAATATTTTGCTTTTTTCATTGCTCCACCTTAAGACGATGACATATCTGCAGGGCAAGCTCCTTTTTTGAGACACTTTTCACTATTAAATCTCGTGAGGCTTCACTTTGGTTGACGGTAGATGCCATCGTCTGACTTGAAGACTGCGACATATGTTGAAATTTTTGCGCTCTTAAAAATATGGGGCTTGTTTATCGCAACAGGAATGCGGAAAAAAGCCTGAAGAAGCCCACATCACAGGGCGTAAGTGTGAGAAATGCTTGCGCCTTTTTTTTAATAATAATTGTTTCAATCGTCACGAAGGGGAAAATTCGTGTTCATCCGGACAAAGAATTTGCGATGTTTCGCGAATATGTGACATGTGCTCACGATTGGTAAACCTATCGAAGGATAAAAATCATTAGTGTGGTTCGTCCATCTGTAGGATATGTAGATACGAGCGTGTGTATAATCACAATTGCTGCATGAAATCCATACGTGAAAAGGGCGAAGCAGGATAAGTATGTATGTGCTGCCCCTGCTGGGATCTGGTTCAGAATCTTACAATATGTTGCCATTGATTGGAGTTTAAATTGTCCAAAATATTATACTTTTAAAAAATTTTGTATGGGAGTTATGGAGGTAAGAAGAAAAATCGAAAATAATTTTTTTCTTGAAAATGGCTGAACCGATCTTGATGTAAAAAAATATACGTTATGGGTTTTAATGCAGAAATGGTATACAAAAATTATAATTATACGGGCAAAAAAATTTTTTTTAAATTTGTTTGAATTGTTTTCAAAGGTTGTACTTGATGTACCGACACCATTTTTCACTTAAAAAATCTTCAATTCATCTTGTATAATATATCCAATTTTTAGAACGATCGAGAGAGTAGAACATAGTTTTAAAAAATCTAAAATCTCGAGCGTACGCCGTGCGCTGAGCGCTACATTCTGGTGACGTTTAGCGTTGCAGTACTTGTTTTGTCACTTCAACAATTTCCGCGATCTTTACTTGTTTTTTCATCTATCGATTCGTTTATTATGTTCATTTGTTTTTGTATTGAAGGTGCAGGCTATATATAATATTCTGGGGAATCTTGGCATTGCAGTACTTGTTTTGTCACTTCAACTTTTTCCGCGATCTTTACTTGTTTTTTCGTCTATTGGTTCCTTTATCATGTTTATTTGTTGTTCTATTGAAGGTGCAGGCTATATATAATATTCTGGGGACTTTCAGCGTTGCTTCATCATGAAATAAGTTTGTTTTCAAAAGATTTATTCTATTCATTAATTTATTGCATCCTTCGATGTTCGTATTTTTCTGTTGTCTTGTATTTCTTTGTTGACTTTGCATTTCTCTAAGCTCAGACTTACGAGTATCATTCATTGCTACTTCAACCGTTTTGAGTGTATATTTTTTTTGATTACACAAACACTGATTTTCATCTTTTGATCTGGTCATGCAACTTCACGTTGCATGTTATGGTATTCTTATATTTTGAAGCATAAAATGTTAGTGATTCAGCGTACCTGTATAATCAAAAAGTCGCACTAATAACTATTAGTCACAATTTCTTTACTTTTTGCGCAATTAGCACACGCGAAATTAGTTAAAAATACTCGGTTACTTGGTTCAATCTTTACTATATTCGATTTGGCTGGATACAATAGGAAATGTCGGATTCATTGAAGAACCCCAAGTGCGCTGGGTGTAATAAGTTTTGGAATAAAGTACCTGGTCGAAGTAAAAAATTGAAACTGAAGACGTTCAAGGAATTTCAGTGATACGGTTCAACGAACAATCGTTGTTCACGATTATTTGTGTGGATATTGTCGAATTTCTGAATATCAAAAAAATGAGCTCGATGTTGTAAACGAAAACGATCATCTTAAATCAACTTCTGATGATCCAGCAGTCAATATTCGACTCGCGCCTCAAGTAGGCAAATCAAATAATGAAAGAATTGAAGTTTCCATTTGAAGAACCGTATTGGCTCACGAGTATTGCTGCATTTGTTCTTCCACAAAAAATATTACCGTCATTCCAGAAGAAGCTCGTTTACAATCTTTCATTAAGATGAGAATTCATATACCAGCAGATAATCGGTGTTGTCAAAGACATTGAATTAAAAATCGATTCTATGAATAAAACCTTAGCCTCTCAAAGGTATATCCTAATTCGTCAAATCTTACCGCTTCAGAGTTGACGAAAATAATGGAGAATCTCTCCATTGAATGTGATTCTACACTTTCTGATGAAATTGGAGATTTCAATCTTTCCGAAAAACAGCTTCTTTTCTTCACAGGCTTAACATGGAAGAATATTATACAATTAAAAGATATGTTGTCTATAATGCGAAGCAAGCAGACCCGTACAGTCACTCAAGCACTCGTCGTGTTTTTTTTTTAAACTTCGCTCAGGTAATTCGTATAAAATGTTGGCTTCCATTCTTTAACTTGAATACGAACAGCTGGTTTTTGAGTATTCAACAGCAGTGATCAGATTATTTGAAGAAGATGTGTTGCCTCATCGTTTTGGAATAACAGCTTCCATCAGAGATGACCTTATCAAAGACCACACAACCGAAATTGCTAAGACTTTGTTTGAAGCTCATGAAAATTCATTTTTAAACTGCGGTGGAACATATGCGCTTCTGAGGTGTGATAGCAGAGTTAGAGATCAAAAAACTCAACGCATTAATGCCTGCTTTGAAAGGGAGACGTAAGCAATTGACAAGAAAAGAATCCAACCAGTCCCGCTATGTAACAAGAATTCTTTGGGCAGTGGAAGCTGCTCGCGGGATACTGAAGCAAAAATATCGGCTCTTAGATCAAAAATTGGACAAGAAATTACTTCCGAATATTGGTACCGACTTCCGAGTTGCATCATTCTTGGATAATCAATCCGGTAAAAGGCTTCAGTCTGATGCAGAGGCAGAAGAAAGACGTTGGTTCCGTTAAAAACTTGTCTTTCAAAGTATCTCATCAGAAGACATCTTGAACTTTCCAGAAATGACAGAAGGAGACTTGAAAATTCTGTTCACTGGAACATATCAGTTATCACAGGCAGTGTCAAACATAGATACTTTGTAAAATATAAGCCAAATAGTACCGGTATTTCTGAATTGTTAGAGGATGCATGTGAATGTGCCGAGGGAAGTAGGACTGTTGACTGCTGCTCACATGTTGCAGCAATAGTGTGCTACCTGGCCCATGCAAGGTACCTGTCGAGAATTGTAAAGCCAGCTGAAATTCTTAGCCAAATGCTTGAGAAGAATAGCACTTTGCCTGTAATTGAGGACGGCAGTGATGAAGATTGAGGACTCTCACGTGATACGAAAAGACACGTGCGCAGTCAGATAAAATGAAAAGATGTGGATATGAGCTCACACTGATATGGGAATGTGAGTTCAATCGTCTCAAAAACACGGATAGCATTCTTGAAGGGTTTTTCTCAAATAACAATCAATTATTAAAAGCGAATAAAATACTGAACCCTCGCCATGAAGCTTACGGCGGCCGCATAGGGAATACAAAATAATTTTATGAGTTGAAAAAGGGAGAGACCATCTAGGACAAGGATATTTGCTTTCTGTATCCGTGTATCTCGAAATTAGGGAAATTCCCTGTAGGTCACCCGACTATATATGTAGGTTCAGACTGTAAGAAATTTACAATTCCAGATTTCGATCTAACCAACGTCCAAGATTTAGTGCATTGTACATTTTTACCTCCACGGAATCTTCATCATCCTCTTTTACCGGCTCGCTTACACGGTAAAAGCATGTTTCCTCTCTGTCGCATATGTTGTGAAACTCTGGATCAAGGCTACAAAATTGTTGGTACCTCAGAAATCTGGCAATATCTGGAAATCTGGCAATGATCCAATCACGCACAAGGAATGTTTTTTACAGGATATATTAATATGTTCTCAAAGATCGAACAGGAGGCAAGTGGCTGTCCATCATGCTGTATTGATGAAGATTGAAAGCTCGAGTACATTCGTCAATACGAGCTGGCGAAGGGTATTAAGCTTGATCGCGAAAAAGTTATAAATAATCCGGAATTGCGTCTGATTGCGAAACTGTGTCTTAATTCCTCCTAGGACAAGTTTGGTCAACGTAATAATTTACCACAAACAGAATGCACATGAAAAAATTATCACGTCTGCTAACTTATTCAGAAATCGAGGTCAAAGGTATTGTGCCTGCAAATCAAGACATGTTGTACGTTTGCTGGACCGAAATTTCATGCTCATATAGCTCGTACTAAAGGTATCATCCTAAATTTTGGCAACTCACGACGAATCAACTTCAACTCTGTACTAGATCTTCTAGTAACAAAATTGATTTCACGTCGTTACCTGTGTATTGTCGTCGTTGTCGTCGTTGTCTGTAAACACGATAACTTTCGAATTAATTATCCGATAGGATTGCCCTTTGGCACACTGGTTTGAGGCTTCAGATGAATCTTGGCACACTTGTCCAATCCAAAGTCCATACCAATTTCTCGTGTAGACCCCTCGACGATCTTCAGAGCATCCTTGAGATGCTGTGTTCCAGATGTGTAGATATTCCAGTCATCCATATAAAATATATGAGTGACCGTATGCTCGCGATAATTAGTCTCGCCGCAGAGGTACCCATAAGAATTGCGTAGTGATAGAGATAGTGGCAGAAATGTGATGCAAAAAGAGAAGACGGCTCATGGTGTCGCCCTAAAAGACGCCCCTCTGGAAGGTGACGCTGTTAGTTGTTGTTGTTTTCCAGACGAAGTAGTGAATCTGGTTTCCTAAAGGGGCATCAAACTCTCTATGCACCCCGCTATGTGTAGATGATCCTACAAGCTTGTCAGCAAACAGATGATAAGTCTATGGGAGGTTGAATCTAAAGCATTCTGGTAATTAATCTGCTGCAATTGATTTGGATGGAATCACGATGACTAATCAGCGAGACAACCGATGTGTTGGGTGGACGGATCGACTCAAGGATGACTTACTGGATTGCTACAATGCCAGTATTATCCCTGATCGCAAATCTGACATGGCACGCCTGCAAACTCTGTGGTGCCAGAAACAACCAGAGCTTTCGCTCGTTTCGAAACGGGCGTTGCGGAACCAAGCTGACAGCTTCTTGCGAACAGGATGTACACGGAGCGCCCGAGAGGATAGAGACTTTTTGTGGAAAGATTTACGAAATTCAACGCCCATTGCATGAAGACACTGAGAACATCATGGGTATCAAGGATCTGAGCGACAACCTCATAATATCCGAGGAGCAATGCTCACCAATCACTGCCAAAGAGGTGAAGAAAGCACGAAGAACTTCTTTGCTGCCGGACCAGATGGTATCAAGAACTTCTGGTGGAAGAAATTTACTTCTACACACCAACATCTGGCGCAGATCTTCACCTCATATTTATGTTAGGACGCACTGTACTCATACCAAAAAAATGTGACTTGCCTCACCCAAGGAACTACAGGCCAATGACTCGTCTGAACATGCTGTATAAGATCTTTACAGCTATTCTGAACGACAGGATTGTTCAGATGATTGGACCTGCGTGGAGGGAGATTTACAAACAACGTGGGTCGAAAAGAGGCGTAGCAGGTTCTTGGGAGATTCTGCTCATCGACAGGACCATCTGCAAAGACACTGCATACTACAATCGTAATTTGTCGATGGCCTGGCTTGATTACCAGAAAGCTCTTGATTCATTTTCCCATAGACTTGTCATCTGTCTGTTAGAAAGCTTCAAGGTTCATCCACACATAGTGGGATGCATAGAGAGATTCATGCATTTTTGGAAAATCAGATTTACTCTCTCATCTGGAAAATATCCTGTGACAATGAACAGCGTCACCTTTCAGAGGGACGTTTTTAAGGGCGACACCATGAGCTCTCTCCTTTTTTGCATCACACTTTTTCCACTATCTCTCGCACTACGCAATTATCATGGGTACCTCTGCGGCGAGACTCGGAATCGTGATCATAAGGTCACTCATGTATATTATATGCATGACTTGAAGATCTATGCTTCTGGAACACAACATCTCAAGGATGCTGTAAAGATCGTCGAGAAGTACACACGAGAAATAGGTATGGACTTTGGATTGGACAAGTGTACCAAGATTCACATGAAGCGAGGACGACTTGCTAGCGTTCTCAACGACCCTGAGGATATAACATTAGCGAAGGAGGCTCTCCAAAGCAGAGACAAGCGTCTACTTCGACAGATTTGGTTTTCCAATCTGTCCAAGAATCTTCCAATCTGAACAAGATATCTGCAACTAACATGCTTGCAGGCGGCAAAAACCCTTGGCCTGTATCTTAACATCAGAAGTGAGAGAAGTGCATTACTCCGTCTAGATGCCTCACTTCTAAAAGCCCGGGCGAAGGATGCAAAGATCAACAACTTTCTCGAACAGCTCCACCACAAGAAAGTGCACGGAAAGTTTGACAGAAATGTAAAAGGTTAGTCCTTGTTGATGGAGCTAACGTTCGCTTCCTTTAAATCATGCGGACCTAATTCAGACACGGATGATTTTATTTTCGTGTGTCAGAACGGTGTCATTTCCACCTTGGTATACCCTAGCTGCCTCTTACATCAAGAACTTCCCAGCAATAGGTACATAGCGTGCCATACACTTCCTGAGCATCTATGGCACATACTATCTGGGTGTCCCACTCACGCGGGAACGACGTACCTCTACAGAGACGATGCGGCCCTAAGAGTTTTTTGCTGCCATCTTTGTCGCTCATATGGTGTTGACTACGACCTGCCCTGCCGAAGGCTTCCTGAAAGATAAAGTCAATTGTTGAGAACGAGAAGTACCAAATCTACTGGAACTATAAGAGCGGGATAAAAGTCTCTATTGCACATTCGAGGCCTGGCATCGTACTTCTTGATAAAGAGAAACGAACTATGCTCGTAATCGAATCCTCGACTCCAGTCGAGAGCAACATCACATTTAAAAAGGAGGAAAAGGTATAGAGGTAACGATACCTTATAAGGGAGCTGCAGAGAATGTTTCGAGAATATTCGGTTTAATTGAGTGTCCTTGTTATCGGTGCTCTTGAAGGTGCGACACGAGGGTTTTACCGGCCCTTCGTTGTGATTCCATTGTAACATGTGGTCGCCCAACTCACGGTCGAGAGGCGTGGCCATGCATGTGATTTAACGCGCATCTACTTACAGCCGGTGTCATTTTTCAGGATGGCAATCGCTCCCAGGGGGACCTTGCGATGTTTTTTTAACCAATTATATATATATATATATTCATTTATTTATTTATTTATTTATTTATTAGAGTAAGAGAGACATGGTCGCACATGCGCAAACGCTCTGACAACATATATTACTTCGAGCACGCGAGGCTAAGGAACCGGCGACACTGTACTGAATTGAAACATTTTAAACACTGGAAAATTCAGAAATCGATATAAATCCATCTCACATATCTCGTTACTTTTTTTTTGTATCAACAAATGACAAAACTTGGAGCACATTTTCGGTCGAAAATGTTGAGAATAAAGACTCATTGCTGCGTGACGTTTTCGTCCTTAATCACTTGAAAGCATACAATTCGACGTTGAAAAACGAAAAAAACACTCAATCCACTCTCCACCATGTTCTCTCAATTTACTTAACTCTCCAGGCATGTTCAAAATATCAACAAGTGGTTGAAACAAATAAAATATCTGTGTAACACACCAAACTTGACGCTGAATTTCACTCGCTTCGAAAATATATTTTTAGTGTCAGGTGTGTTCGCTCGGCATACGGTATAGAATTCATGACGCTAACACTTCTGATTGGCTTGCAAGTCGCCCATAGATTGAAATTCTGTGGATGGTCAAAAAGTTGACAATCCCATAGTGTCGATTTGATCATCCTGATAGTGAATCTGATCACTTGTGGATATTCAAATAGACTTCAAAATTATGGTCTGCCTGACTATGAAGAGAAAATTGTGGATGGTACTTGGTACTATCTAGAAGATCAAACTAATCATCTGAATTTTGACACTAAAAGTTTGGCTATCCATTTTTCTCTGCGTATTTCAGCCATTGTTCAGTATACACACTGACGATCAAGCGATCATAGTTGTAGTTTTTGAGTTATAAGACAATTAGGCTGAACCAAGCAGGAACGCAGTATAAGCAGTCGAGCGCGCGTGAGCTGGAGTCCAACTTTGTGTAAGTGACCGCCGTTTCTGCCTTTGGTATCCCCGCCAAGGCGCTCGCTTGCATATTTCGCACGGCGCGGCTTGACGGGAGAAGAGAGCGTCAGTGCACTCGAACTTCGAGAACAAATACTGATCTTCACGATAACAGGCAGAAAGGAGAGGTTTGATTACCTAGAAAAATAAACGAAAAAATCTTTAAACAAATAGTTGGACTGAAGTAATACCGAGGGATACTCACTAGGCACTTATACTAGCACACTTAGAAAAATTTTGAGAGTCAATAAATTGTAATACAGGGTTGCGCGACGAATATCCCTAGAGGGTCAACCCTGTAAGAGCTGCTTTTGTTACAACAACAAGAAATCACGATCAAAATGAAAGTACTCTGAAATCATTGTTAGGGATCCTATTTGAGGAAATATCGAGAAATTTTCGCAGTAAACAAAGAGGTTTACATGACGGATTTTTTGATCTACTCAATGACCCAGAAGATGATTTTCTAATATCCCCAGGAAACTACCCCGGTAGCGAAACCGATTTGCATTCACTTTGTGGGGAGTTAAAAACCTTTATTTATTCGCTGCTTAAAGAGATCAAAAAATTTCTGCATTAATCAAAGTGGTTGGCACCACGGATTTTTTCAACAACTCAATGACCCAGGGGATGATGTTCTACTATCCCCAGAAAACCACCGTCGTGGTGACAATATTTTGCTCAAGTTTCATGAAAAAATATTCTGTTTTGAAACAGATCAATTTAAAATTTGAAAATTAAACCTTTTTTAAATCCACCTATTCATAAAATGTGTAAAGTGGAAAAATCAAAAATTTATTCCTCGTAGTTAGCCCTGACATTTCAACGAAAAAGTTTAGCTAAAAATTCGTCGACAGAAACCAAGCGGTTCAATAGCTCAGTCGGTTAGTGCGTGCGCTAGTAGATATATACGGTTTAGGCTTAGAATGTTCAGGCAGGGTTCGAACCCCCAGTTGGTGCATTTTTAAAAAACATTCGAGCGTGCGAGTGTATGTGTAAGTGACCATGCGTACAATTGTTCATTTTGAAACATAAATTAAGGGCAGTGATAAAATATAATACAATTTCTAATTACAAATTCGTTGAGTACCTGACTAACCAGACTAACCAACCCTTCGATGCTCGAGCCTACCGCCGAGTCTAAACGCGATCTTACAAAGAGTGTCAGACTGCCCGATCTTTCGTTGCTCTAGCGTCAACCGTTGAGTGTGAACCGTCCAATACAATCTCTATAATATGGTTCAACGTGAAAATGAATTCCTTAATTTATCTTCCACCAAGTAATCGATTTCTAACACTGATCACCAGGTTTCAACATTCGATTTTTCTCCGTGAGGCAGATAAGCTGGGACTGAACAGTTGACATTTGCTAAGAAATCAAATTTTACAACCGAGAAAAACTTGTAATTTCGCAATAAATGATTTGCAAGTTCAAAAATCCGAACTTGTCGACCTCAACAACTACAAATAACTGAAATATTCCATAGAAGATTCCAATTGTCATTTTCTATTAGTATCTAGTGAAATGTTGGAGATATGAAAAAATGTCATCGGTATAATATTTATAGTTGATTATGATGGGAAAATAAAACTTAGATATGCTGAAAGACAGGCAAGCTATGCATTTATTTATAAAATTTGTGACAAACAATTAATGAGTGATATTAAAATTCAAATTTCGAGTCAACATTGTCCTACTTCCATTTTCGTCTAAAAATATTGGCCCAATATATTTGAATATCTCGAGTTAAGAAGATATAACTTTTGTTCACTATTTCTGTTTATGGCAATTTGAAAAACATTTTTATTCAAAAAATACTGCTGCCCGTCATTTTCTTTGCTCTACTGTGCAGAATGTTAGAAACACCTGGTTGAAACTTCCACCACATTTGGACGAAATCTTATACAAGTTCTCCCGTGGTTGAATCTTCAACCACATTTAGTTTAACCCTCCGTCGGCCGCACCTCTGAACGAAACAAAATCAGGCGCAGCCGGCCTCAGGCCACCCACATAATTTAGCCCCCCCTTCCCCCTAATAAATTTTAATTGAAGAACCGGTAGGGTAGCCTTTGCTAGGATCTAAGGAAAGCAAATATACGAAATTGAACGGAAAAGAAACCGACGTGGGTACTTCGAAATCAGAAGCTAAATAACAGGTCTGGCACAGCGGATTTACGTGGCATAGGCAGATCGGTTCATGACAATTTTAACATTAGTAATTTGTCATCATTCTGAATCTGATTCCAGCCATGCACATCCCCCACTTGCGTCTTTTGGGAGGTTGGGAGGAAGACTGTTCACGTTCTTCTTGGGGTAAAAACCTTTTCAAGCGGATTTGCAGCCGAGCCGGCACTCCACTTGTATTCAGACTTCACCGTGCTAGTTGTTCTATCACAAGTTGATGAGACAAAGTTTTGGGGAAGATTCTTCTTTTTAGTGGTTTTAGGCCACGAGTCAGGAAACTATTCGGAGGAGCGCCCGGCTTGGCGGCCAGGAGGAGGAGAGGTGTCCAAAGAAGTGTTTTGCTGGCTTCTCAGGCCACCTGCGCCCGACGGAGGGTTAAAATGCAGCCATTAGTACAATGTGACAGAAAATCGGAGCGCCGAGAAAACGAAAATTAACCTAAATATAACAAAGCAAGCAGAATACCTTTGCACTCTCTGTGGAAAGAATTCCTACGCCAAACTAGGCCAGTTTACGAAATGCAATACCAAAGTACGCCATTCGACGCCCATGGATCTGGCGTACTTTTGTAATTGAATAGCCTAGTTGGACGTAAAAATTTCTACGACAGTGACAAACAAGGCCACTTTAGATTTCAGAAATAATTTGCCGTACTTTTGGCTATTTTGACGTAGTATTTAACGCCAAAGAACGCCAAAGTAAGCATTTTGAACCCTTCTGTTAGTCAATGAAATCGTGTAGTGGAACCTTACTGGCGCATTTTGTAATGCCAACTATTTGCTATGCAAATCTACAAACCTAGAGAACTTATGATTTGTATTCGCTACTATTTCGCGGACCTGAATTGGCTTATTTTGGCGTACCTTTTAACGTTAAACTTTATACAGATACATTGAGGTTTATTCAAGTAGGGTGCTTGAAAATGCATCAGAAAATTTGTTTTCGTGCAGGAGAGCAACGATCCCTTGAAATTTCCTATGTAAAATACATTGGAAAAAATCACTTCCTGGTGTTACTGAAATAACTTCTGTGGGTTTGGCGAAATGTTACGGGAAATTTATAGGACTTTTAGAGGACTTTCCAACAAAAAATTCCATACATCATTCATATGGGTTCGCCATCCCTTACACATACCCACGGTACCCCGAATACTACCCCTTCATCCAAAAATGTCAAATCTGCACGAAATCTACACCTTTGAGCACTTCATTCTCGTTTTATTTTTTTGCCAAAAAATATTGTTGTTGGTCTAGTAGAATATTATCAATATTTTGAAGTAATTTTTAGTTATTTAAACAAATTAAATTTGTTTAAGCAATATTTATTCCAGGAAATTTGGGAATTTTCTCTCTTTTCTTTATGCTTCCTATCAGTATGTGCTGCGAGACAGTGATATTTTGGTACTGCCTGGGAATTTTTCCCTGTATCATTTAACAACTTGCAATGAAAATTGTCTCGGACCTTTATTACTCGTGATTGAACTGTTGAAATCAGAAATCAATTTTATACCTCTCTGCAGTGTCGTTGATCACCTTCATCTGAGAATAATAATACTCAATCCTTTTTTGTTAGCATCATTCTCTATCCATTGTGCTACGTCTTCTTGAAGGAAAGATGTTTCTATCTGGAAAAGTAAGAAGAATTCATGTGATTCTTCCAAAATAAAGTATTCAATTTTTTTCTTCTTCAGCCTTCCATCAATGTTCTTTGGCTCGATTCGATTATAAACTCAAATATGTTCCTTGGACTAATGGAGATCAACGACAGTGCAGAGAGGTGTAACATTGATTTCTGATTTTAACAGTTTAATCACGAGTGAAAAAAAACACTATCACGCAACCCATACTAATTTAATTTGTTTAAATAATTGAGGTTTTGTTAAATAATAAAGCTAAGGTGTTGAAAACGTATAAAGCGTAAGCGCATAAAACGTAAAGGCAACCTTGATTATGATTCTGTTGGATTTAAGGCAACTTTTTGAGAAAAAGCAATTATTTAAACTAATGAAGTTTGACTAAACAAATGGAAGTTTCTTAAATCATAAAGTTGAGATATGAAAAACGTAAAAAATATATAAAAAGACAACCTTGATTTCGATTCTGTTAAAAATAAGACGACTTTTTGAGAAAAACAATTATTTAAACAAATGGAATTTGCTTATATAATTGAAGAATACTTGAAAATGTTCATAATTATTCCAGTAGCCCAACAATAATAATTGTTGGAAAAGAACCAGACTAAAGTGCTCAAAGGTGCTCAAATTTGAAAAAGTGATTTTTTCCCATGTATTTTACATGAGAAATTTCGAATGTCCGGCGGCACCTGTTTAAATCAAAATTTCGAAAAAACAAAAATATGCAATTTCTTCTTGCAGATTTGGAACCGAATTGTGACGATCATAGCCCTCTATAAAAAAAAGTCATTTTGAACCACCCTACTGCAAAGCTATCTTGGGATCGGCTCAAATCTGCCCTAGTAGTAGGGTCCGAAAGTGTGGCGTCCTAGATCGCGCTGGATGAAAGAAGTTGGGTTTAATTCTCAGAGCGATCATATGCCGAGTCTTCTCGAAGCGGCTTTAGGGTGGCTTCGAGCACCTTCGGCTCGCTTGCGTAACAGCGATTGTGTTTTAGCATTAGAAACGGGAATGAGGTAGGGGCCCCACCACCCACGCAAATTTAACTGTTTTTGGGCCAAACATTTAGTACAGAATTTGTTCAAATTTGTACAACCAAAATTAGAATTTGTACAACACCGGAAGTACCTGATTTCTCAA
>JAUMHM010000078.1:13893719-13915584 GCA_032362435.1 Melikaiella ostensackeni
TTCCCTTTTCTCTTCTAAACTCTTCATCCACTTTTCCCCTTGTCCACAACCGTCCAGTATCCACCTAACTCTCTCTAAACATACCAAATTAATGAATCTTCAATTGTGAATCTTAAAAATTGAATAATTTTAAATTGCGAATATACAAAATTGAATGAATTTCAATTTTACATCTTCAAAATTGAATAATTTTCAATATTAATTCTTCAAAATTAAACTATTCAAAAAAATCCATTCAAAACTACATGACTTTAAACTATAAACATTCCAAATTAATAAATCTTTAATTGTAAATCTTAAGAAATCAAGAATCTTCAATCGCAAATCCATGAAATTGAATCAATTTCCATTTTAAATCTTAAAAATTAAATGATTTTCAATTTTGAATATTCAAAATTCAACTCTTCCAAAAAAAGCATTCAAAATTGCATCATTTTTTAATTTACACATTACATATTGAAGAGTCTTTAATTGAAAAATTCAAAACTGAAGAATTTTACATTGTAAATCTTCAAAATTGAACTACATATTCGAATAAAACGTTCAAAATTAGAACATTTTAAATTGTAGGCATTCCAAATTCATTAATATTCAATAGTAAACCTATAAAATTGAATATATTTCAATTTTTAATCTTCAAAATTGAACCGTTCCAAAAAAAGCACCCAAATTTCTTTATTTTCTATTTTACATATTAAATATTGAAGAGTCTTCAATTGCAAATATTTCTAATTTTCAAAATTGAACTACATATTCCGAAAAGACGTTAAAAATTACATAATTTTAATTTTCAAACATTCCAAATTAATGTATCTTCAATTGTGAACCTTAAAAATTGAATAATTTTAAATTGCGAATATACAATATAGGATAAATTTCAATTTTACATCTTCAAAATTAAATAATTTTCAATATTAAATCTTCAAAATTTAACTATTCCAAAAAACATTATTCAAAATTACATCATTTAAAACTATACACATCCCAAATTAATGAATCTTCAATTGCAAATCTTAAAAAATTAAGAATCTTCAATTGCAAATCTATGAAATTGAATAAATTTCCATTTAAAATTTTTGAAATAAAATAATTTTCAATTTAAAATATTCAAAATTCAACTAATCCAAAAAGCATTCAAAATTGCATCATTTTCTATTTTACACATCAAATATTGAAGAGTCTTCAATTGCAAAATTCAAAATTGAAGAATTTGATATTGTTAATCTCCAAAATTGAACTGCATATTTCAATAAAACGTTCAAAATTACATCATTTTCAATTATAAAGATTCCAAGTTAATGGACCTTAACTTGTAAATCGTAAAAATTGAAGAATTTTAAATGACAAATCCGTAAAATTGAATAAATCTGAATTTCAAATTTTCAAAATTAAATAATTTTCAATTTTAAATCTTCAAAATTGAACTATTCCAAAAAAACGTGCAAAATTACATTATTTTAAATTATACACATTTCATGATTTTAAATTATAAACATTCAAAATTAACTCAGTTGCCGATTAAAATGAAAATTGTACGAAAGCCGATGTAGCTATTTCAATATTTATTTTAATTTATGATTATAATTATTATATTTTATACTACTTTCAATTTAAGCATATATGTTGAGTTGATAATTAGGCAATTAAAATAACTAAAATGTTTTAATGGCGGGTAGCGCGCAATTTTCGCTAGTCTATCAATAATATTTGTTAGTAAATAAACAAAACATGGACTGTCTAGACTCTAAACATTCAAATATTAAATGAAACTTGGGGGAAAAATTCAAATTAAGTAATTTATTCTCTCAAATTATTGATTTAACATTTTTAATGCTTTTACTTTCTGACAAAGAAGATTGTCATTCACATACTCTTGAACACACATTTCTAATCAAATATGTATTATGTAAAATCATTTTGATTAACGGCAATTAAATTCAGACTGATTCAAGTTTTTTTCCTTATTAAATTTTAAACGGGCGTCACGGTGCGACTGAAAAAATTAAACCGACAGATGTGTGTACATTGGAATTAATGATTGATTTAATTAATATTCATTAGAATATCACGAGTTTAAAAGCAAATTTAAAGTAATTATTCAAATTCTTCTTAAAACAGATACATTTTTTAGTAATAGACCATAGAATAATTTCCATAGATCTTCTTTCTCCAATCAGAAATTTAAAAACAGAGTTGACCTAAAATTTTTCTACAACCGTTTTATCAACACGCATTTATAGTCTAGGCGTCTGGTACTTTTTTACCGTTTTAAGTATGCAGAGCGCATTTTTTTTTTTGCTAAAACGGTTCCTTGAGGGGTCCTCATGAAAATTTCAAATTTGCTAGGAATGACTACGACGCGTCCCTGAAATATTTTTGAAAAAGTTCCAAAAATCGTATTTGCGTAGATTGGTCCTTCCCATTGAATCTTAGAACAGAATGTCCAACAGCAAAATTAAACTAGATACAATTCTGAGAAAGATAAAAAAATATAACCTTCTACCTCCAATAGGTGCCGAGTTAAGACCTTTCAAAGTAATTGAATTTTTTTCAAAAACGAGGCTGAAAAATCAATTTCTAAAGTTTGTATCTGTACTTTCGAACCTGTTAATTTTACGAAAAAATTATCGGAATATTAATGAAAGAAAACGCAATTTTGAGTAATTTGAAAAAAAGAATAACGACCTAGCCCCAATATGTCATCAGTTATGGCATACCAAAGTTGACTATTTTTGACCTATTTTTCAGGGCAAATTACTCGTGTTCAGATTTTTCAAAATACTCCGTATGTGGTTAAAGCTACGTTAAGGACGCCAAAAAAAGTTATAGTATTCGAAATCATGCGTAAACCTAAACAAATTAAATCTTCTAGTCTTCGCAGGTTAAAAGTTGTGACCCTTAATAAAAAACTTTTTTGCTATATCAAGTCAAAAAAAGTTTTGTTGAAATAACTCGTTTCGTACATATCCTACGAAAAAAATTGTAACAGGATAAATGATCGGGGACCAAATTCTGCGTGAAATAAAAATAAAATAAAAAATGTTTCAGCTCTTATAAGTCACGGGTTATGACCATGAAACTTTTGTTGGCATATATGTATCTGCAATTCACTACAAATTTTTTTTTTTAAATTTGCGTTGAAAATCAAATAATTGTTCAACTAGTGTTTAAATAATACTCTTTACACTATCAATTTGGTCCATATTTTGTGTATTTGCTTTGTGAAAATTACCTCCAGAATATCTGTTGATAAAAGTGAATGAAGGAAAGATTATAGATTAAGTGTTTTTATATTTTTTATTCATTATTTGCAAAAAATGTTATTGAAGGGATTATTTTAACAACATTTTATTATTTTATGCTAAAATGCCAAAGATAGATCAACTAATCATCGCAGACGAAACGATGATTGTTAATTGTTGATAATAAAAGAATGAATAAACGAATCAATTACGTTAATATGCAATGAATGAATAAATTAATTAATTAACTAATTATTTGAATGATTAACTGATAAATTACTTAGTATCAAGAGGTGGAGTGCATCGTAAAAACTTGAAAATTGTAAAAAAATTGTATCTAGAATTGTATCTTACAAAATTTTAAGCTCAAAATTATAATGTATTTTATCAGCTGGAAGAACGCCAAGAAAAATTGTATGCCACATTGGTCATGGGCCAAGTTGTAAATTTCATACAAAAATCGAGATTTTCATTCTATCCTCGAAAAGGGATCTAAGAATTACATTTTCTTGACCCAAATTTTTGCAGAGTTGTTCTATATAGTAGAGTGAATGTAATTTCTAATCAAACATAAATCAATAAGAAAATCAAGTTGTTGTTAACACAATTAACATTTTTTTAATCATTCAAACCAAAAATTGGTCATTATCTCCGTTTTCATGTTTGCTACCATTTTTCAAAATGGAAACACATTTATAGTTTAAACAGAAAAATTTCAATAAATTAAATGGAAAAAAAATTCAATTAGGTAATTTTTGTTTTTCCAACAGCCAACTGTATCCCTGATTCACAGATCGACATACATTAGCTGTGTGACTTCGTGGCCTTCATCTCCATGATTGCAAGATAAACTATGAAATCATTCATAGATTTACAACCTCTGTCGAAATTATTTCAATTTAATTTGCGCACTATTTAGACTTTCAACATTTTTAGTTAAGCTATACATACATTTTTTCAAACAATTTATAAATGTGATTCATTAAGAATATCACGCGAAATAAAGTAAGCTGGAAATCCCTGGTGACAGATCGAAGATGCGTAAATGTTCGACTTAAATTTTTTTCCATGAATATTTCAGCGAGAAATATTAATTTATGATTGTAAACACAAACAAGTGAAAACTACGTTACTCATATGGTTTGTTCAGCTGCACGGTGTCGCGTAATTATACAGGGTAAATTTAAGAAATGTGGCAAACAAAGTTTGTCATCCTTTCATTACCCTAATTTGAAGACACTTGATCATGATGAAATTCTTAAAACGCAATATGTTGATAAATCATTCGATTCGTGAGTGGTATATAATGGGGGGCTTTTTTTTCTAAAATCACCAGTTACTTCTGAAATTTTCACCTGAAGATTTCTTTAGTGAAACAACATGAAGCTCTTCGTGTCTGTTCTTCTGTGTGCTTCTCTGGCCATCAGTAGTGCTGGTAAGTTATTAAAACTTTCGTAAAATAATGCACTTTTTTTCAAAAAATTAGTAAAATGAGCTCTAACTTTCATCTAAATCTGTTAATATCTTCTACCTTTCCTTTTTTTGATGGAAATGTTGAATTATGGACTTGACTTTTTTTAATCGCTTATTTCATTATAAATTTTGTAATTTTGTAATTTTTAATTATTTTAATTGTTTTTAATGTAAATGAATTCTTGATTGTTCAAGTTTAAGTTGAAGTTCAAGTTTTCCTCATTAGTGGACAAAAACCCAATGTACCTATGTATAATAATTTTTTATTTCAACAGCATTTTTAAAAAAGTTTTTGAATCGAATACATACGTATTCAGGCAAAAACAGTATTCAAAAAAATTACCATAATTTTTGAGACTTTTTTTATATCGAAGCATAATAATTTTGTGCCTGAACAGAAAGAAGCGTGGCAATCTTCATTGTAAAATAAATTGCTTGCAAATTTTATTACACTTTTTAGTTCAGAATAATCACTTCATAAAGAATATTTTTTAATATTTTTAACAACAATGATGAATTAATATAAAGGTAACAGAGACTCGACTCAAAAACGAAGATCCGATTAATCTATATCCATATCTATATGAATAAAATTTAAACAAAATTTTGAACAATTAAGAATCCCTAACTTGTAGTTAAATTTATAAGGGTTCAAAAAAATCGTAACTTCAACTTTTGTTACTTTTATCGTTACATTACTTAATACAAATTTTTAAAAAATTATGTTCAAGATTTTTAATCCTTGATTTAGTCATTAATAAAAAAAATAGTTAATAAAATATGATCTATGAAATTGAATGTGTCATTTCCGAAGTAGTTTCCCGTGCTGAATACGAATCTGACTTGCATTTTTTGCCTATGCAGTAGGTTTTCAAGATTTTTCGGGTTAAATTTTTTTAAATTACAGAGCGCGCTATGTAAACTCATAAAAATATTTGTTTTGAATTAAAAAAACCGTTTCTTCAATATATTTTTTCATTTAACCAAAGATAACTTGAGAATGAATAAAATCATTTTAAATTCAAGAAAAATTTTCATTCAACAAAAAACCATTTCTATGCACCCAAGAAATTTCTTTGAATCAAAGAAACTTTTTATTACATAATTTAGAGCCAATGAATATTTTTCTTTAATTCAAAAAAATTTTCTCTGAATCAAAGAATCTTTTTTCTGATTGTGAGTGTAGAACATACTTTAACAAGAAGGGGTACATGATTTCAATGCGCTCGTTTTTGAGATAAACGCAAAAAATATTTTTAAAAACCTACAAAAATGTGGAAAAAGAAGTTTCTTTAAAATTGTCTCGAGAACCGTTTCAGCTATCGCAAAAGCCTTACAGCGCGATTTGTGATTTTTTTAAAAAGTTGACTCAAAAAATCTCAAAAACCTGATAATACGGATAATTACTGACAATTATCTCTAATGCTCGAACTACGAAATGAGGTTTCAAGTCTCTTCGAGGAAAATAAATAGATCTAAGAAAAATTTAAAAACTTTTACATACCATTTATCATTATTAAATTAATCAACTAAATACTAATAAATGAACATTACAGTTCCGATACCTTCTATTTTTATTGCTTTCTCATACAGCTTGATGACTTGAATAATTAGTTTTTATATAGTAAAACTTTTTCATCAACATATGTAATTTAAAGTGGATGAAATAATATAAAAGATTTCTTAATTCGAGACGAATCGATTGACCTACAATATTGATACATTTTATTGAAGAGTAGGAAGTTAAGGTCATTTATAATATTTAAAAAATCGATTTTTTATAGTAAAACTTTTTTCACCAACGTCATAAAAAGTTGATACACGAATGTGGAAGAATTGGAAATTTTACTTTTATTTTAACATGAATTGAGGAAATTTTTAAAATTTTTGAAGTTTATGGTAAATTATAAAAAAATTGTATATTTTTAAAAATTTAGAAAATTTTGAAAATTTGAGAAAACCGAAATTCAGAGTATCCAAAAATTTTCCAGATTTTGGTAATTTATAGTAAATTATGCTAATTTATCGGTAATTTTTGGTAACTTATCGCTTTGGGTTGGTCCAATCATTCTGTCAAACAATCTGTTAATGCAATCAACTGATGGCTTGATAATTTTCATTATTCACCTCTGACGTCACTTTTTACTCCCTAGGGAGTGAAAAATACTTTTCACTCCCAAGGGACTGAATAGTACCATTTTAGCCCCGCTTCATAGGCATTGAAAAGGGCTGAAATCATGCATGTGTTATGAAAATACATTTTATTGACGAGTAAGGAAGTTATAGTCATTGATAATATATATAAAAAATCTTTTTTTCACAGTAAAACGTTGTTGACTAACATAATTGAAAGTTGATGCAAGAATAGAAAGACTCCTTGATTGGAGACTTGAAAAACCATTAATGCTTCCTCTTTGCGAAAGCAAATATATTTTCTATTTGATCATAGTGAGAAAGCAAAATGCTCATGAAATGAGCACCATTCAATTATAAATACAAATTGGAAACACCCAAGATCGAATTCACAGCTAGATTAATTAATTATTAATTATTGCTTATTTTGTTTGCAGATGTTCTACCCCTGTCCGTCAAAGATAATCAAATACTGATCGGTGGATCCCCAGGGTCTCTATCTGGTAACAGTCTTTTCTGGAGCAACAGCAACTGGGGCGGAGAAAAATACTACAATGCAAAATGTGTGGAATGGTTAAAGAAAGATTGGAAATCCACTATGGTACGTGCAGCTATGGGAGTCGAAGAAAGTGGTGGCTATATACAGGACCCCCAAAACAACCTTGCCAGAGTGAAAGCCGTTATTGAAGCTGCAATTGCAAATGATATGTACGTCATCGTTGATTGGCACTCTCATTGTGCTAATCAACATCAGACTGAGGCTATTGCATTCTTCCAACAGATAGCAAAGGACTATGGCAACTACAGTAATGTCATCTATGAAATCTGGAATGAGCCTAAAGATGATGTCTCATGGAGCGGCAACGTGAAACCCTATGCCGAAGCTGTCATTAAAGCAATTCGGGAAATTGATGAGGACAATCTAATTGTTGTGGGTTCACCCCATTGGTCTCAGGATGTGGACGCCGCTGCAGCTGATCCCATCACTGGCTATAAGAATATTGCATACTCTCTACATTTTTACGCTGGAAGCCACCACCAGGAATTGAGAGACAAGGCTGCAGCTGCACTTAAAAAAATCCCTATTTTTGTGACAGAATGGGGTGCGGTTAATGCCGATGGTAATGGAGCTGTCAATGAGGATGAAACAAAAAAATGGATTGAATTCATGAAAGCTAATAATATCAGCAACGCCAATTGGAGTGTCAACGATAAACCGGAAGGTGCTTCATCTTTGAAATCCGGATGTAAGTCTGAGGGTGAATGGACTGACTCTGATCTTACCGAATCAGGTAAATTTGTACGCGAAGTGATCAAGAACTGGTCCCCAGATTCCAGTCAAACTACAACTCCAAGCACAACTCCAAGCACAACTCCAAGCACAACTCCAAGCACATCTCCAAGCACAACTCCAAGCACAACTCCAAGCACAACTCCAAGCACAACTCCAAGCACAACTCCAAGCACAACTCCCAGCACAACTCCAAGTACAACTCCAAGTACAAATTCGACAATAAGTACTCCAACAGACCAAGAAGGGTTTTGCTCATGCTGTGTTTGCAACTGCTAATGAAGCGGTTTTTGTAAATGAATTTTGCCAATGAAGCAGTTTTGTTTCATTGTGGTTTTAAAATATTAATAAAGAACATATCTCTACTTCGGTCTTTTATTTACCAGTCCAGAGTGAAAGCAAGTGAAGAGAAATTCTTGTTGAGTTGTAAACAAATTCATTTCTTTGGATTTGATTTCTTTAGCAACAAAGACTCAAAATGGTTGCAGCCCAATATGTCGAAGGCACTTTTTAAGTTGGATATTTGTACCAAACTGAGTATTCTGCATAGGGCTATCCCAGTTTATATCATCAGTCGCGGATCGTCCGTGACAGACGCATTTTTGTAATTCAATCACACAGAAGAAAATAGGGTTTCAATTTTGTTTCAGATCATTTTCCCACAAACTCATTTTGAGCATCAGCTACGTTCGCTGTCATAAGCAATTTCAAAACTGAAAAACAATTGAATTGCTTTCAATGTTTGTATTATTCAATTTGGACGAATTGTCATTCCGTTTTGCATCAAAACATTTTGACGGCCATTTTAGGTCCAAAATGAAACTTTGTTTTTTTCTTTGCAAGTGATCTGATGACAGTGAAATGCATAATTTAGGCTGTCCGATATAATGTTTACGCCACCATCCACGGGCTGGATTGTAGTCGAGTGCATGATGGGAGGACCTACAGCGTAAGGTGGATTACGAACCACCAGAACCTCGGTAAAAATACATGGAAAATTTTCCAGAGTTTCCAGGCGTCCGAGCGTTCAACCGCCTGAGAGCCATCGAGGCTCTAAATGAATAAATAAAATTAATAAAAATATTATTGATAATATTATTATGCTTCTATTGTAAGGAATGGGATGCATATAATCTAATTTAATTTTCATTAAATCTGAAAATTAAAATTTCGCTTACCAGTAATTGTGTCTGATTTGATGCAGACATTGCGGCCGGTACACTTAGGTCCAGTAATTTCTCCGTCATGTCTAATGCATCGTTCAGTAGGTCGATTATTAATACCATCATTGCCAGGAGGAAGACGCATCTTATTTTTCAGTAGTGATCCCTCAAAACAGTTAAAACATTCTAAAGATTGACCTGTAAAATTGAAAGAAAAAATACGTTAAAGTTTCGCATAAAAAGTGCAGAATTTAATATCTATTCTTTATTAAGTCTGTCCTTAGTAAGTCTAGATTAAAAATGCTGTTTACCGAATTATTAAAGCTGAGCAGAAAAAAAGTTATGGTATAAAAATAAAATTTTGACTTTTTGAAGCCATGTTATAGCAGCTTACGCTATAACATCCATGAAGAAGAAATCTCCATAATAAAAAAATAACGATATATTTATTTCTTCGATTCAAGCTAAAGATATTTAATGAAAGTCATGTAAAACTTTTTTTAAATGTGCTATTTCCAAAAATTCTAATTTCCATACATTTTTTTTGAATTTATAAGTTGTTATTATTGCTGAATACCGAAAAATCCATCTCACAAAAAAATTTGCATTACCTGTTACGCTATCGAAACTTTTTTAAAATTCTGAAATTCTCAAAAGCAACAAAAATTTTTTTTACAGTATTTTCACTCCGCCTTACTACATAATACTACTGATTCATTAGTTTTGATATAATTTAACAAAATTTAAACATTTTTCAACACTTCCTCATACAATATTTGAAATAAAAGTCAGAAACTAACTGAGCAGATCAACAATTTAGATAGGATAGTACTATTAAAAATGTTTGATTATTTCAAAAACAGTTATTTAAAAATGAAAGATTACTATAATAATAATAAACTATGAAAATATAAATGAGACCCCTAATTTTATTGGCGACCATACATTTTCAATAAAGAAAAGATTTCGAATTTAGAAAGTAAGTAAAGTTATACAAAATTTAAAATACAAAATACAAAACTTTTATAAAAAAGATTTTCACTGCAACTAAATGATTAGAAATCTGCATTTACTTATATGTACTTTCCTTTTATTTTAGTAATTTCTTAGAGACAACAACTTTATTCATATAATTCAAGATTAACAATAAATATGGGCAGGAAAAGTATTGTTGCATATTCCGTTAATGTTTAATGCAATAATAAATTAATAATACCAACGCCTCATTGAATTTTTTGGTATTATTTAGACGAATTAAATAATTTTTAATGCATGCACTATCGACGATAATTAATTGCACGAATATCTATTTATAATATTTATCAATAGTAAAATATAGTAAAATATAGTAGCCAATTTGTTTGTTGAAATGGTTTGAAACAACATTCTAAAGAACCAATTCAGTCACGTCAGGAAAAAAAATTCATTTGTAAAGAGTTTTTAATTTCACAATTGTTTATAATAATACCTATCCATTAATTATTATTGTTGGTTGAGGTGGGCCGAGAATTTTTTTTCGGATTTTTATCAAGTCTAGCAGAAATATTTTTCTACACATCAAAATAGGTCCCCATGATTCTTTTCAGATTTTAAAACGATATCTTCAGTTCGCAGAAACTTTTTGATGTGTGAAACTTTAAAAACAGTGATTTTTTCGAAATATTTAAGTGTTGTGTCACCATTTCTTTATCAAATCAGCTCCCCCTGTACGAATTTATTTATTTTGAAGTAGCAAACGATTTTGAAGAACTTTTATCATTAAAAAATCTGGTAATGAATAAAGTTACGTAGAATATAATTTTTATTTGAAAATCAATGTTTCGATGATAATAAAAAATGGTACAGAATCGTAATTTTTTTAAATTATACTTTTTAGAGGTCTTATAGAACCAAAAAAGACATGTAAATTTAGAAGGAATGTATAAATAATAATAATTGCGATTTTGGCGTATCATTAAGTAAAACAATATTTTTCCAGGTTCAAAAAATTTTCGTATCTGGAGCAATTTCGATGTTTTTATATAGTTTTTTTTATAGTCATATCGAATTTTTAGTAAGACTAGCAAAGACAATTTTTTCATTGAAGGTATGTTAGTCAAAGACGAATGAAATAATAATTTTCGCACGTAGATTTCGGTTTGGTATTTGACATTGATTAAAATATTTTTGTCTTACCACAACTATATAAATAAATAAATTCGATATTGATTGAAGTTGATTTCGAAATGCAAAATGATATAATCAATTTAATAACGATCGAAAGTTCGTTAATAAATTGATTATATGGGTGATTGTCAAAAACTTTACCATTTTAGATAATGAGATTTTCGAAAAAACAAAAATTTATAAAACGCCTAAAATACTTTTTTAGTTGAGGGGGATCCAAGAGAGTATGGCAATATAAAATTAATAGATCAAGGAATGCATTTGTAATAGATATGAATTTTTCACGTTGCTAAAGGTCGCGTGACAAGACATGCGATTATGATCAAACAAAAAAACATCAAAAATCTTCTAGAAATTTATACAGAATAGATGAAAATATTTAAAAATATGAGATAAATGACTATTTTTACGATTCATTTAATTTTGACTTCAGCGTTTCAAAACCTCCTCTCATTGTATAGTATGATTAATTAATATGGAGCATTACCGGACATTCTATAAAAAACACTACGCAAAAATAGTGTTCATTATTCACTATTATTTGGAATCAACGTTGATAAATCGTTTTTTAACTGTACTAAAATTTTAAGTATAAAATTAACTATTTCAGCCTGCATTATGAATAATTTTAATAATTATTTTAGAGTTTCATCCTAAAATAGCAATGCAGCGTGACCAGACAAAAAACTTGCGGGACAGACTTTGAAGTGATTTTTGAAATCTTCAACTCTATAATATTAAGCTATACCCTTGATTTATATTTTTTTCAGCTCACTATAAGTGATATCTGTAAACCTCAAATATTAAAAAGAGGTGTTAATAATATTTAGCAATTTTTCATTTCGAATTTGTAGTTCTGGACACATGCGTGACAAGAAATTTTGCGTACTTTTTTATTTATAATTTCTAAACTAAGTCGTCTAAAATTTTGAAACTTTACCAAAATGGGCTTTGATATAAGTACTTTACTAAGGTAATTTAAAAAAAAAAGTATTATTCAAAGGAAAAATGGAAAATAACTGGGACTTAAAGTGGTCAACTTTCTGGCAATCACCCAAATTATTTTTTATTTCAAAATCAACTTCAATTAACATCCAATTTATACGTGGAGCAGTTCTGATATGACGAAAATTTTATTAATTAATGTCGAATAATACACCGAAATCTACGTGCGAAAATTATTATTTCATTCGTCTTTGACTAACATACCTTCAACGAAAAAATTGTTCTTTGTTAGTCTTACTAAAAATTCCATATGCCTATAAAAACTATATAAAAACATCGAAATTGCTCGAGATACGAAAATTTTTTAAACCTGGAAAAATATTATTTTACTTAATGATACGTCAAAATTGCAATTATAATTATTTTAATTTTATCTTATGAATTTACATGTCTTTTGAGGTTCTGAAAGATCTGTAAGAGGGATAATTAAAACACAAATTTTTTTACGATTCTGTACCATTTTTGATTATCTTCGAAACATCGATTTTCAAATAAAATTATATTCTACGTAACATCATTCATCACCAGAAATTTTTTTTACAATAAAAGTTTTTCAAAATCGCTTGTTACATTGAAATAAATAAGTTCGTACAGGGAAAACTGATTCGATAAAGAAATTGTGACACAAGATTGAAATACATCGAAAAAATCACTGTTTCCAAAGTCCCAAACTTCAAAAAGTTTCTGCTAACTGAAGATATCGTTTTAAATATTTTTAAAAAAATCATGGGAACTCATTTCGATATGTAGAAAAGTATTTTTTTTTAGCTATAATAAAAATCTAAAAAAAATTGTTGTGCCCACCCTACTGTTGGTTCTTGAATCTTCATTTTTATAGCCTCAATTTCGGTAGAGGGAGTAAATAGAGGCGCATGAATATTACCCAAATTCTATTTTCACTAATATTTATTTTATCTAAAATAATTTAAACGAATAGGAACTTTCTATAATTTTTATTTGTCCTAACGGCCAATTCAGCTAATTTTTATTTTACCGTATTATAATTTGACATAATTTTCATATTACCGAATTACTTTTTAACATGATTTTTAATTTTCCGAATCATCATATATCATAATTTTTATTTTTCCGGAACGCTGTGCGACATAATAATTTTTATTTTTCTGAATGAGCACATAACATGGCAGATGTGTTTCGTTTAAATGAATTTTAGGTTATGTGCTCATTCAGAAAAATAAAAATTATTATGTCCCACAGCGTTCCGGAAAAATAAAAATTATGTTAAATAATAATTCGGTATTATATAAATTATGTCAAATTATAATTCGGTAAAATAAAAATTATGTCAAATGGTACTTAATTCGGAAAAATAAAAATTATGAAAAATGGTAGTTCGGAAAAATAAAAATTATGTTAAATAGTAATGCGGAAAAATAAAAATTAGCACCAAAATTAATTCAGTATTATAAAAATTATGTCAACTTAAAATTCAGTACAATAAAAATTATCTTACAATATTTGGATTTTCTACGCAGGAAGTTAATTTTTTATCTATTCTGATTGTTTTGTTATTGATATTATGGATTTCAGTGAAATTGATACAAACTGAGGGAACGTAATATTTGATGTAACAAGAAAGTATATTTTGACTTTAACAATAAAGGAAACACAGAAACTTTTAATGAGACTACCAATAAATTTAAGAAATCTGTCTTGAATTTAGTTAAAAAAGTTTGCCATACACAGATACACAGAACTTTCTGGTGTTTTCTATTTTAGTGCAGACAAGTTTTTTATAAAAAGTACATATCATTTCGATCTCAACGATTTTTGAAGTTAATGAAAAAATAGAAAAATTGACCAAACAACATTTGATATTAAATTCCTTATTTTTACTTTCAGGTGATATTTGAATTTAATTAATCTCCCGTAATAGTGCCGCCCGTTTTTGTGCCGGTGACTCTGCGTATACACTTTTGTACGTGTGTCGGGTTCAAATACTATAAATGCCGTCCTGAGTATTTACAAACTCGTCGCTTTAAATCCGGTTTAAACTAAATTTTAATAGCCCCCCGTTACTGTGCCGACCAGACCCGAGGCTGGCACAGTAACGGGAGATGAGTGTAGTATAAAAAAAGACGGAGAAAAGAAAGCGTGAGAGGTTGGTATAGTTGCCTCTTTTTCTCCCTTATATTTTTGTACATTCATTGTACATTTTTCTCTAATGAGCTGTGAAAGTGGTTAGTTTCGAAGTATATTTTTGACTAGTGAACTTTTTGGGTGTTTCTTAGTACAAAAAAAAATTTCATAAGAAATTAGATTTCATTTTGATCTTTAAGAAAGGTTTATTCTTTATTATTTTCATAAAAATCTGCCAATTGGCGTTTACTGGGAGTTTTGCTTTATTTTTGGGACAAGGGCGATATATATTTTTTGTTTAACTTACCAGTTGCAAAAATTGCGATCACGATACTCAAACAGAGAATAAAATTCATCTTCAGATATTGAACGAAGCGGACTAAAGCGATGCTGAATTCAAACTGTACTGCGCACTTTTCGGTTTACTCGCAGCTGCTCCTAGATCAGTTATACAATATATGTATATATTGGCAATGCATTTTCTTCATGCAAGATTTAAGGTTATGTCAAGGTCGGGTGCTTATGGGTGTGGACAAGGTTGATCCAAACAATTAGAAAATATTAAAGGGTGTGGCAAAAAAGGCTCTAGTTTTTTCTTATCCTCAAACGGCGCACAGTGGGGCAAAAAAAGCGTTGGACAAATAAATTTTCAGACTAAACTACTCATCCGTCCACGTCGAGACAAAAACTCATTAGAAATTATGACCAATAGTATTAATTTATTACAACAAAAATTTAAATTGTTATAAACAGATTAGTGAACAAAAGTTCTCTTCTTCATTTGCCACATTTAAATGCACCAAACCAATATTTCAGGAGAAAATGGAAGTAAAATCATGTTAACTTAAAATAAGATGACGTTTAACCTAAATTCCCAAATGTTTATAATAATTTAAGAAACAAATACGAAATTAAGACATTTTTAAGTAGATAGATTTATCTTTTTCAGCAGAATAAGCTATAAATGTTTCACCAATGACCATCTTCTGTGATAGTTTACACTGCAAAAACAATCATGCATTATTTAAACAAATTTAATAAACAAATGCATTATTTTGCCATTTTTGAGTAGATACGTTTCGTTTTTTCAGCAGAATCAATAACTAGTAGGCTGCCAATGTGTCTTGCTGTTACACTTTACACCTTGTCAACAATTGTTTATTGTTTAAATAAATTTAGTTAACAAACTAATGATGTTTGAGCATTTTTCAATAAAGAAATTTCGTCTTTTCAACAGAATCAACTACAAACATCTCAGACATGCTCCTTCGTTTTGAGAATTTCAGTGAGCTAATTTTTATGTATTGTTTAAATAAATTTAATAAACAAATGCATTGCTTGGCTGTTTTTCAATAAATTAGTTTAATTTTTTTTAGCAGAGTCTACTATTAATATTTCACCAATGGCCTTTTGCAATGATAATTTGCAATTGGAAAATATTGTATATTATTTAAACAAATTTAATAAGCAAAGGTACTGTTTGGAAATTTTTCAATAGATAAGCTTCATTTTTTTAGCAGAATCAATAACTAGTATGTTTCCAATGTGTCTTGCTGTTATACCCCACACTTAAGCATCTATTGTTAGAAAACAAATGTATTTTTTGTCTTTTTGCATTTGATAAGCTTCTTTTTTTCAGCAGAGTCAACTGCTAGTACGTTGATGATGTCTTTTGCAGTTACACTTTGCAGTTATACTTTGCTGAAAAAGACGAAGTTTATCTATTGAAAAACTGTCAAACAATACATTTGTTTACTAAATTTGTTTAAACAATATACAATTATTGTCTAACTGCAAATTGTGATTGTAAAGGCCATTGGTGACATATTAATAGTTTATTCTGCTAAAAAAACGAAAAACTAACCTATTAAAGAACAGCCCAGCAATGCATTTGTTTATTGAATTGTTTAAATAATACATAAAAATGATCTAACTGCGAATTTTGAAAGCGAAGGATCATTTCTGAGATGTTTGTAGTTGTTCTGTTGAAGAAACGAAATTTCTTTATTGAAAAATGCTCAAATAAATTATTTGTTAACTACAATTGTTTAAACAATCAGCAATTGTTGCCAAATTGGTAACCAACTAGTTATTGATGCTGCTGAAAAACGAAACTTATCTACTTAAAAATGGCCAAATAATGCATGTGATTATCAAATTTGTTTAAATAATACACGATAGTTGTTGCAGTGCAAACTATCACAGCAGAAGGTCATTGGTGAAATATTTATAGCTAATTCTGCTGGAAAAGCTAAAACTATCTGATTAAAAATGCCTTAATTTCGTACTTGTTTATCAAATTGATATAAACAATTAGGAATTTAGGTTAAACGTCATCTTATTTTAAGTTAACATGATTTTACTTCCATTTTCTCCTGAAATAAAAAAACAAACATCGTAAATCAAGTTTCCGTCGTTGAACATCGCTGTCGACATAATTGAAGGAAAATTAAGAGAAAAAGCTATTTTTCTCTGTCTTTAAATGTCCACGCTGTGCATTTGTTTATAAAATTATTTAAAAATGTCGGATGACAATTTTCGATGATCAAACATCACTGGTGATATAATTTGAGGAAGATTAAGAGAAAAAACGGTTACTTTCTGCCTTTTCTTGCCTTTGAATGTCCACACTGGGCATTTGTTTACATAATTTGTTTATAAAATTAATGAATTGTATCAAATGACAATTCTTCATCATCAAGTATTATTTTGCCAATAAAAGCAAGTAATTTTAAGGCAAGAATGTACTTTTCAAACGAAAAATTCATAATGTAGACTATTTGTTAATTTAATTTGCTTATAACAATTGACTTAGAAAATTTTTTTTTGCTTTTAACTACCCCCGCGCATTAAGTCTAGCGCTGCTGAACATAGAAATTTTTTTTCATGAAGATAAACAAAAAAAAGAAAAAATCGACTTTTTTCACTATTTGCATTAACATAAAAGTTTAACCAAAAAAAATTAAAAATCAGACCGCACGAATCTCTTCAAAATTCAATGCTGCTTTTTTATTTAAAAAATCGAAAATCGGTCAAGAATTTTCTATAACTTTTCAAGTGTGCCACTGCTCCAAAGATTCTCAAATTCAATAAAACAGGCCTTAAATCAGTTCAAGACCTATACAGAAATAATTTTTTATGTGTTAGAATTAGAAAAAAATATTTCACAATGCTATGAACAAATTAATGAACAAGTGTCATTTTTTAATAATTTGCAATGATTAGGTGTTGAAATTCATACTTTTTGCGTAAAATATGTTAGAAATTAATGTACGATCACGATTAGTTAAAAATAGTTGCTCTTTTGTTACTCTTTGAACAATTTTTGTAAACAAATACACAATTTGACATTGTCTGAATGAGTCGGATCAATTTTCTTCGCAGAATAAACTGACAATGTCTTTTCAATGACTGCTTGTTGTCATATGTGATCTGACAAAATTTTTCATTTACTTAAACAATTCTAATAAACAAATGCCCACGGATAACATTCTTTCATGAATAGACACATTTTTTTGAGAAATCAACTAAAAATGTCTTGCAAGTGACTTCTTGTTGTCATATTTTCCAAACTGACAGTGAATGTTAATTATTTAAACAATTCTCATGAATAAATACCTATTTTTGCCTTTTCCCATGAATTGGCTCAATTTTTTTTACAGAATCGACTAAAAATGTGTAGCCAGTGACTTCTTGTTGTCATATTTTTCCACTTAATAATAACAATTAATTATTTAGACAACGTTTATAAGCAAATGCACATTTCGATCTTTTTTCCATGAATTGTCTCATTTTTTTAAGGAATCAACTAAAAATGTCTTGTTAATTATAAAAGACATTTTTTTGTTCATAGCACATATTACTCAATTATTTGTAAATATTTAATGTAAATGATTATTGTGTTGCTTGATCATATTCTCTTTTCGAATATTTAATTTGTTACATGGATTTTTATTCTTATTCCTATTTCTGTTGCTCGCCTATTCATTGTTTTAAGGTAAAAACAGGTATTTGTTCATAAAAATTGTTTAAATAATTAACACTTGCTGTCAGTTGGAAAAATATGACAACAGAAAGTCATTTGTAACACTTTTTTAGTTGATTTCCTAGAAAAATGAGAACATTCATGGAAAAAAGATCAAAATGTGCATTTTTAAATGGAAATTGGTTAAATAAATGAAACATTTTGTCAAATTACAAAATATGAGAACAAGAAGTCATTGAAAAGACTTTTTTAGTTCATTCTGTGAAAAAAATTAGGCCTACTCATTTAGACATTGTCAAACTGTGTATTTATTTACAAAATTTGTTTAAGGAATAACAAAACAGCAACTACTTTCAATTAATCGTGATCGTACATTAATTTCTCCCAGATTTTATGCAAAAACTACGAATTTCAACAACTAATCATTGCAAATTACGAAAAAATGACACTTGTTCATTAATTTATTTTCAATATTATAAATAACTTTTTTTTACTCCAACACGTAATGAATTATTTCTGTATAGTTCTTATACTGATTTATTGAATCCGAGAATCTTTAAAACAGTGGCTCTCTTGAAAAGTTATCAAAAAAGAAAAAAAAATTTGTTTGTTATTTATTAAAAAATGTTGTTTAAGAAAAGTAAAAAAATAGCAGTTACAGATTATATCGGGGAGTCGTACGGTCATTTAAAAAGAAAAATGCATTCAAATCCGTTGAAAAGTGACTCCTGACTTTTTTAATTGGTAAAAAAGAAAAGATTTAGTGCCTCCTTTACGCGCCTGTCACATACATTATTTTTTTCGGAATTGGTATGAAAAAGTCAGTTTTTGACTGGTAATTCAAAATTTGTTTGAAATTTTTGGTAATTTTTGAAAATTTTGAAATTTTTGATAATTTTGCAAATTAATGGTAATTTATGGTAATTTTTCGCTAACTTATAATAATTTATCACTAATTTATGGTATCCTTCTCATCACTTCGTGTTGGCCCAATCATTACTACAATAATTACTTTTTTAAACATCAACGCGATAGTGAGTTAACCACTTTTGAAACCTGCCATAAAAAGACTTTATACCGCAGTTCTGATGCGCACTTCGAACTGCACGTGAAAACTACGGAATAAAGTTTTTTAAAGGCAGTTATGAAGATTAGCTATATAAAGTACCACTTTACGGAATGAAGAAAGGTATCAAAAAGCGACTTTTCCATGCCTATGCTGAAAAAAATATTGTATTTTTTAATTAAATTTTATGGTTATTTTTTTTTAATTGTCCCTAATTATTCTTTGAATATAGTTCAAAACTATTTGAAGCGATGTTTGAAAGTCATTCAACGTTATTTAAGACAGTCTTAAAAATTTATCTTAAAATCCAAACATGTTGAAAAAATAACTAAAATAGTTTGTCTTTTTGAAGAATAAGAATTTTGAGATTAAAGTTTCATATGTTTTCAAAATCGGTTTCGGATATTGATTAAAAATTGAATGTTCAATTTTTTACAAGAAGAACTTGCTCCCGAGATATGGGAAAGCTGAATGAGAAAAAAATGTTTCATCCAAAGAAATTATTCTGCTCCGAGAAAATCAAATTTGATGATCGCAAGATCATTGTATGACAGACATGTTTTTGCTAAAAATCCGAAAAAAAATAAGTTTCTTTCTTCATTAAATGATAATAATTTCGAGAAATATTAATGCTTAAGGGTTGAAAATTATAACTACCTTTAAATTTCAACTAACTGTTAACTAAAATTTTATTAAAAATTTCTCTTTTCAATTATTATTGCATCAAAAAATGATATATTGGAAAAATCCTTTTACCACCATGTGTATTTGATTTTTAAAGATTTTTTTATGTAATAAACCCATTTTCGATGAAAATGTTGATTATCTAGTTCTGTACTGTCACCTTTTATTTATTGACAAGAGAATTCTGTAGTTTAAAAAGTTGCTATTCTATCAAAATAACGGCTCAAGGCCTAGAATAGCGTTATCCGGTACTGAAGGTACTTGTCTAAGAATATAGTCAAGGTTATATTTACCAATAGGTTCATATAGTCTACGCCTGTGGTTAGTTTTACAAATTATTTGCTAATTTTTAAATTCCAATTATAAAGTTTGATTTTGAAAAGAAAAAATAACAATGTATAGAACAACGGAATCACTGAAGTGCAGGTGTATGACACGATTATTATGATTGTCGTTTATAAAGAGTTTAAGTGCTCGGAGAAATTCTCTCGAACATGAGAATATGCTCGAGAATATGCTTGACGTTTATGTGCTTTGAGAATTTAATAAGTACTTATGAGCATTTTATTAGGTTTTAAAAAAATCGTATCTTCCATTTTTATCAATTCATATGGGAAAATTGTCTTCTTGCTTACATTTTACGTTTTGTTTCAAATTGTATAATTGCTTAAATAGCTAAATTTATTTAAAAATACTCAAATAATAATTTCATAATTCAAATTTCGAGGCAAAATGTATCGCCCCAAATCAGAAATGGCGCTAAATTCAAATAATCAAAGAAGTCAAAGTAATAGAAAACATATTTTTTGCTTCAAACAATAAATAATTTAAAACAAAGATATGCTTAAGTTACTCCAAAGTGTGCTTGTTGAAAATATTTGTATGAATTATGATAAATATTTGTTTGAAATATAAATATTTTAAATTCTCTTAAGTTCTCTATAAATGCTCTGTTCGAGCCCAAATGCTGAGCATATGCTCGAGAGCATTTGCGCTACATAAATTCTTGGGCATTTAACAGCTCCAGTTCCCAATTGAGTATTTTAATGTGACGTCACGCCCTGGCAGTAAAATCAGCTTCTTCATGCTCTTTACCCCATTACAGGCTTGGGAACGTAATTTACTCTAGGTAATTTTCGTGGTTTTCTACAGTAATTTACCAGGTATTTTACCCCTTTAGTTTTCTATACGATATAAATGACCGGCAACATAACCTAACTTTCGCAACTGAGCCATAAAGTGATGTCATATCCCGTCAGTAAGATCACTTTCTAGCAGACTATTCTGCGGTGCAAATGAAAATGAGCATATCTGCAGAGGAGTCAACTTTACGCTGGAAGCGAAAAACCACTATGACATACCACACTCATATTTTAAGCAGTTTCTTAAAACCAAAAGTGGCTGCCTACATAAAAAACACTGCATTTTTAGATTTTGCGGAAAGAAAGACGTATTTTTATCATTTTTAATGAGAATTTGTAGTAACGCTTACTTACAATTTCAACTACTTTGACTGGAAATACCGTATCTGCTACAAAAACTTTTAAATAATAATAA
>JAUMHM010000078.1:13915684-13938024 GCA_032362435.1 Melikaiella ostensackeni
GCCCGTGGATAGTGGGGTAAAATTGGTACCAGACTGCCCAAAAATGCCTTTAACATATTGTGCTGTAACCATCTCAAGTCTGAGATATAATTTTTAATTTTTATAATTTTAATTTTTTTCATATAATAACAAGGACAATAGCGGTAAACGGCGAGCTCAAAACTACAACATACGCCTAATTGTGTGACTATAACAACATCGTTGCAAGAAATTTCAAACATCGTATTAAATTCAGAAGATTTTTAACTCATTAGGCACTTGATTTAGTAAATGGCTGATGTCGAAACACTGGGTTCATCCTAGGAATAAGTAATAAATCTCAAACTTAAATAACAATCATAAAAGAAATTGCAATTAATATTTCTTTATCATGTTTTTTCGTGGCTATGTTGTCATTCAACCGATAATGGTACGAACAAGGTCGTGGCAAACAGATAGGTTGATTAAGGTAATTAGAGATACTTCCGTAAATACGAACGAACAAACGTTTCCTAATTGTAGCAGGTAGTATTTACACTTCTTCGCGCTCTCCCGCCTTCTATTGCGTATATGTACCCACTTATTTCTTGTCCAACTCTCAGCCCTCTCTTCCGGAAGAGTGGACGATGAGGACGATTTTACGAGGGATCATCCATCACGTAACTTAATTGGGAAAATACTGTTCTTCAGAAACGCTTTTTACTGCCCAACACTTCATTGTCAATATATATAGACTTCTTGACGTTCCTGTAACGTTTGATATATGGTGTTATTACTTGGGAACAACCCATAATAACTATTCTTGTCCAATTCAGAAAATTTAAAAATTGCTTTGCAGACTACAGCAAACGAAAACCTTATTTAATTATGAAAAAAATATAATTCACGGTCAATAACAATCCTAAAAGCGGATAATATCACCCCTTAGCAATGGTCAATAATAATCCCTGACAACGGTCAGTAACAACCTAGTCTACAACTCTAAACAATGGTCTGAAAATAACCCCTAGAAAAACCCCAATAGCTACTCCTACGAACGATCAATGACAATCTTTATTAACACCGAGCAAGAAAAAACCCAATAAAAATGTCTAAAAACGTTGAATAACAACCTCTAACAAAAGTCAAAACACTTTCTTGTAACGATCAGTAATAAACCCTAGCAAGGAACAACCACTCTCAATGAAAACAATAATAACCTTCAGAACTGGTCAATCAGCGCCTCTATCAACCATCAAAGTCTTTTAATAATGATTAATAATAACTCCTAGCAAAGTTCATTAACAACCCTTGATAGTGGTCAGTGATAACCCCTAGCACCGTTCAACCACTGTCAATAACATCAATAATAATTCTTAGCACCGGTCAATCAGAGCCCCTAGCAACCATTAAAATCTCTTAATAATGGTCAATAAAAACCCCTAGCAAGGCTCAATAGTAACCCCTGATAATGGTCAGTATTAACCCCTAGCGACGGGCAACCACTGTCAATAACATCAATAATAACCCTTAACAACGGTCAATCAGAGTCCCTAATTACGATCAAAATCTCTTAATAGCAGGTAATAATAACCCCTAGCAAAGTTTAATAACAATCCCTTGTAACGGTCAGTAATAACCACTAGTAAAGGACAACCACTGTCAATTACAGCAATAATAATTCACATCAGCTATGGAATTGTCTATTTTGTATTGATGCATTCGAAATGAACAATCTTTCCAGATCTGAATTAGTCAAAATTTTACTAATTGAATTTGTAATTGAGTGTTTGACTAATGAAGTACTTAGTAGTAATTTAGCATTTTGCTAATCGAATTGTTACAAAAATTAGAAGTTTATTTTACTAAAGACAATTGGTGAAAATATTGACTATTCCTTTAGTGATTTCGGTTACTAATCAAGTAGTGAACCTTTTCGTTATTGTATTCGATAAAAAGTTCGCAAATATGTTATGCTTGTCGCGGTAACGTTGCCTATTTACAAGATTCACAATATTTCCTTTTTAATATTTCAATATAGTGGAAAATTTTACAGAAGTGCGTTCTTTTACTTGACTGTTCTGTTGTTCACGTTTCCTATTTCTGTACCTTCTTTTCATTCATATATAGAGCCCTAAATAAATTCATATATAATTTCACTAAACAATGATTAGTTTTCTACCACTGAGTTAATAAATTTGTCAAATAATCAAATTGATAATTTTCTACTAATCTGTAGTGGCTTACTTCTCTCTAATTCAATTAGTAGAATTTCACTAGTAATTAGTGAAACTTCACTAATTTTGTATTTCTTTTGTACCTAAAAAAAATGATTATCAGTAAAACTCACCATCAGGAATTTTTTTATGTATTTTGTTACACTTTACCCATTTGAAGCAAACATTTTTTATGAATGATAAAACGATTTATCTGTCTAATTTACCAGAGCCTCCCACGAGAACCTTCAGAGCCTCCAACGAGGACTTCCGCAGAATCCCACGAGGGCCTCTCGAGCCTTCTGTAAGGGCCTCCAAAGTCTCCTACGAGGAAATCCAGAGGCTCCCGCGAGGACCCCCAAGAGCCTCCCGAGAGGGCCTCCCACAAGGGCCTCCGGAGGTTTCCATGAGGACTTCCAGAGAACCCCACGAAGGCCCCTGGAGCCTTCTGTGATGGCCTCCAAAGCCTTCTAAGAGAGAATCCAGAGGTTCCCGCGAGGGCTCTCAAGAGCTTCCAGTGAGAGCCTTCAGAGCCTCTCACGAGGACTTCCAGAGAATTCCACGAGGGCCCCTACAGCCTTCTGTGAGGGCCTCCAAAGCCTCCTACGAGGAAATCCAGAGGCTCCCGCAAGGGACCCCAAGAGCCTCCCGTGAGAGCTTCCCACGAATGCCTCCAGAGCCTCCCACGAGGGCCTCCAGAGCTTCTCGCTAGGACTTCCAGAGTCTCTTAAGAGGGTCTTTAGAGCCTCAAGTGAAAGCCTCCCACGAGGGCTTCTAGAGGTTCCCATGAGGATCCCCAGAGCCTCCCACAAGGTAATTTAGAGTCTTCCACGAGTGCCTCCAGAGCCTCCCACGAGGGCCCCCAGAGCTTTTCGCAAGGACCTCCGCAGCCTTCCGCGAAGGCCTCCAATCACATTCGCCCTCTCCCTCTCCGATAATCCCTTTTCTATCAATCTCGGGGGCTCAGATGAAAACTGGGGTTCGAGGTACCTGTATATTACATAATCAAAAGATCTCACGGGTGTAGTTCCGAATAGCGCTAAGCTCCGATTGTTCTGATACTCCGTATATTCATGTCTTTTGACCCGCTCATTACGAAAATCATAGTGAAAATTGGCGCAAATTAGTTTTTTCATGGTTATTACCACAAAAACCCCATAAAATCATGGTTTTTCGAATTATTCTCGAGAACGATCAAAAATTTGAAAAAAATGATTATCACAAAAGTTGTAGACCTAATGAAAATACACATTTAATGTCTCATCCATGTTTTCGTACGAATGAAATTTTTTGAAATATTTGATGATAAGAAAGAAAATTGTATGCCTAGCCCCTGCCAAAAACATAAGCATTTTTATTACCTTCGTTTTTCTTGAAACTCCATCTACATATGTATTTCAACGCGCTAATTACGAAAATCGTAGTGAAAATAGGCGCAAACTTGATTATCATGACGAAAACCATGGAAAACGCATAAAAGTAATGGTTCTTCGAATTTATCTCGGTGAATACAGAAAATTTCGCAAAAGTTTTTCAACAAAAGTTATAGACTAATTCAAAATATACATTTTTTATTCAAAACACTTTTCCGTTAGGATAAACGGTTTTGAGAAAATCGCTATAGAAATTTAGTAAGTACAACAGACTTGAGTGCAGTAAGTGTTAGGCTCTTCTTTACCGTCCGCGCTGACGGTATTTCAGAAGCAGTTGTTTACGTGCACTTATTATTTTCAGGGTGACTCAAGCGATTATATAATACAAAAGGTGAGTGCATACCTGTAGGTTTCGTTCTGAAATTTTTTTCCTTAATTTTTCGTTTTTTTTTGTAGGTCTTGAACCTACTATCAGGATGAATCAGCAACACAACACTTTTAGTTTGAGTCTGATTTTTTAAGATCAAGATGAGACACTCCAGTGCTGAGCCAAGAGTTATACATTTCTATCCTTTTCAATTCTATCAATAAACCATCTATTTTATTCATTTTTATTCCACTCTTCTCTTCCAGAATTTCATCCCTTTCATTATTGACCATCAGTTTCTATCCAGCCCAATCCAGTTCTATTCATTACCATTCCTTTCCATTCCTATTTTTTGTTTCAGTAGGGTATGAAATGAAAAAGAGGACATAGAAACTTCAGACCTTTAGAAAAATGTGAGAACTTTTTGAAAAATCAATCTATGACGTCCAACTGACGAATTAATTTTTCTTCGTGGCTGCGAATTATGATAGACGACCCCTAGCGATAGCAATGAGTTACAATCAGTTGGGTAAATGTGTTGCGTCGCTGTTCGTGACAGGGTGACTGGAAAGAGTACGCCTTACTGTATCAAAACGACTTCAACTCAGGGGACCTGTGTGTGGTTGCTACGATACATCATCGTTAGAAGGCTCGGTCTCGCTATTGGAAGTTTTCACCGATGAGTGATATATCGTCTAGCCAGACATCTCACTGGATAAGATGATTCAAGTTTATAAAGCAACTTTTATGACATAGAAGGGTGTCAAATTGACACTACATTAACAGGAAGACGATAGATGACCAAACGCCTAATAAAAGAATATCAGTGAGAAAATGTGATCTAAAAGAGCGAATTTATTTCAAGGCGCTTTTTCTGAATCTAGTAGAAATATCATGATAAACCGTTAAATGGCTTCAATGGTCATTCAGAATGAGAGAAAACAATCAGCATCAATTTGGACAAACCGTATATATTTATATAAGTATGGCGACGTTTCAGTCTTGAATAGACCCTTTTCAAGCCTTTGATAAAAAACAATACTATAATTGAGATAACAGAGATAAATAATTGAAACATGTAAAAACATTTTTTTTAACAATTAGTAGAATCTCCAATACAACAATTGTGTAAAAAAATACTTACAAAACCAGATAATACTTGTGTATGCATAAATAACATTGATGTCCAATTGCCATAAAATTCTAATCTTAACTTCATTCAGTGCCAAAAAAACGGTAAAAGAAGTTGTAATTAATATCTTGAAAAAAAACTCCGACTAGTCTAAAATTTTTGTTGTGAATAAAACTGTAATTTAATATTGAAAAATTCAAGTTATGCGAAATTAATAAGGTTATGTCGAAATTTAGTTACAAATTCAATTTAAAAATAACCTACCAATTTAAAAATATTGCATTGAACAATTCCGTAAACATTCTTTTTGGAAATGAGGGTTGAGAACGGAGATATAAATTCGTCAATCACATTCTTGAAATTTAATTAGAACTTTTAAATACGAACACAACTAATAATGAAATTGAATCAAATAATGCAAGTCATTTCCGGAAGTGAGAGTTCTAAAAAGTACTGAATCTAATTGAGTCTTGAAACGATCAATTTATACATTATGGCGCCAAATAGCTTTGAATTCAAGAATCAATACCCCATTTCCAATAACAATTTGATGAAATTTGTAAGACAAATAAGTGAACAATTTTTTTCATTTAAACTAGAATATTATAATGCGAAGGAAGCCTAAAATTTTCATATCTAAAATTTACACAATTTTTTCCCCTCATGATATAAAAAGATTCCAAGGTCAAACGTTTGTTGAGACTTGATTCTTGTTTCAAAATTAATGGATTGACTAAGTCGAATTTGGGTGTAAATTCTAAACAATGTTTCACTAACGCTGTAGAGTTGTCATGATTCCTTACATTTTCTATCATGTTCTTTCATTCGCTGTCTGTCAACCCAGTGAATAAAAGTAGATTCAAAAGAATTAAACGTAATTGGAATCTGGAATTCCTTCTGAATGCGTTTTCTGAATCTCCTTTTCTGGGTTTGGAAGGAATCAGCTGATATAAAATTGGAATTCATTCCTATTCGTGAAATAGAACTGAATTTTTAGGTTATAACAGAACATAGGCGTATTGAAAGGAATTGAATTCCATGCAGTAATAATACTAAATGTGGAATTTGAATGGATTTGAATTATTGGGATAAAATATAAGTTAATAATAGAATCAATTCAATTCAAAGATGAGATATTTATTCAGCAGGAATGTATCTACAAGGGACACGTTTATTAGGGTACTTATTATAAACTGTCAAAAAAGTTGAATGATACCATCGTTCTCTCAAATTGTGGAAAAGTTCTTTAAAAAAAAAACATTCAAATCGCTTGATGATAATTTAAAGGAATTGATCTTAGTTGAGCAGACACTGGCTTTTAATTCAAATTTAGGATTAAAAATAAAAAAATAATCTTCGAATTCAAAAGTATTTTTAATAAACATCACACAATTCCATTTCTGAAATTAGCCCGCACTAATATTCGACGGAATAGCTCTTCTTTTCTCATAGATACCCTTAGATTACCCTTAATTCCAATTGAAGAATTCTTCAAGACATAACCTGAAAACAAAAATCTTACCAAACATAACCTAAAAAAGAGACGCGAAGGATTAATACGGATAAGACCAGCCATTTCTTCTGATCATTATATTCGGCATTCGACGTAATTCCGACCTACCAAAACACTCATGAATCCGGAAAGTTCCACAAACCGGATTTAAATCCTGACACTCCCTATTAACTTTAAATTATTTTGAATGTTTTATTATTTACTGGAAATGTACTATATAAGGATCGTCGATAAGGAAACATGTAATGGTTCTGTAAAGACTTTTAAACCCGTAAAAGGGTCAGAGTATAAACAAATAAAGAATATCAACCATTGTAGTTTAGGCTAATTATTGTAGACTGAAGCTTAACTAACTTTTGTGTCTGCATTTTGAATTCCATAACAAAAAGCAATCCTAGATTTTGTAGGTTACAATAAAAATCTAATTCTAATTTCTGTAATCTCTTGTTTCTCAAATTATATCAAAAGTAATTTAATAAACTATGAGTGATACGAATATGACTGTTACTTAAATGAGCTTCATAATTGAAGTGGTTTGTCACATTTGCTGATTGAATAATTTGAGTTGTTTCGTGATTAACGAAATTGTTAAACGAGCATTTGACCTCTGCAATAACTTCATATGTTTATAAATTATATAATATTTTAACACATTTTTGTAAATTTCCTCGTACTAATTTGAAAAATTATCATAAAGATTTTATGCAACGCCTAAGAAGCATATTTATTCAAAAATGTTATATATTCGTGAATAGTCAGATGTATATTTCAAGTTTTAAAATTTATTTCGTATTAATGTTTTGTATGCAAAGTAGTTCAATCTTAAGAATTAATTGAACGTAAGTCGAAGTCGTGAAATACTAAATCAAAATTAATACGTAAAAAATATTACTATCTAAATGTAAGGCTATGACCTCAGATAGTGAAGTAGCATGTGCAAGGCCTATTACTTTGTCAGTGTCAATAAAACTTGCATCCGTATCAGACACTTGATGAGCGATTCAGAGGTAAAATTATTTTATTCAAAAGAAAAATTATCATTTTTTATCGCTAAAAGCCAATAAGTAAATTAAAAATATTAAATGTAAACGAAAACTAATAACAGGCGAATCTTAAATAAATGATTCAGATCATCTGATTTTTACAGGATAAGAATGAATCTAATAGATTATACCAATTTCAAAATGGGAAGAAAGTCGAAGAACATAATCCAGAAAGTGGGAGTCACTTAATGCAGTATCTTGTAGGAATTGGTCGTAAGTTTTGAAATTTCAAATCTAATTTTTTTTCATTGAAATAACCATAATTTATAAATTTATACTTTTCTGTAGAGAATTCTTAATTTTCTTAGAATTTTCTGCAACATTGGACAATGTTACACAACGATTTTAAATATTTTAAACTTGTCTATTTTTAAATGTTATAGAATTCTCCTAAACTATGGAAAATGTTATTCATTTTTGCATATTCCTGAACGATTTCAAAGATTTTAAAAACATAAATATCAGAAACTTCTGAAATCTTCATATGAATACCAAAGAAATTACGTTTTGCAATATTCCATAGGATCTAAATCTATTGGAAAATCATACATTTTGGAATATTCTGGAAACTTCCACAATTTTTTAAAAAGGTTTTTCCATCTTCCAAAACTTTAAAAAATATTCTAGACATTTTAAATATTTTCAAAGAAACATTATGAAGTAATGTGAAAACGGTTCGGTCTAAAAAGGTTAGCCAATATCGAGTAAATCGTTCAAGAATTTGGGGTTGCAATTTCACAGATGCTAAAAATCGGCTTTCGGTCGCGATTAAAAGTCGAATTTTCAATTTTTTACAACAATAAAAACTTGCACCTGAAAGATGAGGATGTTGAATAAGAGTAACAAATCTTTGATACCAAAAAATTATTCTGTTCTGAGAAAATCAAAATTAGTATGACGGTATCGCACGATGACAGACAATTTTTCGCTGGAATGCCTAATAAAAAAAGAAAAGAATTTTGATGTTTCAATAAATGATAATAATTTCAAGAAATATTGTTGCCGGAGGGAAGAAAAAAAATAATTACTATTCGCTAAAATACTACGCCCTAGATTTTCATTTTGTAACATTAAAAATATAAACAATTTAAAAATCCATTATTATAAGATTTTTTGAATGTTAAGATTTTAAAAAGTTGATGAAGCAATAATCAATAAATAATACTTTCGAATTGAAAGCGTTTTGAATTTTAAAAAAATATATTAAACGATTTTGAATTGAAAACCTTCCAAATCAAACAACTTTAGATTAGGTAAAATTTTGAGAAAAGGAAATTATTTCGAATGGAATGAAAAGGAATTGAACTTGTTTAGTTTCTGAAGAAAAGCGTTTAAAAATAAATAATTTGAAATTGCAAGTTTTTTAAACTGAAAAATTTTAATTCAGAATCTCTCAAAATTAAAAAAACAGACTAAACTTTTCAAAATTGGACAATTTCATTAGGAATTATAGAATTTCAAATTGTTATTATATGAAAAAAAAGATGATTAAAATTAAAATTGATTGGACAAATTTTACTGATCAAAAAATAAATTCACTGCCAGTTTCACCGTTCAAAATGGAAACAATTTCATTTATAAACCTTTAGAATTGAATTCTTCGGAAAAAACTTTTAAAATGAAGTAAATGTAGATAGGAAACATTAAAACAAAAAAATTTCTACTACGAAACGTTGAAAGTTAAACGATCCCGAACTTCATTTGGAACTGAAAAAATGTGTAATTGCCAAGAATTGTCATATTAAAACTTTTTTATACTCAAACCCTTTAAAATTCCAATTATTTTAAATGAACTTTTATCGATTAAAAATTTAAAATTTTCAAATTGTTAATTATACTTTTCAAAATTCAGCTATTTCAGATTTTATTGCAAAATTAAAATTTATGAAAAAGAAAAATTGAAAATTTAGCGTTCAGTCTGAAAATTCAGAACTCTACAATTGTAATCATTCCAAATATAAGAAAATATTCAATTATTAAGGTATCAATTTCAGATAGCTCATTTTTTATGTATTTGGATTTTAAACAACTGAATTTCTTATTACATTCTCATCAGAGAATGTATTAGATTTGTGCTAAATTTGACCCTCCCCCCCTCCCCGTTTTTGTCATATGTCCACGTTTTGAGACCGCCTGAACCCGAAAAACATATTTTTACGAATGTGTCTGTCTGTGTGTCTGTGCCTGTAGATTTTTAGTTTGTGAGCACGATAACTTTCGAAAGAATTGACCGATTAGATTGGCCTCTGGTATACTCTTTTAGTGTCCTAAAATGGAGGCCAAGTTCGTTAGCCAGCCATTTTGGACAAAAATTCAAAAAGTAGGAGCATTTAAAAAATTTTTGAGACTACCTTTTTTCAAATTTACAAATTCCATGTACGGATATTCATAGTACTCAGAAAGTCGAACAATTTATCCTTATGACTTTTTTCGCTAAAAAGAAAATTGTGAGAGTTATAGCATTTCCAAAATTCAAAAAAAGAAACGAAAATAAGAATTTTAAGCCAAAGTATAGAAAATAGTATTGGAATATTTTTATTTTTATTTTTGAGCCAAACGACGTGAGATAAGAAAAAAATAGTCAAAACAGTAGAATTTGTGCTTTTAACAAGTCAAATGAAATTGCTGTTAAGCATTTCTTTATAGGACCAATCGTAAATCAAGATAATTTTTTTAATCGTTTTTTTAACTATTTATTTGTATATATTATACGGTGAGCACAGAAAATCGAGCGCGAAGCGCGAATATTATGATGAGAATGTATTCCTTAAGGCCAATAGAGCCTTGAGTAAATAAATTTCCTTTCTGATTCAAAATCAAAAACAAATTTATAAATTTGTGCATGAAGAGCATATAACACAGAGCGCGAAGCGAGCTGTGTTAAAGCTGTTTAAAATTATTATCCATTCTTGAGAGATTATAATCAAAAATTTTTCAATTTTGAATTATCTATTTTTTTAAATCTTCAACTTAAAATTGGACAATTTTAAGATATTACACAAAAAATTAAAAATTGAAAAAAGGATATAAAACGCGATCGTTATGACTCCAACTTGTTAATTCCATAATTTTAAGCTTTTCAATTCGAAAGTGTTTTTTTAAAGTTGAATTTGAAATGCTCCATATTTTGAAAAAATTTCAAATAAAAAATAATTCAATTTTCAAAGTCTAGTTCAAAAAACTTCTCACTTTTTAAGGCTCGAATTAAAAAAATTTCTTAATTTTTCTTTGTTTTGAGTTTATTCCGGAGGCATTTAATTCAAAATTGTTTAATTACGAATTTTTTAAACTGAACACTGTGTAACTATCAAGTCTTATAATTTGATATTCTTCGACTTCACAGAATTTAAAAAACCAAAAACTTTTGTAGGTTTATTATTAAATCCAAATAATTAAGGATGTTTAAATCTGAAGTTATTCAACTTGAAACTATCAGGGCTTTCAATATATGAAATTTAGCAATTTTGAGAGATTTAATAGTGAAATTGTCCTGACAGTTTCAATATTTGAATTTGTAAATATTATCGATTCGAGAGGATTTCAATTTAAAATTGTTCAGTCATTAAGGCTCACAATTAAAAATTATTATACAATGTTAGCAGTCGAATTCTGAATATAAATCTAAAATATTTCAGGGTGATTTCTGAAAACAAAAACATTTTTTTAATTGATATTAAAAGAGTCATAAATCCTTGAGGAAGATATTATCCGCTCAAAACCTACTGAATGCTTATTTTTACGAATAAATAATAAAATGTTGATTTTTTAACCTAAAAGTATTTGAAGCAAACAAAAAAAACAGAAAAAAGAACCCTTAATTCAAAAAAAGTAAAATTCACTTTTCACTTACATTTTTTACTCTCTCTCTCGATAAATATGTGTCTCAACGACAAAATTTTTTCTTCATAAACTGTCATACAATATTACTTACTTCAAAATTAGGCAGTATTTCAAAATAAAAGATTGAAAATTGTACAATTTTAAAGTAGTAGCCTACAACATTATGGAACTTGAAATTGAAAACCTCTAAAATTTAAGAAATTTCAAGTCAAATTTGTTCGAATTCAAACTTTTAAAGTAAAAGAAACTTGAGTTTCAAGGTCATAGAAATTTTAAAGATAATAAATATCGCTAACAGATTATTAATAAGTATCATAACATGTTGTATCAAATGATATTCAAGGTGATTGAATTGATTTTTCACTAAAAAATGTCATTTCTGTCCAAAAAAAAATCGCTGCCATTTTCACAGTCCAAAATTGAAAATTTTCAAATATTTTGAATGAATGAATGAAGTCGTAGATTATTATAGTCAATAATAAAGATCAGAGGCAAAGTTACGGACTTTTTGGTAACTTTAGCCCTAGCGCTATAGTTGACCGGGTTAGTCTTACGGAAAATTCCGTAGCCTACACAGAAAAAACAAAAGATAGAGTTTACATCGATTCGCGGTGAAAGATTCGCTGCAACAAAAATTAACCTTATCGGTCAAACTTGACATGAAACGAAGATAATTTCGCGTTTTTAAACTTGCCTCGATAATCTTTCGTTTTATAATATCTCATTTTTATTCGAAAAGTAGCGAGAGTTGCGACGCCAACGCTATTTTGAGTTAATTAAACTGGAGCAAAATGGCGATTCAACGTGTGTTAGTTGCTTTTTACTGAGTGGTGTAAAATAAGTTGTAGTTCATTTACAATAGTCTAATCTAGAGATTTATAAGCAAGAACAATGATTTATTTGTGTTTTTTGTTACCGGTTCTACGTTCTACCCCATTTCGCTCACTGCAGCGTCACGTCGTTCGATGATGTCAGAATTATTCTCCTAACCTCGATAAAACTTTCGCCGAAATCCATTCAATTTTTAATTTTATAAAAACTTATCTGCAACACATTTCAACTTTTGTTTTTTCTGTATAGTCAGTACCTAATGATAATTTTTAATCTACATTGCTGTAGTATTTGAAAAAATGTATTTTTTTAAAAACTTATTTGTTATAGTTATATAATAGAATATAGTTAGGTATAGGATATCCTTTTGTAGAATATGAAATCCTTTTAAATGGGATTCCCTTAATACTTACTGTCTCTAAATTAATTAGAAATTCGTAAAAACGTCCCCTATTTTTTTACAGTTTGCATTAGCATGATTGGCGTGGGAACCAACCGAGCCTGGACTTCACCTGCCCTGCCTCATCTGAAATCATCAAATTCAAATTTCCTCATAACTGAAACTGAAGGAACCTGGATGGTTTCCTTGCTATTGATTGGCGATCTTATTAGCAGTATTATCAATCCCTTATTTATGGACCATTTTGGGAGAAAGTACACAATACTTCTGTTCACCATTCCAGCCATAATCAACTGGCTTCTAATCATTTTTGCAGAAAACTATCTTTATCTATACATTGCAAGATTCCTTGCTGGATTCCATCTGGGTTGCACAGTAAACGCAATAGTAATTTACGTATCAGAAATTTCTCAAAAAGATATTAGAGGCACTCTCGTAAATTTAATAAGAACAGCAGCAAGTTTTGGTTACTTTTTTTGCTCAGCATTAGCAGCTTTCTTCCCATATCAAATTTGGAACATCATATGTCTCTTAATACCAATTATATTTTTAATGATTTCATTCTTTTTACCTGAAACGCCATATTTCTACTTTATGAAAAATCAAGATGAAAAAGGTTTAAAATGTTTGATGAAGCTTCGAAATATTTCTAATTCAAAAATTCTCGATTCCGAAATCACTGAAATTAAACTTGTGATCTTGGAAAATCGAAAGTCAAGCAAAATGGCAATGAAACAATTGTTTGCAGATAAGTACAATCGAAGGGACTTGCTGATTTTATTTTTAATGTTTGTGATACAATTGTTTTCAGGAATATTGGTTGTCAATTTTTATACTGAAGAAATCTTAAGCTATAGTGGCACTTTTATGGATCCTGGAATTCAAGTTATGATTGTGACTGGAATTAATGTAATTGCTTGTGCATCTGTAACTTTTGTGATTGACCGATTTGAGAGAAGGTCTCTTTTTCTTTATTCGGGATTTCTCTGTGCCATTTCTTTAGGGAAAATTGGATTATTCTTTTTTATGAAATTATATCTTGAGGTCGATGTTTCCTCAATAACGTGGCTCCCCCTTTTGGGTTTGGTGATGTATAAAGTTTCATATTCACTGGGAATGGGTCCCATACCCGATATAATGATGGGGGAACTTTTCCCAGTTGATGTGAGGGCTACTGCTTTTTCTTTCGTGGTTGTAACGACATTCATTTTCTGCTTTTTGACTGCTGCAGGATATGAAATTTTGAATAAGGCAGCTGGGATTTATACGACATTTTGGTTCTTTGCAATTTCATCTATTGTCGGACCGGTTTTTATTTATTTTATCACACCTGAAACTATGGGAAAAACTTTAGAGGAAATTCAAGGGATGAGGTATTATAATGTCAGGGATAGAATGGAATCTGAAAAATTAAATTAAAAAAGATGATTAGTTCGAGAGGAATGTTGATATTAAGAATTATCAGTATTACTCATTGGGAAAATGTAAATAGAGAGAAAATGTAACTGTGATAGTAATAGAGACATTTGCACGAAAATGTAGACAAAATGTATGTGCATGTCACATTAATTGATATAAAAAAAACGTATCATCGTTAAATTAGAAAAAAGAGAGGTTTCGGAAGCTTTTGGTTACTATCGATAAGAATAAGATGAAAAAATTCCAGTTCCAAGAATAATGCGTCTTTTTAACATTCATTAATGTACCGTAACGCAAGTACACTTTTTATTATTTGAATTTACTGTCGTATAGATTACAATGTTTTATTTGTGTAAACTTAAAGCTGGAAATTTTATTTACTTAAAATTTAACTTAAGACGTAACAAAATTAAGCTATAACAAAAGTAATAGTTGTAAATGAGCATTTTATATTTCTATATCGAAATTTGTAGACAAATTCAATAAAACTGTATTGTACATTTTAACACAAAATGAATCTGTATACCGCTTTTGATATATATGTATATGTATACATTTAATGTATTGCGTTCGGTAACGTCCATTAATTACGTAAGAATAATTTTAAAAAAATTTTTTAACCCCCTACTGTAACCATTCGTAAAATTTGTTGACCCTCCCCCCCTTTTTACGTGAGATTTTATATCTTTACTCAACATATTAACAGTATATTATCAATTATTTTCACTGAATTCGAGATTTCAAGAGATGCAAAAGAATCCAAGTGATTTGAAAAAATTTCAAGAGATTTCGAAAGATCAAACAAGTTTTAGGGTATTTCAGACGATTCCAAAGAATTACATGAGGTTTCACAGATTTTAAGTGATTTTAAAAAATATCAAAAATTTGAAGAAATTACCTAGTGCAATTTTAGAGAATCTCAATTTTTTAAAGAGATTTCACAAGATTTAAAGGGACTTCAAGGAGTTTAATCAGATTTCAAGAGGTTTTTCGGGATGTTAAGAGATACCGATGAATTCCGAAGGATTCTTAGGGATTTTGAGGATTTAAGAACGATTTCCGCGGATTACAAAGGATTTTAAGGGGTTCCAAGAGATTTTGAAAGATTTCGAAATATTTCAAATGAAATCACGGGATTTTAAAAGATTTCAAAGGATTTTAAGAGATACCTAAAGATTTCGGCGGATTTTTGAGGATTTTAAGGATTCAAGACCGATTTTAGCGGATTACAAAAGATTTTAAGTGATTCCAAGAGATTTTGAAAGATATCGTAATATTTCAAACGAAATCACGGGATTTCAAAGGATTTCAACGGATTTTTAGAGATTTTAAGGATTTAAGAACGATTTTAGCGGATTACAAAGAATTTTAAGGGATCCCAAGGGATTTTAGGATACTTCGAAATATTTTAAAAGAAATTATAGGATTTCAAAGGATTTCCAAGAAGTTAAAGAGATACTGAAGAATTTTAACGGATTTTAAGGACTTCAGAACGATTTCTGTCGATTACAAAGGATTATAAGGGATTCTAAGAGATTTCGAAAAATTTTAAAAGAAATCACAGAATTTCAAAGGATTTTAAAGGATTTGAAGAGATACCGAAGGATTTCGACGGATTTTTAGGGATTTTAAGGATATAAGAACGATTTCTGCAGATTCCGAAGGATTTCAAGGGATACCAAGAAATTTTAAGAGATTTGAAGTGGTTTCTATGATTTGACGAGGTTCCAAAAGATTTCAATTTATATACATGGATTTTAGAGGATTTAAAAAAATTTAATGGAATTTCAAAGGTTTTCCAAATGTTATAAAGGATTTTAAGGAATTTCAATGGCTTTTAAAAGATGTTAATGGATTTAAAAATATTTTAGGGATTTTAAGGAATTAAGAACGGTTTCCGGGGATTGCTTCAAAACGGGTTCCAAAAGATTCCAAAGTATATCTACAGATTTTAAAGGATTTCGTAAGATTTCAAAAGAATTAACGGAATTTTAAAAAAGTTCCGAAAATCATAGAGGATTTTAAAAAATTTAAAGAGATACCGAAAGATTTCGATGGATTTTTAGGGGTTTTAAGGATATAAGAACGATTTTTGCGGATTACAAAGGATTTCAAGGGATTCCAAGAAATTTTCAGAGATTTAAAGTGGTTTCTGTGATTTTACGAGATTTCGAAGGATTTTAGGAGATTTCAAAAGATTTCAATTTATATACACGGATTTTAGAGGATTTCATAAGATTTCAAGAGAATTAACAGAATTTAATAAAAGTTCTGAATATTATAGAGGATTTTAAAGAATTTCAAGAGATTCGGGAAGATTTTCACGGATTTTGTAGATTTTAATAAATTTCAAAGGGATTTTAAAGATTTCACGGGAGATCGTGATACTTCGAAATATTTCTCGGAATTTCAAGGATTTTAAAGGATTTGAAGAGATACCGAAAGATTTCGACGGATTTTTAGGGGTTTTAAGGATATAAGAACGATTTCTACGGATTACAAAGGATTTCAAGGGATTCCAAGAAATTTTCAAAGATTTAAAGTGGTTTCTGTGATTTAACGAGATTTCGAAGGATTTTAGGAGATTTCAAAAGATTTCAATTTATGTCTACGACATTTAGAGGACTTCATAGGATTTTGAAAATTTTAAGGAATTTCGAAAGTTTTTCGAATGTTGTAAAGGATCTTAAGGGATTTCGAGGAATTTTAATGGTTTTTAAAAGATTTTGATGAACTTAAAAATATTTTTAGGAATTTTAAGGATTTAAGAACGATTTCTGCGGATTACAAAGGATTTTGAGGGATTCCAATAGATTTCAAGAGAGTTGCAAAGATTCCAAAGTATATCTACAGCTTTGAGAGGATTTCGTGAGATTTCAGAAGAATTAACGGAATTCAAAAAAAGTTCCGAATATTATAGAGGATTTTAAAGAATTTCAAGAGGTTCGGAAGGTTTTTCACGTATTTTGCAGATTTCAATAAATTTCAAAGGGATTTAAAAGATTTCACGGGAGATCGTAATACTTTGAAATATTTCTCTGAATTTCGAGGATTTTAAAGGTAAGATAAATTGGCTTCGAATTTAGTACAAATTCTCCACTCAAGGTCTATCAAAATTACAATTAATTTAGGAGAATTCACTTTGACTTAAATTTAAATGGAGTTGAATGAATTTTCCTAAAAATCAGTTAAATGAATTCAAATTCATGGGTTTTAATTGAATCAAATATTAAATCTGATTGATTTCAACTTTAAATAGTAGAGTTGATTTTTAAACACTTTAATACGAAGTGACTTTATTTGGATTCAACTGAATGTATTCAAATTCAGTAAATTTATTTTTAATTCAAATAATCGGAAAAATGTTTGACAATATTACTAAAATCACAGAATTTTTGTTATCTTGTAAATTTCACTACTAGATGTGTCACGACTCATCGAAAATACTTGTTCTACGCTCACCGAATTTCGGTGAATCTAAACACGGCCTTTATTATTCGGTTAGACCTTCGGTTTAATTTTACATTATATTTTATAATAACTTCAACCATATAAAAGATTATCAACCATTTATTTGCTTGAAGCAAATAAATGAATAGGTAAACCATAAGAATTTTAAATTCTCAACAATTTTGGAAGTGGTTTTAGTTTTTCGAAAAATGTGTCACATTTTCTAGATTTTTTTTTATTTTATCATTTTTCTTCTTTTCCTGATATTAGAGAAATCGTGATGATTTATTTCGAAGAATTTAAATAATGATACAAAAAATATAATTTTTGCAGAAACTTCTTTTCCCAAAGAGAAAATTTTGTTTTTACAGGTAACTGTTTAAAATATTACTCATGTACTTATGGTCAAAATATCGCTTTGAAAAGTGTTTGTCAGCTTCATGTATGTTTCTTTAATGATTTACAATTACGATCATAAATGTGAAATTCTTGATCATTGTTTAATAGTTTAATTTTTTCGTTTTTAAATTCCATATTTATAAAACTTGTTACGATGAATGGATCATAAGTTTTAATACTGTTTTAATATTTTCCATATAATATTCAAAATTTTAATAAAACAAAGTATATATTCTTTTTCCAGATACCAGAAAGCATATCAAAATTCGACCAAAAAATCATCCCGAAACGGAGTCATTGAGCCAATTCCGTAAGGAGTTATTATAAAAAATTTGGATATTTCAATGTGTTCGTAAATTAGTAAAATTGAAGATAAATTTCAGAACAATTTTTTCAACTTATGACGAAAATTTTGAAAATTGTTTCCTAGTTCCTGTCTGAAGCTGAACTTGAAAAAAAATTTAGTCAATGAAGAGTGCATTTCAAGAAAATTCTACAAATTGTAGAAGGGCGTATGTCCGGCTCCTTTCACTTTTCAATTAAAAAAATAATGATAAAATTTTGGTACGCACAACCTTGGAAATTTCACTATATTTGCTAAAGGTAGTTATTAATGATATTCTGTGATCAAACAGATGAAAACTACTGCCATCAAATAGATATTAATGATTAAAAAATATTTAATTATGTGAAAGAGAACAATCTATCGCATCATCACACTATATCAATAAAAGTAAGGTACCCATGGCTTCCCTAGGATGCCTACGAGGTTCGTTTGATAAGTTTGGTAAAAAAGAACGTAATTTTTGTTTTTTTCGAAAACTTTTTCTTTATTTCTGAACCTAGTCTTCTAACCCAGTGAGATTCCAATTTTTCCATCCCTTCAGAAAAGTAAAATTTTTCGAGGTCTGGAAAATACGCATTCACGGCATCGATTACTTCTTCATTGGACGAGGTTCTCTTCCCAGCGAGCCAGGTCTTCAAGTTGGGGAACAGAAAGGACTCGCATGGAGCCAAGTCTGAAGAATAAGGTGGATAAGGAATCAATTCGAAGCCCAATTCAAGTATTTTCGCCACTGCGATTGCGGAGGTGTGAGTCGATGCGTTGCCGTGAAGAAACAGCACTCTTTTGTGCACCAATCATGGCTGTTTTTTTTGTAGCGCGGCTTTTAAACAGCCCAATGATGATACATAGTATGCTCCTGTTATAGTTTTACTCTTTTCTAAGTAATCAATGGGAATAATTTCTTGGGAATCCCAAAATACTGTGGCCATCACATTCCTAGCTGACAAAACAGCCTCCGCCTTCTTTGGCGCACTTTCACCAGGAAGAACTCACTGTTTTGACTACTGCTTAGTCTCGGGTGTATAATGGTGGATCGATGTTACGTCCACAGTCACGAATCGACGCAAAAAGTCTTGCGAATTCCGATTAAACTTCGCCAAATACTGCGCTGAAACGTCTTTTCGGTTGTGCTTTTGATCGGGAGTCAGCAATTGCGACTACAGCCTTAGCAAACACACGCACCTTGATTCGGCGATCCTCCCTGACCATGTGATGAATTTTTTCGACCATATCCGATGTGGTGACCTCAATTGGGCGTCCAGAGGGCGCTTCATTAGTTTTAGTATCTTGTTCAAATAACAATTAACGGCGTGCGCGCCATGCGCCATGTAACTCATGTTGCATACAGCTGAATAGTAATATGATACTGAGTTGTACTCGAAATTAGCTCGCAATTATCAGCGATCCCAAACACCTCCTCAAACCAAGTTTCAGACAAATATGTAAAAATTCATCAATTTCGGCCACCATATTGGATCCGCCATTTTTAATTCAGAACTTTTGACATCAAATCCGAAATCAGCGACCCCAAAAACCCCTTATAACAAATTTCAGACAATTGCGTAGAAATTTAACAATTTCAACCGACATTTTGAATTTGTATGTTTTGACGTCAAATTCGGAATCAGTGACCTCAAAAACCTTCTTATACCAACTTACAGTCCAAAATGTAAAAATTTAACAATTTTGGCAGCCACATGAGATCCGATATTTCGAATTTGTAAGTTTTTATGGTAAATTCGAAATCAGTGACCCCAAAAACCCCTTTCTACCAAGTTTCAGACAAATATGTAAAAAAAGTAACATTTCTTACCGCCATATTGGATCCGTCATTTAGAATTCATAAGTCTTGACGGCAAATTCGAAATCAACGACCCCAAAAAACCCCCTTATACCAAGTTTCAGACAATTGTGTAAGATTCAACAATTTTAACTGCTATATTGAACCCGCCATTTTGAATTTGTATGTTTTGACGCTAAATTCGAAATCAGTGACCCCAAAAACCCTCTTATACGAAGTTTCAAAAAAATATGCAAAAAATGTAACATTTTTGGCCGCCGTATTGGATCTGTCATTTGGAATTTATCAGTTTTGACGTCAAATTCGAAATCAACGACTCCAAAAACCTCCTTGTACCAAGTTTCAGAAAATTGTGTAAAAATTCAAGAATTTTAACCGCCATTTTGAATTTGTATGTTTTGATGTCAATTTCGAAATCAGTGACCCCAAAAACCCTCTTATACGAAGTTTCAGACAAATATGCAAAAAATGTAACATTTTTGGCCGCCATATTGGATCTGTCATTTAGAATTTGTAAGTTTTGACGTAAAATTCGAAATCAGCGGCCCCAAAAACCCCTTAGTACCAGGTTTCAGGCAAATGTGTAGAAATTTAACAATTTTGGTCGCCATATTGGAACTGACACGTTAAATTTGTAAGTTTTGACAGTAAATTCGAAATCAGCGATCTCAAAAACCTAATAATATCAAGTTTCATACAAATTTGACCAATTTATATGAATTTTATCGTTGAATAAAACTAAACTCCAGTTTAACCAATTTATTCATTAAAATTTGTAACCAAGAATATGCCAAGAATATGACCTCGAATATGACATTGTTTTGTGTGGCGTCTCTTGATATTCGTGAATCAGCAACTTCACGTTGAATCAATTTTATTTTCTTAATGATTTTCATAACGGTGGACCGTTATAAAAAAAATTTGTTATACAAGATATTAAATATGCGTTTGATCGTTAAACATAGCCACAGAAGGCTGAATAAGAACTACGAGAAGGTATTTAGAAACTTTTCCAAAAGTTTAAATTATATTTCAAGCAGTATCATGATTGTCACGGACATTTTTAAATATTGTAAACTACGATTTTTTTCGAAATATTCCTTGAGAAGCAAACGTGCGCAATAGTTTAGGCTGATTCTTCCTATTTATTATTATTTGAATTTTAACTCTCAATTGTTTTTTGAAATGTGCGAGTTAGCTTCTGCAAATAAACTATGTAAATATAATCATAACAGTCGAAATGTCAAAATCCAGGGACATAATTTCAAAGCCTATAATTTTGTTTGAACTGAACGAAATAGAGATTTGCTTAAATAAACATGATTTTGGTTCAATGAACTTCATATGCTTACTGTGTTTAATAACCTTATCTTGAATAGCTATAGCTTTTAGGCATAAAAAGCATCACAAAATGTGAATCGAGGCAAGCTGACTTCATTGGAAATCAAACATTTAAACTCCAATTGCTTTTGGTTTAGAGTATTAATCTATATTAAACCATTTGTACAGTATACTTTACGCTATAATAGATACCTCGAAAACAAAATTCTTTTTTAATTCACTAAAATCACTTGAATATCTTTGAGGAACATAAAAATGAAAGGTTTTAGACGTATGCCAATAACATTATTCATTTCTTAAATTTTAAATACGTATTTTTTGAGTGCATGCATTGTTTAAATTTTTCATAATTCTCTTATTGCATGTTCCTCCTCAGGAAGAAACTAGGCAAAAATGTTTGTCCTAAGTAGCAAAAATTTCATTGAAATTTGTTTTTAGGACGAGCACAAAAACATTGAAAAATGTTATACTTTACATTATAAAATTTTTTAGCACTTTAGCGAATTTCAAAAAACAGACTCCCTTATACTATTGGATTGTACTATAACTTGTTAAAGACATTTAACACATCTTTTTTTGTACCAAATATAAATTAAAATTTGTCTTTTTGTTTTCTGGCAATTCTAGAAGTTTTACTGTCATGTATAACATTGTGTCAGTAACATAATTATATGATAGATAGATATTGAGTTTATTTCAGCCGTGAGGCATAGGAAGTGGAGATCGGAATGTACATCACTAAGTTCCACACATACATATGCGTATTGCCATTTTATTTTATATTTTAATTGTTTCTAACTTAGCTCTCTTTTCTTTATCCAGTCTATCTCTCTACTTTATAATTTTTCTCCCTACCTCTAGTTTGACGTCATCATTCGGATTGTCGCTCATTAATCTATTAATTACTGTTT
>JAUMHM010000078.1:13938124-13950485 GCA_032362435.1 Melikaiella ostensackeni
CCCACCCCTGCTCTTAATTCCCCCTCCCTCAATCATTTCTTTTCATCCTCTCCCCTTCAATAACTCTCATTTCCCCTTACTTGCCCTCACTTTTTCTTATTTCCCATCATCTCCCTTCTCCTCATTTCCCTCATTTTCCTTTCCCTTGTTTCCCCTTACTTGCAATCATTTTCCCCCAAACTCCTCTCACAACTTACCCCCATTACCCCTTAATTCCCCTCAGTTTCCCTCACTAACCGTTTTTTAAACGACGGACGGATACCCGACCGAAACCATAAGGGTTTCTGTCCGGGGCTACGAAATCCCCAAAAAAATCAGTATATTATTTCAAGAGGGTGTAAATTTGTTACGCAATTGTATTTCTGTCTTTATTTTTTATGAGTTATAAATTCATTATTATTTGTAATATTTGTTTCATAAACTTAATATACAGTTTATAATAATCAAATTTTTCAGGCTCTCCTTTTATGATGGGAAATGGTTTTGATGCAACTAGCATGGCAGGAGCCAATGCAGACTCGTCTTTTTTAGGAAATGGAATGAGTGGTGCATTTAGAAGTGCCACTGCAACTGCAAATGCAGCTGCTGGCATCGATGCGGGACCTAAGAGTGCACAATCTGTGGCTCAAACAAAATCTGACGCCATCTCCACTGAAAATGGATCCTTCAGTTCTGCCACTTCATTTTCCTCAGCTTCCACCTCTTAAATAACATCAATTTTTTTAGTAGGAAAAAGTAGTAGTAGTACTGTTGAAAAAATGTTTTGATGTTATAACAAATATAGGTACATACACAAATAATCCAGAGCGAATGAATTTTTCTTGAACACGAGATTTAGTCGCACTAGGCGGCACAGTGAAGCAAAAAAAACGTCCGTGAAAAAAAAAAATTTTTAGAAGACAATTATTATCCGGATTGAACTTTTTTTTTAATGAAACCTCAGAAAATTCCACATCGAACTGTCATGCAGGATTTTTGAAAACAGAAATTTCTATCTAATAACAAACATATTTTAAAAACTTGACTTTTGAAGTGTATCTGTTTTTAACAAATACTTGGACTCATTCAAAAATACCTTGAAAACAGAGAGCAACAATCCAAAAAAGACGTCCAATAGCAACTCAAATGTTTGAAAATTTATAGAATTTGTTATGAACAAATAAGTGAATGAAAATGGTTTCGTAGGATTGGCAGCTACTCGTCACTTGATTCGCACTAAATGTGAACAATTTATAGACAAAGATTTCTTTAATTAAATTAATGAATGTTCATAAGCAATGTCTTATTTTATAAGCAAGTTTTTTAAACAATTATCCATATCAGGTATTTGTGAGGAATAAATGATGTTTCTCCTACGAGATCGATCATATATTACCTGGGAATAAAATCTAAGTATCACATTTGGTCATCCAATAAAAATGGATAATTGGTTAATTATTCCTAATTAACAAATACACTACTTGGCTATTTTTGGACATACAAACTTGGTTCATTCAACGCAATCAACTGTGAATAACTAACTTCTGAATTTTCAAGGACTTTTCGATGATGATAAATAACTTTTATTGTAAACAACAATTGTTTAAGCACATTTTTATCATGTTATGTATTTATAAATAAAATTCCACTTTTTTCAAGGACTGAACAGCCAGTTATTTAGCGATGACTTCTTGCTATGAATTGCTTACATTTGATAATTGTTTAAACAAAGTTAATTAACAAATGCATTATTCGGCTATTTTTCATTATGTATTCTAATTATATCCCTCAAGAGAAACGCAATTTTTAGTTTACAATTACATTAGCCGAAAAAAATTTGTTTATAACATTGTTAATAACAATAAGAAAAGCAGATCATTTTCGAAGTATCCAAAAAAACTTTAAAAATTTGTTATTAACAGTTGATTACGCTAAAGGAACAAAGTTCAAATGCTGAAAAATAGCTAAATAGTGTATTTGTTAATTAAGTTTGTTTAAACAATTATCAAATGTTAGCGACTCATAGCAAAAAGTCATTGTTGAATAACTGACTTTTAAGTCCGAGAAAAAGTGGAATTTTATTCATAAACACATAAGATGATAAGAATTTGTTTAAACAAATATTGTTAACAATAAAAATCATTCATTGTCATCGAAATGTCCTTGCAAATTTAGAAGATAGTTATTCACAGTTGATTGCGTCGAAAGAACCAAGTTTTTCCGTCCAAAAATAGCCAAATAGTGCATTTGTTAATTGAGATTGTTTAAGCAACTATCCGTTTCGATTGAATGATCAAATATGACACTAAGGTTTCATTTCCAGGTAATATATGATCTATCCCGTAGAAAAAACTATATTTATTCCATCATAAATACCAGATATGTACAATTGTTCATAAAACTTGCTTATAAAATAAGAAATTATCTATGAACTTTCATTAATTCAACTAAAAAACTCTATTTGTTCACAAACTATTCAAATTTAGTGCGAATTAAGTGACGAATCGCTGCCAATCCCCAAAAAACCATTTTCATTTACTTATTTGTTTATAACAAATTCAATAAATTTTTTAACATTTGCGTTGCTATTGGACATATTTTTTGGATAGGCTTCATGTTTTGTGGGTATTTTTGAATTAATTCAAGTATTTGTTAAAAACCGATACACTTCAAAAGTCAAATTTTTTTTCATTTTTGTTATTGAATAATTTTTTTTTTAATTTTCAAAATCCGCCGTGACAGTTCAACGCGGAATTTTATTAGATTTCATTAATGCAAAAGTTAAGTTCGGATAATAATTGTTTTATGAAAATCAATTCGTTCTCGGACGTTCTTTTCTGCCCCACTGTGGGGCGGAGCAAAAAAAATTATTTTTTCGAATTTGGAGGGGGTCCAAAAGATGTAGTTTAGTACCCGGATCTCCCAAAATAAGTTACAGATAAAAGGAAATACATCTTATGTTTGCGCATCCACGATGGAAAGAGTTCTAAAAGTTAACACTTACACCTATCATTATCTTTCGAAAGCTACACAGCAATAAAGAAATTATTATAAATTGTGAATTGTCATTAAATTTGAATAAATGCTATAAAATTATGATTTTTGTCTAGTAGATGTTACTTTTGTAAATGATTTATATTTTGGAAAACAGTTGACTTTTACACCTGAAAAGTTAAACTTAAAAAAATATATATTTTTAACCAAGATGAATTTTTAACCGAAGAAGATAAGTTTTCTACCATAAAAGTTTGAATTTTTAACAAAGAAGAATGAATTTTCAACCAATAAAGATGACTTTCTTACCACAAAAGATAAACTTTCAACCTAATAGCTGACATTTCTACCTACGAAGATGAGTTTTCAACCAAATAGTTGAAATTTCAGAAGGAAAAAAAATGTCAACCAAACAGTTGCATTTACAACCAAATAGTTGAATATGCAAACCAAGAAGACTAAAAGACAAAAAAGTTATTTTCAACCAAGAAAGATGAATTTTTTACCCAAAAAGGTTACTTTTTCACCTGAAACAATAATTTTAAAAAAATCAACCAAATAGTAGAATTTACAAAAAAGAATTTCAAACTATAAGGAGTTGCATTTTTAACCAAAGAGTTGAATTTTCAAGCCAAGAAAATGATTTTTTCAGAAAATAGCTGAATTTTCAAGCTTAAAAATTTGTATTTTCAACAATCAAGTTATTCTTAAGCGAGGAAGATTTTTTATGTTTTACCCAAAAATATCACATTTCTAACCAAAATGATTCATTTTCAAAAAAAAAAATTTCAACGAAACAATTGAGTTTACAACAAAATACTTGAACTTTCAAGCAGGAGATATGAATTTTCAACAAATAGTTGAATTTTCAGAAGCAAAAAATCCCAACCAAACAGTTTTATTTACAACAAAATAGTTGAATTCTCAAGCCAAGAAGACTCCAAGACAGAAAATTTATGTTCAACCAAGAATGATGATTTTTTTATCGAAAAAACATGACTTTTCTACTTGAAAAAATAATTTTGAAAAAAGTTTTAACGAAATAGTTGAATCTTCAACCAATTAGTTGAATGTTGAACCTAGAAAGATGAATTTTCAACCAAATAGTTGAATTTTGAACCAAAAAAGATGAATTTTCAACCAAAAGGTAGAATTTTCGAACAAAAATATTGAATTTCAACTAAAACAGTTGCATTTTGAACCAAATAGTTGAATTTTCAAGCCAAAAAGACGAATTTTTGAGAAAAGAATTGAACTTTCAACCTCAAAAGTTAGAATTTTCAATGATAAAGTTATTCTTAACAGAAAAAGATGAACTTTTTACCAGGAAAAATGATTTTTCTACCTGAAAAGATGAATTTCCAACAAAGAGTTGAATTTTCAACCAAATGGTTGATTTTTCATATAAAAATGATAAAACATCAACTAAAAAGGTTTGCAATTTTAACCAAATGGTTGAATTTTCAACCTGAAGAGTGGAATTATAAAAAAAAAAATTTTAACCAATAAATATGAATTTTTAACCAGAAAATATTACTTTTCTAGACGAGAAGATGAATTTTTAACTAAAAAGATAACTCTCAACCAAGAAAGATGATTTTTCAACCAAATAGTTGAATTTACAAAAAAGAATTAAAAACTATAAGGAGTTGCATTTTTAACCAAATAGTTGGATTTTCAAGCCAAGAAAACAATTTTTCTTAGAAAATATTCGAATTTTCGAGCTTAAAAATTCGAATTTTCAACAATCAAGTTGTTCTCAACCGAGGAAGATTCTTTATGTTTTACCCAAAAAGATCACATTTCTACCCAAAATGATTCATTTTCAAAAAAAGATGTTTTCAACGAAACAGTTGAATTTACAACAAAATACTTGAACTTTCAAGCAGAAGATATGAATTTTCAACAAAGAGTTGAATTTTCAAGTCACAATGATGAATTTTTCAAAAGGTAATTGAATTTTCAGCTTGAAAAGTTAAATTGTAGAAAAAAATATTTTTAACCAAGAAATATGATTTTTTAACCAGAAAAGATTACTTTTCTATGAGAAAAGATGAATTTTTAAGTAAAAAGATAACTCTCAACCAAGAAAGAGGAATTTTCAACCAAATAGTTGAATTTACAGAAAAGAATTTTAAACCATAAGAAGTTGCATTTTCAATCAAATAGTTAAACTTTTAAGTCAAGAAAATTAATTTCTTAGAGAACAGTTGAATTCTTAAGAAAAAAATTTAGCCAGGAAAGATGAATCTTTAACCGAAAAAGATATTTATATTACGATAAAAGATGAATCTTTGACCCAAAAAGGCGAATTCTCAACAAAAGAGTTTAGTTTTCAAGCTGAAGAGTCGAATGTTTAAAAAAACAGTCGATTTTTAAACCCGAAAAGTTGAATTTTCAACGAATATTTTTCGAGTAAAATAGTCAAAAGTATTGATTTTAAATAATTTATTCAAATTTAATGACAATTCACGATGTATAAGAATTATAGGTGTAAGTACTATGTTTTAGAACCCTCTTCACCAATAAAAATATCGTTACCAATAAGAAAAGTATCATTTAATGAAATAAAAACATGACTTTTCTTCTTTTTTCCACTTTAATGACAATTTACGAGCATACGAATTTTTTTATTGCTGCATAGTTTTCTGAGGATAATTATAGTTGTAAATACTAATTTTGAGAACCCTCTTTATGTATTAAAAAATTGTTTTTGTACCAAAATATAAAAAACTCGCTATTCTTCGTTATTTTCAGCTTTATCGTGGATGCGCCAAAAAAGATATATTTATTTTTTGCTTAAACTTCTTGTGAGAGATCCGGGTACCAAACTACAAGTTTTCGACCCTTCCAAATTTGAAAAGAAAGCAATTTTTTTTTGGTCCGTCCCAAGCCGCACCTACTCCATCCCAATACTACCCAAAAAAATATATTAATACAATTTTCAGATTGAGGGTCAAAAAATTGCATTATATGTATAGAAATAAAAACGAAATTAAAAAAAACGTATCTTTTGAAAAATAAATTAATTAAAAGATCGATTTAATTACGGATCTTTATTGCTATGAATACCGAAGATTTCTTTAACAGAGTATATCTAAAAGATACAAACACCCGACTTTCGGCGGATTCACAATATTCTACAACAAATCTTGTCGACATTAAAACATCCATTTCTTAGAATATAGTAACGCAGACAATTTTCTTTCTTCGTGTAAATAACTTTTCCGAGTTATTTTTATTTTCAGTTTTTTTCGTCATGCTTTTAGCGATACACAGCTTGCAGGATTTTCAGAGGAAATGAGAAATTTAATAAAATAACTAAAAAATAAGTTCACAATCAGACATTGATTTTCGCGAATCTTTGATGTTCTATTTCAAATAGGACTAATTTTTTCAATCTCATAAATTTTATTAAATCTAAACTAAAAATTACAGTAACAAATCGGAACAAATTTTCTGAGAAGAATTAAAATTTTTTTTTATTTTTACACTGATTATTCTGCATTCCGTATTCAGCGCAGACACCCTGTATATTTGTTTCGAGAAAATTATACTCAGCGAGATACGGAATTTCCATGAGACCACACGTTGGAAAAAACAAATAAAATATTACAATTACTTCAATTTTTTTATATTTTTCTTGCTTTTTTTTTAATCCCTGAACATGAAAGACCGTATCTCACGATCGATATAACTTGTGAAAAATATGATATCCCGCGTCTTTTTATAAAATACAGCATATGTACACCAGTAAATCTAACACCAACCATTTAACAACATGTAAATATTTATAAATCTCTTTGTAACATTCACGAAGATTAGAGTTTATCTGTTCTGGAATTTTTCGTTTCGATCCATTTTATCCCTGCAGGTACAAGCACAGTGAAACAATTAATTAAAAGTAAATGAACAGCCATAGGTTCCCCGTAATAAATTCTGTGCACGCAACTGTAATAAACTTATAAATTTATATGTGCATAATTTGTTTGTGATTTCTTTGGTTATATATCAATATTCATACAAAATCAGAATCAGTTTAGCTCTGATATACTTTTAATTACACCAATCATTTCAACTAATCAATATTTATACTTAATCTAGAGAGACAAAATTGAAACAAAATAATGTCATTAAACTTCGAAAAGTCAAGAGTTATTATTCTGAAAAATCTTTTTTTGAGAAATTCCAAAATTTTTGGCACACTTTTAAGCAAGTTTAAACTTAAGTTTTCGAGCATCTAAACTTTTTCCTTATTCGTGTCTCATTCACTCAATATTTAGGTGTAAACAGGTACCTACGAAGAAATGTGAGCGGTAAAGGATTAAAGACATTATAAGTCAGTGAGTTGCTATTAAATCACAATTGTAATCCGTGTAATTAAAATTAAAACGAATGAACACTATAAAATTAATATATCAATAATAATTCGATTTGGTAATCTCTCAATAAATGAAATCGAAATCAAAGCTCAGAATCTTAATTACTAATTTTAAGTACATTGGTTACAATAAAGCGATTTAATTAAAATTCTTTTAAAAAGTCTTATACCAAGTGTTAAACTAGAAATCGGCATTTTTATGATTTGAATTCTTAACCTAAATTTGACAGTGGCGTAGCGCATTGGGAAAGGCAATGATTAGGAAATCTACGTGTCCATCTTATTATTTTTCCTTTGCAAACTTACAACCACTTTATTTGTCCTTCATCAGGTATTAAGTGTGAAAAAAATTCATCGAATCAAAATCCGGAAATCGCAACGCCACTTATCTTTCATAGCAACTACATATCTTTTTCTTAACGATTGTCACCTAATTTGTAAAATGGTGTTATTAGACGTCGAGAAATGGAAAGGTGTTCTGAAATTTCATTTGGAAACACTTCCTAAGTATCCCAATTTACTTTGACAACTTCAGAAATAATGAAATCTGCAAATAATACTAAAAGTAGAAAACAATTTTCTTCTAATCACTTTCAAAAATCTTGAGTTTTTTTTAGGGTTTCGGAGGCTACGTCCAAACTACGAGCTGAAATGTAGACCTCACTACTGACCTTTGACCCTTGAGCTATCACGCTGCTCTTTTGACCCGCCTGAACTTTGGCCGTTGAACTTTCACCTTTGATATTTGGACACGGGGTATAACCTTTGACCCCGGATCCTTGGATCCCATAGCTCCAACTTATAAATTTGACCCCTGACTTTTGAACTATATCCCTTTGACTCCTGATCATTGACCGGTGGCCTTTGACCCCTCTGATTTTATCTCTTAGGGGCGTCCATAAACTACGTGACCAACTTTTGGCTATTTTTGATCCCCCGCCTACCCTCGTTGAAAATCGTAGTATAGTCATAACCCCCCCCCCCCTTCCCAGCCCCTCTCAAAGTAACGTAACCGTTGACTAAACACGGATTTGACGGTTAATCCGCGTTTTTTCGCGTTCCTAATGAGTTCAGTTGCCAATATGAGTACTTGACCAAAAAAGATTTTCTACCAAAAGAGATGAATCTTTAAACCAGAAAGACGAAATTTCAACAAGAAAAAAATTAACTTTTAACCAGGCAGTTGCATTAACTAAAAAATATTTAAATTTTCAAGACAAAAGCACGAATTTTTTCGAAGAAAGTTGAATTTTCAAGGAAAAAATCAATTTTTAAGGAACAAAGATGACGTTTCTACCACAAAAGGTGCATTCTAAATCCAAGAGGATGAATTTAAACAAGACAGTTGCATTTTCAACCAAAATAGATGACTCTAAGAAAGTTGTTGAATTTTTGAAAAAAATTAAAATTTTTCCCAAAAAGTAGAATTCTCAATCTACAAAGATGCATTTTCTACCAAATGATCGAATTTTCAAATAAAAAATATTATAATTCAACTAAAAATAATGCATTTTCAATCAAATAGTTGAATTTTCAACAAAACAGTTGACTTATCGACCAAAAGATGTGACTAACAAAATAGTTAAATTTTTCATAAGATAAATGAACTTTTAAGAAGATAGTTGAATTTTTAATCGAAGTGCTGAATTTTTAACCTACAAAGATGAATTTCGAACTAAAAAAGATCGTTTTTCAACAAACAAAAAAATGAATTTTTAACCAGTTGAATTCAACAAAAGACATATTTTTCACGAAATAGTTCAATCCTTAACCAAACAGATTAATTTTCAAAAAAATAAGATTGATTTTGCAACCAAGAAGACGAATTTTCAACAAACGTGTAAAATTCTCAAGCTAAAGAGTCGAATTTTTCAGAAAACAGTTGACTCTTAAACCGCAAAAGATGATTTTCCAACTAAATAGTTGAATTTTCAATAAAAAGGTAAATTTGCAACCAAAAATGCAACTGTTTAATTTCCGGTTTGAAAAATTGATTTTCAACAAAAAAAAAAGATTTTAAACCAGTTGAATTCAACCAACAAAGGCGAATTTCGGACAGAATAGTTGAATCCTCAATCAAATCAATAAATATTAATTTTTAGCACCAAAAAAAAAAAGAATTCTCAACGAAATAGTTGCACCTTTTGACAAATAGGATGAATTTTCATATAAGAAGATTAACTTTCTATAAAAAACGCGATTTTTCAAGAAAATATACGAATTTACAACTGAAAAGATAAATCTTTAATCAGGTAGTGGAGATTTTGACTAAAAAAGATCAATCTTCACCCAAAAATGGAGTAGTCAAATTTTCAGATAAAAATTAATTTTTAAAACAAAAAAAAACGAATTTTCAACAAAATAGTTGCGCTTATTAACAAATAGGATGAATTTTCGTCTCAGAAGATTAACTTTCTACAAAAAAACGCGATTTTTCAAGAAAATATACGAATTTTCTACTGAAAAGATGAATTTTTAACCAAATAGTGGGAATTTTGACTAAAAAAGATAAATTTTCACCCAAAAATGGAATAGTCAAATTTTCAGATAAAAATTAATTTTTAACATTGAAAAAAAAACGAATTTTCAACAAAATAGTTCAATTCTCAACCAAAACAAATTAATTTTCAACTAAACAGTTGCATTTTTTAACAAACAGGATGAATTTTCAACCATGTAGATTAACTTTCTACCAAAAAACGCGATTTTTCGAGAAAATATATGAATTTTCAACTGAAAAAATAATTTTTCAAGCAGATAGTGGAAATTTTGACCAAAAATGAAGTAGTTGAATTTTTGACAAAAAAAAAATCAATTTTCAACCAAAAATGAAACGAATTTCCAACAAAATAGTTAACTCCTCAACAAAATGTAATTGTCAACCAAAAAGAATGACTTTCTGCCAAAAAATTCTAATTTTCAATAAAATCAATGAATCTTCAACATAATAGAAGAATTCTCAACTAGAAAAGATAAATTTTCAATTAAACATATCAATTTTCAATCAAAAATAGAGTAGTTAATGTTTCACTTGAAAAAATTAATTTCGAATCAAAAAAGTAATTGGTTTTAAACAAAATTGTTAAAATTTTAACCGAAGAGAGGAATTTGGAACTAAAATGATGAATCTTAAAAAAAAAATTTCAACGAAAAAATCCAGCATTCAATCTATTAGTTGAATTTTCAACCGAAAAGATGACTTTTTAACAAAGAAAACTAATTTTCTACCAAAGAATACAAATTATCAACAAAGTACATGAATTTTCTAACAAATAGTTGAATTTTCAACTAAAAAAGATGATTTTCAACCAGACAGTTTAATTTTCTATCAAAAAAGATAAATTTCCTACCGGATAGTTCAATTTTTAAATAGAAAAGATAAATTTTGGAATGAAAAATGGAATAGTTGAATTGCCGATTTTCAAAATTAATTTTGAATCAAAAATGAAACGAATTTTCGACACTATAGATAAATTTACAATCAAAGAGATGAATCTTCAATCAAAACAGATGAATCATCAACAAAATGAATGGATTTTCAACAAAGCAGTTGAATCTACAAATAAAAAAGATAAATTTTCAACCAGATAGTTTACTTTTCTACCAGAAAGGATGAATTTTTCACCGGATAGTTTAATTTTCACAAATAGGATGAATTTTCATATAAGAAGATTAACTTTCTATCAAAAAACGCGATTTTTCAAGAAAATATACGAATTTTCAACTGAAAAAACAAATTTTTAACCAGATGGTGGAAATTTTGACTAAAAAAGATAAATCTTCACCTAAAAATGGAATAGTCAAATTTTCAGATAAAAATTAATTTTTAACATTAAAAAAAACGAATTTTCAACAAAATAGTTTAATTCTCAACCAAAACAATTTAATTTTCAACTAAGCAGTTGCATTTTTTAACAAACAGGATGAATTTTCAACCAAGTAGATTAACTTCCTACCAAAAAACGCGATTTTTCGAGAAAATATATGAATTTTCAACTGAAAAAATAAATTTTCAACCAGATAGTGGGAATTTTGATCAAAAATGAAGTAGTTAAAAAGATAATTTTTAAAATCAAGAATAGAATAGTTAAATTGTCGATTTTAAAAATTAATCTTAAATCAAAAATGAAACAAATTTTCGACACTATACTTTGACACTATAGATGAATTTACAACCAAAAAGATGAATCTTCAATCAAAACAGATGAATCATCAACAAAGTGAATGAATTTTCAACAAAGCAGTTAAATCTACAAATAAAAAAGATAAATTTTCAACCAGATTGTTGAATTTTCAACAAAAAAAGATAAATTTCAAATCAAAAATGAAATTATTGAATTTTTGATTAAAAAATTAATTTTAAACTAAAAATGAAACGAATTTCCAACGAAAGAGACGAATCTTCAACAAAAAATATTCGAAATTTTAACAAAGTAGTTCAATTTTCAACTAAAGATATGAAGTTTCAACTGGAATTATGACTCTTCAACAACAAAAAATTAATTTTCAACAAAATAGTTCAACATTCAACCAAGTAGTTAAATATTTTAAAAAAAGGTGAGTTTTCAAAAAAATAGTTACATTTTCAACAAAATAATTAAATTTTCTACCAAACAGTAGAATATCTAATCAAACGAGATGAATCCCACAGCAAAAATATAATATAAGACTTTTCAACAACAGAAAAATTAACTTTAAATCAAAAATAGGTGAATTGTCTTATTGGGTTCTAATTATTCAATTCGCATTTAAGCGAAAAAACGAGAAAAAGAAGAAAAAGTGAAAATTTTATGAAAACAGGGGAATAGGGGAAAAAGTGTGAAGTCTGAAATATGAAAGTGATTTTCAAATTTATCAAGTTATTATTGAACCTCATCGTTGCAGGGCCGTCTTTCACAAAATTCGTAAAATTTGTTGAAATTTGTCATGAGGAATCGTATTAAACGTTATCTAAGTTCGTACCGTTACTTTTACTAACCCTGGGCGGGGGGGGGGGGGGGGGGGGGG
>JAUMHM010000078.1:13950504-13971125 GCA_032362435.1 Melikaiella ostensackeni
CTCAAATTGTTAACGTAGTTTATGGATGACCCCCTTGCCTTTGATTTTTGACCCCTGACCCTTCGCAGCCTACGAAAACCTTCACTAAGCGATTTTAATTAATACTAAAGCTAAATTTTGCTTTGAAAGTATCGCGCTATTTCAGTAAACTTCAAGCGTAAAACCTTCTGATTATTTTTTTGTCAGCTAACACGTGTAGATCCAACTAACCCAATAAAGATTTTATATTTATTCTTCTGCACATGCGAATAAAACCATGACAAAATCGCCAAGATCGTAGAAACATTTTATTGTCGAGACGATCGTGATACGCCAGTATTGATTTCAAGAGATGGAACTCCTTTAGTCTTAGAAATTAGCCTCAAATAAATTGTGCGCGTATAAAAAATATACGTGTAAGTCCGATAATATTCTGTACATATTGAGCATAATTTAATTATGAAGTAAACCACACCTTTGTAATTATCATTAATCATTTCTTTAGTAAGAAGAGAAACTATTAAATATTACACAAATATTCAATATTTTACTGGAATAAGTTTAGCTTTCAATTTTTTATGTTCTCTTTTAATTTACAGTTTGGTTAGTCAACTATTATTTGTTTTTAACTGTTTCGATAGAGGAAATCAGTACGAGATGAAGGCGAGTGCGAAATGAATAATGGGAAAAATAGACTAGGTTTTGAAGCAACAGTTCTCTATATTTTTTTATGAGTAGCAATATTGAAAGCGAGTTTTATAAACAGCAGTTTTACCACTTACTTGCTATTTTTGAATTGAAAAATTAAAAAATCTGTTTTCGACATAGCGATGAAAATGTCGTCCGCTGACAGATTATCATTTTTCAAGGAATAAAATTGCTTTCACTATTCTTTCACTGGTTCCTTCGTTCATCAAACTTTAGCTTCAACACTGTCTAATGATTAATTTGCTTAATTTTTATCGGAAACAAATTTTACGCGTTTTCATGAGAAGTGTCATTAAGTACGAGGTGAATAAATTTTCGACAGGTTATGCTTGGGTACTAAAGTAATTGTTTTGCTCTTAGCTTGCGAGCACAAACAAGTAAGTGCTACCAGGCAAACAACTTATGAATAAATAAACAAGTTTAGGCCCTTTACAAAAGTCTCGTTTTTTTCTAATCTTAATTCTGTGATCCTCCACGATCATTTTGCGCCCAAAAAGAAAAAATACCCCTGAGGGGATTATTAAATAAGCTTGATTTTTTATTTTTCTCTAGAGCTTATTATGTATATCTTCATGAAAATAACTCAAAACTGGAGCTTCTTTGGCTTAAAATCTGTGACCTGCTATCTAAAAAAGGCTCTAAATATTGAATACCTTTGGACACCTTGAACTTATTAAAATTATTTTAAACAGGTGCATAAAGTCAGTTTAATCAGTTTTTTTCGTTGAAATTTCTTCTTTTCAGAGTATCCTTTGTCTAGAGTAACCTGAATAAGAATTGAAATGTGTAAAATTCCCCATGAAACTAAAAAAAATCAATGTTCTATCTTTCATATTTGAGAGATATGGCTTTCAGCAAGTATTTGTTAGTGAAAAATTGGTATGAAAATGTTTTTATTTTAGTTTTTGTATACTATTTCATTTCCTGTGCACTTTATGTAAAAGGTTGTTTTTTGTGGTAATAAAAATACATAGAATTCCTTGTAAAACTAAAAAAAATTATTCCAACTTTCATCGATTATTGTTGATTTTTTCGTATTAATATTGTGAAAATTTCATCGCATTGACATGTACTGACCGTGAATATGCCAAAATCAAGAATACACGATGAAAATCATTATGAAATTTGTCTATTGTGCTTCATAGAAACGGAAAAAATGCACCAAAAACACGTTATATCAAGAAAAATCAATGCCTGACAAAATTTCATTAAAAATTGTATTTTTCAGGACTCTGTAACTTCGGACGTTTGAGATATACGACATTCTTTTTTTTAGATTTGCTGAAAATTAAGTGCACTGCGACTTATACACGTACAACTTTCATCTAGGATGCACAGGAAATGAGCTTATTTACAAAAAAAAATTAATAATAAAATATTAAATTAATAATATATAATTAATAAAATTTTCAGACCAATTTTATACTAAAAAATAATTTCTCAAGACCATATTTTCCAAAATATAAGAGATAGAACTTTGGAGTTTTTTTAAGTTTTACGGGAAATTTGACACATTATATTCAGGCTACTTTAGACAGAGGATTCTCTGAAAAGAAGAAATTCTCGAAAAACTGATTAAAACTGACTTTATGCCCCTGTTTCAAGAAATTTTAATAAGTTCAAAGTGTTCAAAAATGTTCAACATTTCGAGCCTCTTTTGGGTGCCAATTCACGGACTTCAAGCCAAAGATGCTCCAGTTTTTAGTTATTCCCATGAAAATATTCATAATAACCTCCAAGAAAAAAAAATCAAGTTGATTTAGAAATCCACCTAGGGATTTTTTCCTTTTTGGTCTTAAAATGATCGTGCGGTGTCAAGGCAATGAGATTTAAAAAAAACGAGAAGTGAGAGCCCTTTTGGGTTGAAGTTAATCGAGACACAACATAAGTAATGACTGTCATGACTGCATGACATAGTTTGGAGTTTGTGCAATTTTTATAACAATTTGAAAAATAATCACTGTATAAATAAAAAAATGTTTTTAGATAACAGTTTTGGATGATTTTTTCATGAATTTATACACATTGTCCTTCGAAATCTGATTGGAAAGGCTTAACATATGAATATTCACTTCCTACCAGAAGAGTACCATCTGAATAAAATTGCAACTTGTTAAAAAATATAGAATATAGGATAAATGGCTAGTATAATTCATGTAATGGCATTGCAATATTCAGAATGAATGTTCCAGCTTTAATTTGGTGAGTAACACTTCACCCACTTGTTTACTATTTATCAATATTATGACTTCAAATGTTTTTTCTAGCCACCTCTTACCGATTTCCCCTATATTATAGAGAAAAGTTGCACAAAAGAAAACTTTGATATCAATGCAAACATGACTCTGAAATGAAATTTACTTTCATTAATATTGATTAATTTCGTGATAAGAGTGGACTTTATAAATTATTAATAATAATCGTGGTTAGAATATTGATACGACCTTGTCGAAAAATATGAAAGAAAGCACGATCGTTCGACGATCAAGCACACGTCATATCGTCATCGTCAATGTAATACACTTAATTTTACTGAAAACTTTACGAGGTGAGAAATCGCCGACAATTATTGACATGACGAGTTAAAAATCACGAAAATTTTAGGCCGATAGAAAAGGGTAACTATTCATTTATTATAGATGCTCTTGAAGCGAGTTTCATTTCTTTTTAATATTTTAATAGGTATTTAGTTAAAGTCCTACGTCGTTTTTGTTAATATTGCGTTTTACAATTAATAATTCATGTCTTTATACATTGTATCTCATTTTATTGGTGATATCCTACGTTTATGATATCAACAATCAGTGGATTTCTCAACGCAACTGACCAGCAGTGGCAATATGTATACATATTTTTTAATAGAGCCGCATTTTGTGAGTACAATCGGCGAGGCTCGAACTTCAGTCATAAAAATAAGTTGATTAAATAAAGAAAGATTCAACTTTGGGAATCTACATCCTTCAAATTTCGAGTGCTGAAAATCAAAACCTCAGTTGTAGAAAGTTGATTCAAAATATTTTTCGCAAGTTATCGCGTATTTAATGGACAGATTTGCAAATAAATATTGTTATTGGACAACCTTAATTTTTTTAGGGAGTGAGATTCGATTTTTTTGACATCAAGGACGATTTAAATTCTCAGCAATCGTTTTCTATCTAAATCCACTCCTGATTATACGCGTATTTTCATTTTACTCACGTATAATAATGATTGTAACATGGCACAATATTTGATTCCTAATAAAATTTTGGCTACAAGCTTTCGACTATCATTCTATTGCTAATACAATACTATTGAATTCAAATATTTGTAGTCTTGCACTTTACTGAATACTATTTTTTTCATAAGATTTGTAGTCACAAATATCAGTGCTTTCATTGAAAATGAAAACTTTTTTTCAAAAGAGAACACAATAATTTGATTAGTTCCCACTAAATTTTCGAAAATCTCACTGAAGTTTTTTTCTACCTATCTCTTCTCTAACATCATTTTCCTTCAAAAATATTTTCTCCTTCGCGATGAAAACAAAATCCAATAAAAGGTACACAAAAGAGCTTCGAAAAATTACTGAGAAGGGAGGTAGTTCAATTTCCTCGGCATGAAAGCTTTTGGAAAATTTTATGATAATTATTACACATCCTTTACTTTGTGATGTTTCGAATTAAATATTTGCTACGAACTATAGAAAATAATTAAAATTATGGCTTTGCTGGTATGATTAACTGTAGTTTACTTTGTCAAAAAAAAATCGATATCACAAAATAACCTGAGTTTGTTAAGATTGCTCAAACGTATTAAAAACCGCCTGTTCTGGTGATTAGGACAAAAATTTGTATAGTCGACTAAGAACTGAACCTAAATGGAACGGAAGCAAAGAATATGGCTTTATCTCTCTGTTTGTTGAATTTGAAAACATTTTTTTTTAACATAAACTCTAAGAATGTCAACTTGTGTAAGTAGAAATTGCACAAAAAGACATTAAACGAGAAAAGTAGGTTTCAAAAAATTAGTGTGATAGCCTCATTAGAGAAAATTATATAACAAAAGAAAAAAGAGGAAGAAAAAGAAAAAAGAGACAACCAAACCTTTTTTGGGAAACTTTGTACATGCTTGTTATATTAGTTGAAAAAATAAAATTAGAGATTCCGAGATACTACTCTTTTTATTACAAAAATCTAATAAAAATATCAAACGCTTAATTGGATCTGGGAAGATCTCTTTTTAATTTAATTTTATTATTACCTTCTCTCTTTATGAACAACATTTCCTTGAATTCTCCCTTTCCTTTATTTCTTTTATGATAAAGAACCTTCACATCTCCCCAATCAAAGTCAAGCCCGTGCATGATTTCATCTCTAGACAAAAGACGATATTTCTCATTTCTATTATAATTACTTTTATGATCATCTCTCCCTTCCTAGGGGTCCTAGGGGTCTTCTTGTTTGTTCTATGTAAACTGCATTACAATTTTCACATGTGATTCTGTAAATTACACTTTGTTTGTCTAGTTTGTCACGTATGTCTTTTTCCAATTTTATGCTTTTAGATGTAATTCTATAAATTGTGTGTAAACCCATTTTACTTACTAATGATCCCAAAGCCTTAGAAATTTTCCCAAAATATGGTAATACAACCGTGTTGAATCTGTCAAAATCTCTAGTCTCTTCGTTGTTTTGATTGTTATCTTCTCTTTTTATCTAATAAATTTTGCTGTTTACATATTTTTCAATGAAAGAAGATGGATAGTGGTTTTGGAAGAGAATCTGTTTGAACATTTCAAATTTTTTTTCATGAAAAGTCTCATGTGACAATTTTATAGCTCTGTCTACCATGTTTCATATAACCTCAATTTTGTTTTGTTCCGGGTGATTAGAGAGAAAATTCAGTGTACGTCTTGAAAAGGTCGATTTTCTACACGGTAATGATTATGACGATTATAATGATGATACGGTAATGATTTTCCCTTCATTAGTTTTTATTATTTTCAAATCCAAAAAATTTATTTAACTATCTCTTTCAATTTCTAAAGTAAATTGTAATCTTGGGTGTACACTAATGAAGGCGTTTAGAAGTATATCAATTTTGTTTGCATCTACATAAAGCACAGAATCATCTACATACCTGGCATAGAGCATATTTAAAACCAACTTTTTCTAGAACATCATTTATTAGATCTCCCTTTCTTTAAAAAACTTGATTTTCTAAATCTTTCATGACATTTTAGTAAAAAACAGATGAGAGAACGGAACCTATAGGTGTTCTAAACTTTCACATATAAAATTTACCATGAAATAGGAAATAAGTTGAGTGTAAGACAAAATCAATTGCTTCATTAAGTTGTTTGTATGGAATGCTGGTGTGTTTTTCATACTACCTCATCTTTTTTTAATAGCATCTTTTTCTTTCTCAGGTGGAATGTTAGGAAACACAGTAACTACTTTAAAAGAAGCTAAAATCTGATCTTGTGAAACCGTGATTCCATCGATAAGTTTAAAAAAGCAGCACTATTTTTAAATGAATATTACGATATTGTTATTGATTTTTTAATGATATTGCTGAGTAATTCTTTTAGCTTTCTGGTTGTAGAGACTATTCTTGATATTAATAGTCTCAATGAATTATTAGCTTTATGAGTTTTTATTAGTCCATAGGATAAGGAGAGAACTGTATTAATTGTATCCATATCACATTTTGTTACATTTCTTGAATAGTCTTTTACTCTAAATTTATTCAAAATCTTATGAGTTCCTTCTTGTAATCTTTTAGTAGGGTCATTTTCAATAAGTTCAAAACTATCTTTATCATCAAGAATTTCTAGCATTTTTTTGAAATACTCAATTTTAGAAAAAGCTATTGCAACATTTCTCTTATCTGCATTAGTCACTAAAAAATCTACATTATTTCTCAAAAACTCTTTTGTTGATTCATATTCTTCTTTCAGTTCTTTGTCTATTATTGATTGAGAAAAATTATTAGGGAGAAATTCATTGGACAATCCCGAAAGTTCAAATCTCATTTTCTGTAATTTGTTTCCTGGTAATTTCTCAACATTTCCTTCAAAATCTTGAACAATTTCTAATAGCTGAATAAACTTATTTCCAAACTTATTACAAAAACCTTCACCTAATCTAAGGATGTCAACAACTGCTTATGGTATATTAATCTTAGAGATATATAGAAACCAAGAATCAGATTGGTCATGTGATAGAGCTAAATGAAGGTTTAAATGTAATTTTTGTATATCCCCTTGAGTCTAAATTATACTTGCAAACTTTCTGTCATTTTTTTTCTGTTATTTTCTGTCATTTTATTATTTAATTCATTATCTTTAAAGATACATACTTTGATGACAAAAGGAGGCACTAATGACAATGTTCAAAACTGATATTTTGCATTTTTTGCGGTTTCATTAAATTTTCTACTGTTTTTGATATTCATGAAGTTAAAACCTATTATGTTGTTTATATAATACATTTTTTCGGAAAAACTCCGAATCTTTCGCATTTTGTTAGAAAACTTTTTTATGACTCCATTTGATTTAGTTTTTTACTCTAATTTCTGGAAACACACTTTTCTCGTTTAAAAACGTTTTGTGCAATTTTCAGTTACACAAGGTGATTTTCTTAGTCTATGTTTTTTAAAAAAAATTTCTGTTCAAAAAAAGGACAAGAATTTGAATAATTGTATCTCAGGCTTTACTTTTCAGAATATGAAGAAAAATTATAATTATCCCACCGGAATTATGCAGAACGGGTGTTCTTGCCTACTATGGAGTTAGGGATTCGACAGAGAGGGACATGGAAGCAGAATGTCGATAAAGTTGAGGACCTGGAGTGGTTGGAACCTCTTCTATTCTCTCCAAGTCATTCGCAGCTCCAGCACTGTTTTGCTTGTTCAGTCGCGGAACCGTTCTCTGAGTGTGTTGGTCGGGAACTATAATAGCTGGCTCATCTGCTCGATCGAGGCTGAACTGTCTTTTCAGTAATCGACAGGCAGGAATTTTTCCTGAAAGGAAAAAAATATTCCATTTCATAAAAAGAATTTTTTTTTTATCCGCGTCGAAAACTTTCATGGCAGTCTAAATTTGGATCTGACCCAGAACTACCTTTTTCTAAATCTTGTAGAGAAGATTTTTTCATTAGCAATAGGGTCTAGATTTTTCATTCTATTTTTTGTTTAAATTTTTCAATTCTTATAAGTATCAAGCTTTTTAAATAATACGAAACTTAACACGTTTTGTACTAGGCTCTGCCTTAGACGCTTCATAATATAATTGGCCTAGAATCCATTATATTCTACATTTTCAATTTATTTTCACTTTTTGTAAGTTCTGAATTAATATTATATAAGGCATTTCGGCCACGAATAGGGGCCGAAATTTAATTTAAATGACATTAATCTCATGTTAAATTTTCAGTAAAAACGAAATTTTATAATCAGGTAGCATAGAATATATTCGGCATTCTGGCCGCAGATAGGGCCCAGAATTTAATAGAGATATTTAAAGACTTATCCTATCTCTTTCCCTCTCCTTTTTTCCTCCACCAATCTCTGTTAAGTAATCATCTACTACAATAGGGTAAGCAATGTTAAGTAGCAGCACGTCACCGAGCAATCGTACTAATTATTATAATATTTGATTGAGACCTATAACCGCACCCACACAATTTTAATCTTCAATGAAAAAACCAAATTCAAAATAATTTTTCTAGAGGGAGAGAGACAGGATAAGTCTTAAAATATTTACATGAAGTTCGGGCCCCTATCCGTGGCCAGAACGCCTAATACTCGTATGTTCTATGTTGCCCAAGTATAAAATTTTGTTTATACTGAAAATTTAACATAAGATTGATGCCATTTAAATTAAATTTTGGCCCCTTATCTGTGGCCGAAAGGTCTTACATAATATTAATTCAAAACTTACAAAAATTGAAAATCAATTGAAAATTTAGAATATAATGGATTCTAGGCCAATTAAATTCTAAAGCGTCAAAGGTAGGACTGATTCACATTGCTTTACTGATGAGTCCAGTGAGTCAGTCTAGAACGGACCATCTCAGGTTTCGTATTATTTGAACAGCTTGACACTTATAAGAATTAAACAATTTTTAAAAATAAATATGTAATAAAATGAAAATTCTAGGCCCTAATTCCAATGAAAAAATCTTTTCTACAATTTCATACTTTGGGTCAATTAAAACCGATATTTTTCGAAATACCAACAAAGATGTCAAAGTTTTCGAAAACCCAGCAATGATTTAACAATTTTTCTAAGTCGTCTAATCTAGACGGTCTAATTTGGGGCAGATCAGGTGTCGCTTTATAAACATAGCCAGAGTCTGTAAAATGATACAAAATAAGAAATTAACACTATCAGAAAAAGTTCAGACCTCGTGCTGAGCAGTTTTCTATTCTTTCAAAAGGAAATACAATTTTGTTCATACTAGATTATTCAGTCTTTTCAAGTTCTGCAGCATTCTGGAATTTTCTGAGATTTTCTTCACTTTTCCAAAGAATGATGTCTAGAATATTCTATAGTATTCTAGAATTCCCAAATTCTACTATTCTGAAACTTCTGTACTCTTTTAGGGTTTCGTAGCCCCGGGCAGAAACACTTATAGTTTCAGCCGGTTGTCCGTCCATCGTATAAAAAAGGAGTGATGAGAGGGAATGAGAGGAAGTTGGGGGGGGGAGTGAGAGTGAGTCGGAGAAACGAGGAGAACGGAAGAAGGGGAAAATGAGATAAAGTGAGGGGGAGTGCGGGAAATCAGGAGAAGTGAGGGGGTGAGGGAAAAGGGTAGGAGGACAAGGAAAGTGAGAGGAAATAAGAGCTGGGAGAAATGAGGAGAAATTTGAAGAGGGCAAAGGATGGTGAATGAGAAAAAATGACGAATGAGGAAGCGGAGTGAGAAGAAATATGGGTAGATGGAAATGATGAGGAGGGAGGGTGAATGAGGAGGAGCGAGGGGAAATGAAGGTAAGTGAGGGGAAGGGGAATTAGGGAAATTGGGACAGGGGAAGTGATGGGAAGTTAGGAAATGGGGCGGAGGGAAAGGAAAGTAAGGGGAAGTGAGGCGGAATGAGGGGAAGTGAGGGGTAGAATAGTGATGGGAAGTGAGGGAAAGATGAGGGGATGAGAAGTGAGGAGAAATAAGGGTAATTAAGGGAAAATATGGGGAGGGAAAATAAAGATAAGTAAGGGTAAATGAGGGAAGGGAGGGGATGTTAGAGAAGGGGAAATGGGTGGAAGGGAAGTGAGAGGAGGAAATGATAGGAAATGAGGGAGTTGGAAAATGAGGGGAAGTGAGGAGAAATAATGAGAAGTAACGCGTAAATTTTATTTTTCATCTGAATTTTACATAGGATAGGTTAGGATAGGATAGAAGAGGAGATAGGAGAGAGGGGGAGTGAGATTGGACGACTTTATTGATTTAATAGACTACGAAATTCTGTTTTGTAGGCGTCTGACGACTACTTTGACTTTTTTGGAATGTTCTGGAATTTTTCAGAATGCTCTTGAATTTTCTAGATTATTCTATCATTCTAAAATACTTTTGAAATTTCTGGACTTTTATATAATTTTTGAAAAGGCTTTTTTTCTGGGATATTTTAGAATTACCTAGAATTAAATATAATAATATATAAATATAAAATTTCATGCAATGTTCTAGATTATTTCAGAAACCTCTTGCCTCTTCTTGAATATTCTGGTTTTTTCTAGAGTATACTGGAATGTTCTCAAATGCTCTGAAATATTTTGGAATATTTTCGAATGTTGCCGAATGTTCTCGATTTTTCTAGGAATGTTCTACATTATATTGCAATTCTACAACAATCTGGAATGTTTGACTTTTCTCGAATTATCTGGAATTAAAGAATTTTCTGGAATGTTCTGGATTAATCTAGGAATTTCTTGTCTTTTGAAGAATCATTTGAACTGTTTTCCTATTCTAGAATATTTTAGAATATTTTGGAATTTTATATAATATTCTGGAATGTATTGCAAGTTTACAAAACGTTCTGGAAATTTTTTGTCTTTTCTAGAATATTGTGCTCTTTTCTAGAGTACTCTCAAATGCTCTAAAATATTTTGGAATATCTTGTAATGTTGTAGAAAGAGGCCGAATGTTTGTCTTTCCTAGAATTTTCTAAAATGTTTTGAATGATTCTAAAAATTTCTGAACTTTGCTAGAATATTATAAATTATTGCAGAATATTCCAGAATTTTGTAGAATGTTCTAAAATTTTCAGAAATTTTCTGGAAACTATTAAGCTGTTGTGGAAAGTTTTAAAATATTTTATAATGTTCTAGAATGTTTCAGAATATTCTAGGAAAATCTTTTTTATTTTAATACTCTCGAACATTCTGAAATGCCGTAAGCCGGGGCTAACCTGGACACGTTTTGATAATAATAATATTTATGTAAGGTTGTCATTTTCTCTATTTTGGTTAAATCGATTAAGAAACGCTTGGAAAACTTTAATTGCAATTTTTTATGTTTATGTCACATAGCATATCGTCTTAAAAAATTATATTACATTTAATTCAAGATAAGACGTCTGGTTTTTGCTGTAGAACGATTTTTATAAAAAGTTCCGAATTTGTGGGGGAAAATCGGACATGGTCAGACATTATATACCGAATGTGTGGTCGTCCCGTTCCTTTCAATAATTCATTTGAAATCTTAAAAATGCCATTCTCGAAGTCCAAACAAACAGAATTTTCTCAATTATTTTCCTGTTTTGTGTTCTTATACTTATAAGCTTATGATGAGAAGTAACACATCAGGTTATGCTTTTAATGAAAATAAGTACGTATTTTTTTAGTTTTTACTTATCATATTAGTTCAACTTACTTTAAAATAACAACAGAAACTTATAATTTATGATATTTTGCTATTGAGTATAACAGAATAGCGGTTTTTGCCTTTTTATTGAAAGTAGACGCATTAGCCCCACCCTGCGGAGTGAAGAGTTACACACTTTGGATTGCAACAATTAGTTACACATTAGCTAATTTAAATCTTTTAACTTTATTGTATGCAAAAAAGGGGCCAGGAATTATATATTTAAAGCATTAATATCTAATTATAAAATATTATGGAATGTTTTGAAACAGACAATCGTTCTTCTTTAAATATAGGATATCGAAAGCATCAAAAGTCCATTATGAAACCCTCGTTACTTTTTATGAAATTGCTCCCTCACAGAGGGAGGTTTGTAATAAAGTAAATTTTCACATAAAATTTTTTGACTTATTTCGATATAATTCGACCGCCGGAACTCAAAAATGCAACTTTTAAAAAATGTCTGCGCACGTGTTTGTGTAACTTTTTTCTGTTTACCATATCTCGGAAAGTAAAAGAGCTATAATCATGAAATTTGAAAGAATTGTAGCTCCAATTGGTGTCCAGGTCCGATGAGATTTTGAGCTAGATCGGTCAGTTACAAATGTTTTCTTCTATTTTAGGAACTTAAAAATGAATTACCTTGTTTATATAAGAAAAACTATTTTGGTTTTCGAAATACAACAGTACTATACCTGTACGTGATGTTTTTGTTCGCATCTTCGAGACGCATCGATCGACCGATTGTTAAATCTTTTATGATGTACTAGCACCGATTTATGAAGCTTCAAAAAAATAGTTTATTCTGTTTATATGAGAAAATTTTTGTTGATATTAGGAATACCACAGTACTGTTTCTGATAGGTATATTTCTTCCCGTCTTCGAGACGCGTCGAGTGATCTATTGACGAACCTTCCAGGACCGATTGTGATCGAGAAATAACAATATATAAATTGAAAAAATATATTTTTTATCTTGTTTTTATGAAAAAAACTTTGTTAATATTCGGAATACTACAGTACTGTATCTGATATATTTGTTCGCTTCTTCGAGACGCGTCGAATGATCTGTTGACGAACCTTCAATGACCTCCTTTGATCAAGCAATACCGATTTATGAATTAAAAAAATGTATTGTTTATATTGTTTACATGAGAAAATTTTTTTTAATATTAAAAATACACAGTACTGTATATAATGTATTTATTTACGTCTTCGAGACACATCGACTGACCTTTTGAAAAACCTTTTATGATCTTTAATGACCTACCAATACCTTTTTTTAATATCTGAACACAATTATTTACCTTGTTTATATGAGGGAAACTATTTTCGTATTAGGAATATAATGGTGCTGTTTTTGATGTAAATGTTCGCATTTTCGAGTCGCTTCGAATGATCTTTTGAGGAACCTTCGATGATCTTTCATGATCTATCAATAGCGCTTCATGAAATTTAAAAAAAAATGATTTACTTAACAGAAAAAATGATTCAATACTTGAATTTTAGCATTAATGTAACTAAAAAAGTTGTTCGTTGTAACAAGACACATTGATTGACCTTTTGATGGTTCCTCTTATTCTTTGGAAATAAGATTTCCGGTATAAGATAGAAATATCAACTTGATGAAATAAGTGTGAGTTTTTCTGTTAGTGAAAATAAACCTCCCTCTATGAGAAAGCAAATTCATTTGATGTATTTGAGGAAGAAAAGTGCTTATAAGGTAAGCATAAATAAATACATCAGTAGTGTATTCACCCAAAATACTTCACAGAGGTATTTTTTTTTCTGGAATACATCGTATTGCTTGTTATTTTAAATCCATAATTAGTGCTAAAATGACACCTTGCCTTTCCTCTGATAGGTGTAATAATAACTAAATATGCTGAATAAAGCTAACCATGTTCATGTGGAGAAAGACATCTGTAGTGATTATATGGCGTGCTGAGATCATCTTCACCAATCACACCAATTCTTCTATGTCTTCGAAAATTTGGCCCTGGTATCGACGCTAAAGACGTTGTAGAAGCCCCTAGAAGAGCTGCAGCAACCTCAGTGGCAGAAACTGGCGTTGCCAAGTTTGACTGATTGTCACCAGACGTACTTTTGGTGATGGTAGCACTATTATAATCTGGAGTCTTAACCATGTCCCTAGGCGGTTCGATCACTTCACTGGATCTCAAAGAGTAGCTATACGTCAGAGTTCTTTCATTATGGACGGAAACTGCTACCTTTTTCGTGTCTGTTTTCTCTACAGGAGAATGTTCGATCATCGGCACCTTTGTAGCAGAAGAGGAACCTTGATCTATGGATGTATTTTCGAAGGAACAATTTTGCTCTTCAGAGCTGCTGTCTTCTGGTATTGGCGATGGGTGTTGAAGACTTTCAGTTTCCGCGTCCTGGTTCACCAAACTTCCCAGGATCAAAATTTCCTCAAGTCTAAACATTTATTTTAGGAATTGAAAACATAATGATTGAAACATATATAAGAATGTAGTTTTATTGGATTTAATCAGTCAAAAGAACATCTTCTAGGAATACAAAATATATCCCTATCATTGAAGGCAAGATTTTGCCTACCATTTGGAAACGAATGAGGTTTTGGGTGGAAAAGGGTAATTTGGGCTAGGCGAATTTCAGCATCAAATAAATATAATTATTCGCACAATGATCAATTGTAATTGAAATGAGTGAATTGGAACTTACCCGTGGTTTTCCCTGATTAGCAGCAATGTAACAGATTTGGAATATTAGTACCCTGAAAGAGGAATATGAAAACTTTAACAAGTCCCTATAACTAGCCGATTATCACAATCTCAGATTAAAGTCTAATTTTTCATTAGGGTAGGAGGTGCTCGGACATGGAAAGGGGAAGTCAGGGGATGTGGAGAGGGGAAGTGATGGGGTGTTGGGATGGGGGGAGACATGGGAAGAAATGAGAAGGTAGGTGCAAGAGTGTGGATGAGTCAGCAGGCGAGGCAGAAAGATGGCTAGGAGAATTCAGCGAGAGTGGAGAAGTAGAGAGGGGAAGTGTGTGTGTGTGTGGGTGAAGGAGTGAAAAGGGGTGTTAGGGGTTGGGGGAAGTGAGGTAGGTATATTGGGGAAGCAAGGGGAGGTGGGGTGGATGGGGGAAGTGCCGGGGCGTTAGGGTAGGCGGGAGAAAAAAGAGGGAATGAGAGGGGAAGCGAGGAGAGGGGTGAGAAAATAAAAGGTGAAGAGGGGGAGTGAGGATTGTAGATGAGTGGGGTTGTGGAGGAGTAAGGAGGACGAGCAAGGAGTGAGGGAAGTTATGGGTTGTGAAAGAGTTGGGAGGGGACGAGAAAACTTTCGGTCTGAGATGGGGAAGTGAGAGGATGGTAGGGAAGTCTAGGATAGAATCGAATAGGATATGATATGATAGGATAGGAAAGGGGAAAGATTCGAACGACTTAATGAGCTACGAAATCCAGATTTTTTAAAACACTGACTAAAGTTTCTTGAAATATATATTTATATCCTAAAATTCAAAAAAAAAAAGGAACTTGAGTGAGATAGACAAGTTAATTCTGATGGAAATAAGGGCAATCGGTCAAAGTAAGGTGCTTTGCTTTGGTCGATTGGCTTTGTGGACGCGAAAGCTGGAGGGTCTCTTCTGATGTGCTCGGACGGATATACTTCTTTCCAAGAGATTAATCTTTTACATCGCAGAGAAGCTAGGAAGAAGTTCACTGAACCGATCCAAAATGACAGCTTACCCAAGAGGTGGTGGTGTTGGGAGTTCTTTGTCGAACCCTACCTTCCCGAGAAGCCAGTAGGTAGGCATCTTCCCTTTTCCCTTTATGTCAGTCCGTCCACGATACTCGATGTAGTATCCGCCAACTTGTGTTAATCGATCTTTGGTTGCTTGGCTCATGTGAATCCTCCACGGGGCTCCAGTGGACTCCATCCTCGAGGCTGTGTTTACCGTATCACCGAAGAGGCAATATCTCGGCATTGTCAGACCCACGACCCCGGCACAACAGGGACCTAAGACAAATTGGGAATATTACATTAATTGGATTTGGTATTCCACACATAAAATAATGTTTATTTCTAATTTTAAATACAAACTTAATCATAATTGAACACGAGAGTCCAGATCTTGTCAACTCCCGGCAAGTCACACTGCGGCATCTCTTATTCGGAAAAATTTGAAGTCCACAAGAAAATTAGCAAAAATTAGTGGCCTAACTTAAATCAATTTTGTGGATAATTACAGTGGTGTCTTCCCGCACTTTTACCAATTTTTTGTGGGCTTCAAATTTTTCCAAATGAGGGATGCCACAATGTGACTTACGCGAATGTGATTTTCCCGAAATTTGTCTTGTCCCAATTTCGCCAATTTTTTTTGGACTTTAAATTTTTCTGAATGAGAGATGCCGTAGTGTGACTTCTTCTGAATTTGAATTCTCTCAAATTCCCTTTCAATTATTTTAGACTCTCCCAAATACACCTTGAATGCTTTTGATTTCTTTTGAAGTCGTTTGAATTTTTTTATTTCTAGTGGGCATCAAAATTTTTAGTGGTTATTCCCTCCTTTAACCACTTACACCACCAAGAAAATTAATTTTAATGAAGTCTACATAAGGGGTTGTCCATACATTAATATACGCTTTTTGGGCGATTTTTGTTTTGTTTTGATTCCTTTCCCGTTGTAACGCTACCGTAACAACAGACAATAAACAGCCCTCGCCTCCTCGCTGTTATGTAACTTTCAGTAATCTGCTTTTTTCTTTTACTAAAAATGCAACATTTTATATGCATAGTTGATCGGAAATTATTTTTTCTAAAATATGATTTCACATTTTTATTTTTTATTGGAAATTGTAATATAAAAAATTCGCAATTATTTTCGAACCTAGAGAAAATTTTTCAAACTTTGAAAACTCAACCCCTTTGTGGTAGCCAAAAGTGAAATTGAATTTTTTTTTAAATCCTTGATTATCCTGATAGTATACGTCAACTTCTTCGCATACCTCAAAAATACATTTAAAAAAAATAATTTATTTCGCTCCTCCCTACCCCAGAAAGCAGTACACAATATATGGACGACCCCAGATATTAATTTAAAAACGAAAATTTTTAGGATTTTGTATCAAACCTTTATAATCAAGGGCCAGTGTCTGCCCATCTCCGACCTAGCTTAATAAAAACTATTTAATCTACCTTCGCAAGAATCTGCTTCCTATTTGAATTCCGAATTTAAAGCTGAAAGATACGAGGTGTCGCTATTAAATAACCGGACTAGTTTTTTTACCCCTTGCTTAGGGACTCGGCAACAACAAGCAGGGCCTGATGTTGATCTGTGTTCTTTTCCCCCCTATCCTCCAAATTTCTAGGTTGTACGAGCCTCAGTACGACAGTGACCTTTGTTCGAAGTTGACCGTCTACCTGAGCTCCGCCGGAATTATATTTAGTTGAAAAATTTAAGGAGGGAAGGGAAGTGATTGAAGGCGATCCGCGTCCCGAATCTGAAGGAAGTTTGTGCTAATATGTTACTGAAATAGCTCACTCCTGAGCAAAAGGAAGCTCGAAGCAACGTTTGTGCTGACATTCTGGAGAATATCAAAAATGATCCAAAGTTTTTGAAAATGTAATAACATGTGACGAATCATGGTTTCTTCAACATGACCCTAAAACCAAGCGCCAATCCATGCATTGGAAGAGTAGTAGATCACCAAGTTTAAAGAAAGCACGGATGAGCAAGTCGAAATTTAAACCAATGATTATAGTTCTTTTTTCATATTCGAGGAACTGTTAAAATTGAATGGGTACCCGAAGGTCAGTCTGTGAACCAGGTGTACTATAAGGAGGTTCCGACAACTTTTCGTGAACGTGTAAGAAGAAAGAGACCTGAAATGTGGAAGAGCTGCTCGTGGATACTTCACCAGGACAACGCGCCAGCAGTGTCTGCCCAGAGGTTTTTGGCGAAGAACAAGATCCGTGGATGCTGTGAAGGAAATAGCGGCGCGGCTAATAAAAGACCTCTCAGAAAAGGACCTGCAAGAGTCAACGCGCGAGCCCTTTTGAATTCGCAATTCCTCGTTCGCGTCTGCAAGGCGGTTATTTCTTCATAAGGGGTAGTCATGCAATTCTAATATTGTAAGATTAATAAAATGACAAAAAAATTCAGGATGAGTTTTTTTGTACTGTTTTATTTTACTTTCTGTAAGACATGAATTTCCCAGAGGCTTTAATTTTTTAAGAGCACAGGTTTGTCAAATTTACGCAACACATTCTAAAAGTTCCTCGAGTTAGACAAATACGAGCCCCGTAAAGGCAACATATTACACCTTAAGTATCTTCCCCTAAACAGTCTTACGAAAGTCGCGTTTCGGAAATTTATGGAAGGTTTTAAAAATTCGTGAAAGCTACTGGGAATTAATGGAAGGTTTTGACGATTTGTGAAAGTTTTTGGAAATTTATAGAATCTTTTAGAAATTTGTGGAAGCTTTTGGCAAACTTAATTTAATTTAAGATAAATTTCTGAAAGTATGGAGAGTTTTGGAAATTCGCGGAAGGTTTAGGAAGTTTTCTGAAGGTTTAGGAAATTTATAAGAATTTTTTGAAAATTCAAGTTTTGAAATAATTTTTATGGAAGTTTCTGAGCTTGTCAAATTTTTCTCAGGGTTGACTATTTCATCACATTTATAACGTAGTGAATGATCTTTTCGTTTGGCGGGACTGACGTTATAAATGGACACTTCGCCTTATGACGATTCAGCTACTTAGTTTGGACATGATTTTATACTTATGGAATAAATTTCTTACATCAAGGTGGTAGCTGGGTGCAGACTTTTAACAATGAATGATACAAATAATAATGTAGCCTCGGACAGGATTAATAGTTCGGAAAAGTTTCAGGAAATGAATGGAGATTGGGTGTTTGGAATGCTAAAGGTGTGGATCATCATAAGAAAAAGGAATTGCGAGATACAATGTGTGTAAAAAAGTAAGATATTTTATGTATACCGGAAACAAAGAAGAAGGGATGTAAAAGCTAGAGAATGGACTCGAAATGTGGTCAGAAGTAGATAATGAATCATATGGTAGCCAAGGAGTCGGTCTGGTTATGAATTAGAAAGCAGAACAGCATGTCATTAAATAATATTATAGATACTTGCGATCCTGGCGAAAGAATCATTTTTTTCGGGGATATGAACGGCTGGGTTGGTGCGCAACGCGAAGGTACCGACAGGGTACTGGGTCGTTCCGTAGACCCAAAAAGGAACGGTAACGAGGATAAATTGATAAGCTTATGTTTAGAAAAAGGCTTGTTTACTACAAATACTTGGTCCAGACATAAAAAGATCCACATGTATGCTTGGTGCAGAGGGAAAGGCCCCAATATGATTGATTTTTCTGTAGCGGATGAGAGACTGATACAAGAATTATGAAAAGTTTTGAATGTGGAACGAATTACTACCTCATTGTTTCCAAAATGAACCTAGGTCAAGGATGGAGAAAAAGAAGAATTAATAATTAGTCGAATCAGACGCGAGTTAGAATAGAAAATTTACAGAAACCAGAAGTACAACTGGTATATCGTGATAAGCTGAATAAATATTTAGTGCATCATAAAGAAGTATGGAAGGCGGAATAAGGCAATAAAAATGTAGAGAGTTCATGGATAATACTACAAAATATCATCTTCAAGAGTGCGTCTGAAGTGTGCGGCTGTAGAGAGAAGAACTGGAGATGCTTGGTGGAATGATGAAATCTGCGTGGCAGTCAACGAGGAAAAGCAAGCGTACTTGAGAAAGTTGAATATTAAAGGTCTTAGCGATGAGGAAAGGGCTAGATTAGAAAATGATTATAGAGATAAAAACAGAGAAGCCAAGATACTAGTCAAGAAAGCAAGGATAAAATCAAAGCAGAAGATTAAAAAATGCAAAATGATTTTGAAGGGAATAAGAAATTATTTTGGAAATGGTTTAGGAAGATTACTGCTGTGCAACGGAAAACCCGGGTACGTGAGATTTGCTATAGTGACTATTTTCAGACGTCCCTGCATGGGAAAATGACCTCTATGGCAAATGTCACTTACTAGGTTTTTCTGTTGTACAGTAGATTCGGAAAGGAAGGACTAGCACTGACAATAAGTTAGTCGGAATTAAGAATGCTGATGGGAAAAGGGTATGGGATTCGAACGAAGTGAAAGGCTGAATGAGTGATTTTTTCAAGTAATTGTATGGAGGTCAAGCTATGGAGCATAACAATCGTGATACTGAAAAAGATACGTCAGACAATCCCGTTGTAGGTGGCGGAAGAACAATCTTTATCGACGACATTATATCCGGGATTGAGAAACTAAAGAATAGAAAGGCTGCTGGTGTAGATGGTATCTCCATTGAAATGTGTAAGTGCGATGGCAGATATTTGTTAATGTGGATTGAGCGAATTTATGAATATGTATGCTGTGAACGATGAGTTTTCAAATGATTGGAAAAAGGCGATTACCGTTTCACTGTACAAGGAAAAGGGTGATAGAGCTGACTGTACAAATTATAGATCGACTAGCCTACTAAGTACCGTGGACAAAATATTTGCCAAAGACTTATCGGTAAGGTCATGGGAATAACTAAGGAAAGAATCTGGGAAGTTTAATGTGGATTTATGCCAGGGAGATTATGTGTGGATCAGATATTTAACTTAAGACTGATCATAGGAAATAGTTTGAGAGTAAACAAAAGAGTTCTCTGTGCATTTGTTGATTTGGAAAAAGATTTCGACACCAAAAAGGTGTTGATCTTGGGACAGTGAAAATTTAACGAATGAGGCTAAAATTACAAAATATAATTCTGTGCTTGCACCCACTGTGCTCTATGATAGCGAAACCTGGACGTATAAAAAAAAAGGATAGGAGTAAAGTGAACGCGGCTGGTATACAATCCCAACAGAATATATGCAGTGAATCGCTAATGGACAAAGTGACTTATAAGTGGGTTCTCTAAAAATGTGGTGTAGAAACAATGTTGGGCAAGAGTGAAAGAAATTTGCTGAGATGATTTGGTCATGTTGAGAGAACAGACGATGGGCGTTTAACGAAGCAAGTGTATTCAGGAAAAG